>CM024212.1:6951986-6999999 GCA_013435755.1 Amphilophus citrinellus | reverse complement strand
TATTAATTTGGAAAGATTGTAGTAAAGACCAGACTGATTTGATCATTAATTTACATTGGAGTGATCTCACAAGGTGGTAAAGAAATGTTGACTAATCAACAGACTTATAACATGTAACATACGTGTACTAAAGAACATCTACTGCCTTTAGTCTTCACCGTGACCATAGTCATCAAACATCCATAGATTTATATGATCATCTTCATCACATCAACAAACTTCATCTCTCAAATAAAAAACATTATACATGTATGAACAGCTCATGCTTCTTATCAGATTAAAACAAACATTATAGAATATTACAAAAAATGTCACATGTAACTGTCATACTGATCATCTACTGCTGCCTCCACTAGTGTAAATTATATTTTCAGAGGAGTAATGTCAGTTAATTTAAAAAGGAGAGTAATAAAATATGCATATTACTGTACTTCAAACTGTGTTTTTACATTTACTTTTACTGTATGTATAGTAAATATGACTACTTTAGGAGAATGACCTGTTTCTTATCTCTATGGACTTCACAAGTGCTTGAATAACAGGAGTAACACTAACTTTTTTTTTTTTTTAAGCTATATCTTTGTATGGTTTTAACAAGCAAATGAGGCTCCTGTTAAAGTAAATACAACTAATAAATCATGTGTTGTTGGAACTTTAACATCAGTTCTTTGAAATAGTAATTCTGTCTTTACAAACTCAAAAGTGCATCATTTTCCCCCTTGGCATTGTTTCCTGTTGCCATCACGTAAATCAAATGCATCACTTCAAACCAACAACAAAGTCTGTGTTAAAAGGTTATAGTGATTATGTATCTGTGAGACCAGGGTGTAAAACGCTGATTCTTTGTCTTCCCAGGTAACACTGGTTCACCCCAGTGAGGCAGTCACAGAGCTGCGCAGGCTGAACAGAGAACATCCTGACCGAATTCTCTTCATGAGCGAATTTCGCTCAGGCTCGGTCACTCAAACTACCACATGTAATTTGTGTTTACGTCCAACCCAGCAGCCTGTATGTAACTACACTGACCTCAGTACAGGTGAGCTGTGGTTCTGCTACAAGCCAGAGAATCTGAGATGTGATACCAGAGTCAGCAACTTCAATGGAGGATATCAACAAAAAATCTCCACCATGGAGAAGCTTTTTCAGAAGTAAGCATTATCTGTATGTATGTCCTTGGTGGGAAATTTTCTGGAGTGTGTGTGTGTGTGTGTGTGTGTGTGTGTGTGTGTGTGTGTGTGTGTGTGTGTGTGTATTTCAGGCATCTGACATCTCTGTCCAGAAGAGCACAGTCCCAGGAGCAGCTAAGATACTGCACAATAATTTATACATGGAGTCTAACCTGATACAACTTGGTACAAATGAATCACAATCCCCCTTTTCAGAAACTTAAAAGTACAGCATCCATTTTTAAGCTACTTTAAAAGTTTTTCCACAGACATGATGCAATACTTCATCTGTACTTGTGTTAATGGTAAATAAATCCCCTGTTCATTCTATTTTTGTTTATTATGGTCACCATGAACTAAAGAGATAACTACATGGTTCTCTAGTTAGAAACTGTTCTCCTGATCTATTTTCACCAGCTTGTCCGTCAGCTGTTTAATGTTTGTAGTGTTTAACTCAAGCTGTTTTTGAAGCCTGTTGTGTTGAATACATTTCAGCTTTAAAAATAATTAAAATGCTCTCCAATTGTTGTTAAGAGATTTTATTGTATGTGCTTTGCCCCAGAGGTGTCAACATGAAAGTGTCCATTCCAGCTTCAGGACCTGCAAGTATTACTGTTTTACCCAAACAAAAAGGTAAAACCCAATTTTTATGACAAACATCTGTTTCTAAATGATGATAATCTCAAAGAGACTGTGCTACAGATTGTGAATGATTGGCAGGCCAAAATATAAATATTTCTAGAACATTTCCTGCCTTGTTCTAAACAGATATTTCCTTTACAAAGACATTTTAAGGCCAGTAAGTCATGATATTTATGCATTTATAGTCTGTGACATGTGTCTAAAATTAACTTATAACAGCTGTTTCCTCCAAAATAAAGAGGTCTATTATAACAGTATAAGGTGTGATCAGAAAGATCTGGGAATTGTGCCAGTAAAAATGACAAACCTTACCTAATTTAAATTAGGCTGATCTCACTGTGAATGCTAATTCCTCATGCTGCTTTCAGTGAGATAATTATATAATTAATTATAATTATAATGATATATAGATAATTCCCTGGAAGTCCCATTGTGTTTCATTGTACTTGTGTCTTTGCAGTGTGTCCTGGATCTCCCCGACTGTATAGTAATCAAAAATAGTTTCTGAGTTTTGTGTTGGTAAAGTTGACAAAGTCAAAAGGAGACATTTAGTGAGGGCTGTGTCAGTGTGGCCAAAATAGACTTGCGCCCTGTTTGGCAAATGTTGCTCTCTAGCATGCACCACAGTTCAGGTCATATCAGCCAGTGTCATAATATCACAATATGGAGAACCACCTTGACACATAGTATAGTCTTCAAATTTTCCATTACATTCTTCCCTTCAACTGAAAACTGCTAGGTTGTGGTATGAAACCCAGCTCTCATCACCAGCTGTGATCCTCCACACAAACTTGAGGTTATTTTGAAACAGAAGCACATGATCTCTCTCTGCACGCATTCAAGTCCATCAAAACATTACAGTGAGGACAGTGCAAGTGATGGGACTTCCAGGAAGTTCCAGCATTGGTGGAGCACTCTGGTAGTGTCTATAGGTGCACAATGAGATGGTCTTCAGCATCATGAAAGTTAGGATTATTCTGGGCCAGCTCCCAGAACAATTTGATCACACATTGTATACAACAGCTGAATGGCTTCAATGTGCTATCAAACTTTAGCTGCTCTGTCTTTAAACATTGCATCACTGCTTCTTTCAGGATTGAAGCTTCTACCTTTAAATATATCTGATGAGTTTGGTATGCGTAAAATCTGGAAAGGTTATGATCCCGTAATGAAGTAGTGTCATGGTCCGGGGTCCGTGGGACCCTGTGTGTTTTTGGTTTGGGTTTTGTTTGACTGTTCTGGGGTTTTTCTTTTGTTGTGGGGTTTGATTTTCTGGTTCCTTGTGTTTCCCAGTTTTCTGTGTTAGGTCTGCGTCTGTTATGTTTAGTATTTCCTGTTTTATTTTGACAGTCTCGTGTTCCCTGTGTTTTGTGTTTAGTTTTGCTTCCCCTTTGTCATTAGGTTCATTTGGTTCACCTGTCGTCCCCTGTTGTTTCCACTCTCCCTGTTCTTAGTTGCGTCGTCGTAATTCCCCCCCCCCCCCCCCCCCGTGTTCCCCTCTTAGCTGTGTGTTTTGTTTTTTGCTTTCTCCCAGGCTTCCGGTTTGTTTTTTTGCCCTGGTGGAGATTTTGAGTTTTTGTGTTTTGTATTATTTGAGTTCCTGCAAATGAACAGTTTTAGTTTACGTCTGCGTCTGTCCTGCTTTTGGGTCCTCTCCCTCCGCACACAGTCCCTCACCGTGACAAGTAGTGAATTTCAGCTGCTGTTGTCAAAAAAGTTAATTGAGCTTTGAACCAAACTGATTTTCTGAGATTTATTGAGAGAAACCGATCAGTACAGCATGAACAATCTTCGCACTAGCATTGAACAAAAGGCAAAGAGGTTATTTGGCTTGAAACACAAATTTCCACTACAATAACAAGGATTTTTGCCATAGGACTCAACTCTCCTAAAACTAGTATAGTAGAGCAGTAGTGTAGTTTATTTAGAGTTCATGCGCTGTTCTGCTAATCACCAGTGTCACTACATTTGTATTGATCTTTTGGAGACTGAAAACAGCCCCAAACAAAGTGGCTGTACTTCTATTTTACTAAGGTTAGAAAACTGCATTGATCACCTGTTTTATGAAATTAAAGTTATGTATTTGCAAGAGTGGGAACTTGTGTTTGATTGTGAAAGAAAGGTTAAGGAAAGGCTTTGTTTTAGCAGTTTACTTGTTTTACATTTTCTCAGGTCAGTCAGATGCAAATAGCAGCAGTGTGGAGTCTGGACCCTCTGGCTATTACTACCAGGGTGTGTGGAGAGCACTAGGTGGCAACACAGTTCGTCAGTTCGACACTTCTTCAGCCATCACTCAGTGCCTGAAAGGAAAGGTGGTTCATATGTATGGGGACTCCACCATAAGACAGTGGTATGAACACCTCAATGAAACACTACCAGGTAACTGCCCCACAAACCTTTCTGACATCCATCCATTCACACTGAAGTTTAACTTATTCCTTCTGTAATACTTTCAGATCTAAAGGAGTTTAACCTACATAGCAAAAAGCAATCTGGACCTTTTATGGCTATGGACTATGCAAACAACATCTTGGTGACGTACCGCGTCCATGGTCCTCCTCTCCGGTCCACCGTTGTCCCAGCCATTGAGCTGCATTATATTTCCAATGAACTGGATAACATAATTGGAGGCAGCAACACTGTTGTGGTTCTCGGTATCTGGGCACACTTCGGCACTTTTCCCATGGAGTTCTACATCCGGCGTCTGCAGAATATCCGCAGGGCAGTAATGCAGCTGCTGTCCAGGGCTCCAGGCACACAGGTTGTCATACGAATTGGAAACCCCAAAGCCTTGAGACACTTCCTTGACGCATCTGTTAACAGCGACTGGTACTCACTACAGCAGGTCAAGGTGCTAAGGGCCATGTTCAAAGGATTGAATGTCCATATGGTAGATTCCTGGGAAATGGTCCTGGCCCACCACCTGCCACAAGAGCTCCACCCAAAACCTCCCATTATAAAGAACATGATTAATGTTCTCTTGTCCTTCATATGTCCTTAAAAGGGTCAGTAGATGTGTATGATTAAAAAATAAATAAATAAAATATAAATATAAATATAAAATATTTGGGTCTAGGCTTGGGTGAGAAAAAAGTCCTGACACCAGAGAACAAATTTCTTTTTTACAGGCATTGTGTGAAGGATCTAATTCCATTCTTTGAAATGAATGATGACATTGTCTATTTTTTGATGCTGAAGGACTTTTTGGTGCAATGGGTTGTGAGAAAAAAAAATGTGGGACAGGTTTTGGATTTGTGCAATATTTTTCCCAGAGTGATCCTGAAAAGCTAATTGATTTTAAAATTTTTCAATTGAAATTCCTTTTCCTCACCTACAAGGTCTTGAATAATCAGGTCCCATCTTATCTCAAAGACCTCATAGTATCATATCACCCCAACAGAGCACTTCGCTCTCAGACTGCTGGCTTACTTGTGGTTCCTAGGATACTTAAGAGTAGAATGGGAGGCAGAGCCTTCAGCTTTCAGGCCCCTCTTCTGTGGAACCAGCTCCCAGCTTGGATTCAGGAGACAGACACCCTCTCTATTTTTAAGATTAGGCTTAAAACTTTCCTTTTTGATCAAGCTTATAGTTAGGGCTGGATCAGGTGACCCTGAACCCTCCCTTAGTTATGCTGCTATAGGCCTAGGCTGCTGGAGGGTTCCCATGATGCACTGTTTCTTTTCATTCGCCTCTTTTTACTCTGTTTCTACTCCACTCTGCATTTAATCATTAGTTATTAATAATCTCTGTCTCTCTTCCACAGCATGTCTTTTGTCCTGTCTCTCTCTCCCCTCAGCAGATGACTGCCCCTCCCTGAGCCTGGTTCTGCTGGAGGTTTCTTCCTGTTAAAAGGGAGTTTTTCCTTCCCACTGTCACCAAGTGCTGCTCATAGGGGGTCATTTTGACTTTTGGGTTTTGTCTGTATTATTGTAGGGTCTTTACCTACAATACAAAGCGGGTTGAGGCAACCGTTTGTTGGGATTTGGCACTATATAAATAAAATTGAATTGAGTACAATGCAGATAAGTGTGGGCTGTTCATTGACAGTTTTAAAGCTGAAATCATTTAATTCTCCTAATGCCACTGTTATGGTGTTTTTTTTTTTGTTTTTTTTTTTTAATTTGTAATGGAAGACATCTAAAACACTTTAGTTTAAAATTAAATAATTTAATCAGAGGATAACACGTGTACATGGGACTCTTTGTTCAGGAAACCACAGGCCATTCTGACAGTCTGGCTGTGGCTCCCCTCCCCACAGAGCGAAAACTCTAGGCTAAACATTTTTATACTACAAGCAATATCTACAAGCAGTATTAATTCAAAGAACAGTTGGAGAGAGCCAGGGTTTAGACTTGGCCTCCTCAGATTGGTGTGTCCAGTGGTTGGTTCCGACATCATGACACAAGCTTCTCCAATCAACAATAAGAGCTTCTGTAAAACAAACACACCCCTCCCTGTCTCTAAGTCCCTAATCATGACTTGGCAGTTTTATTCAACTTAGTAACAGGACATGGTGACATTTACTCCTGTACACCTAATTGTACATATTGTGGCAAAACCTTCAAGGATAAGGTAAACATATTCTCCCTTGAGACCAGGAAGGCCATATATAAGATAAACATATCTCCCAAAGGCTGTGAAGTTAGTCTGGCACTGTCTATCTGTCTGCTCGCTGTCTAATTTATTGATTTAATTGTCTGTTGTTTGCTTCAGCCACTACTTATTAATTAATTTCCTGGAGTTTACTTTTAACATTTGTTATTTTATTTATTGAGTAAACAATAAACCCCAACACACTTTAAGTGTGAAACCAATTTTATACCACCATGATTATCGACCTATTGATCAAAACTCTAAAAACTAATAATCACATCACAATGTATTTCTCAAGCACACTAAGTCTTATTAAGACACACATGCTCCAAACTACTCCCTGAGTCTCACTCTGTCCTGTTATCTGTGTTTATATTTTACCAAGGTCAGTTCACATTCTTTCAGACACACAGACAGCAGTTGAGCATGGAAAAAAAGCATATTAAAAAACATATAAAAGCATAATGATTACAAGCACTCATATTTTCCAAAATTTCCCTCCTTTTCTTTAATAATTATGTAATTTAAAACAAGCAGACAAAATGACAAGCAACTGAACTAATGCATGGAACACAAAAATCATGATTACTTGCAAACACCTAACTCAGAATATATCTTTTTTTTTTCTCTTACAGCAACTGCAATAAAGACTACAAGAGAAAAAAATTAGTCTATCTGATTTCCTAAAACATTTTCCCATTTCTCTTGTAAGTGTAACGCATTTTTTGACTATGCTCTTTTTTTAGTTGAATGTCCAGCACATGTCCCATCTATGCCATTCTATTCTGCTGTCAATGATGTTTTGTTCTAGCATTCCCTAAATTCTTCACTGGGTCTCTAGTTGAATTATGCAGCATTCCTGTTTATAGTATTATAATTAACCCAATCTAAATTTTTGTTTAATTGTAGCCCAGAAGGCATACAGTGACTCAAACTCTGCTGCTAACCTAAAATTTGTTAAGAGCACCCTGGGGATCTCTTATGGCATCTGTATTTTAAAAAAAAAGACTCTGTGGGGGTGACTATTTCATTCTTTTAATTGAGACAACAACCTTGACTAGTGCACAGGTACCGTCCCATTCTCCAGACGTCAGCTCTTCCAGGGGTTGGAGGGAGGGAGCGGCTACTGGTATTCAGGGCTTTCAAATTGTTTTGGAGTAGCAGGGGGGCATGCCAAAGTAGCAGGCACCTTATGATCGAGACCGAAGCCATGACGGCAGCAGATAATATGAATAGTCACATCGCAGTCTTGAACCAATCAAATGGCTCAGATTTAAAGATGGTAAATGTGTCTACATGGCGCTGGCAATGGAAACGGCAGACGGCACAAAAATTTTGGGGTGGTTTCCACTCGCCCCATCTTCAGAGGGTGGGTAGCTATGGGTGAATGTGTGTCTTTGTGTATTTGTCACAGTCTTCGTGAGTATGGGTGGGGTGAGTGAATGTGTGCTTACGGTGTATCTATGTTTATATGTGTGTCGGTGAGTGTGCATGTGCGTGTATGTGTATTTGTACATAAATGTGTACATGGGTGTGCTTGGGAGTGTGCGTGTGTGTTTGTATGTATGGCTGGACCTGGGTCTGGGGCTTGTGCCGTGCCTCCTCCCCCCCTGCCCCCCTGGGGTGTGGGTGCCTTGGGGTTCCTGGGTGGGGCTGGATGTTCTGGCGTGGGAGTTGACCTGCTCCCCTGGGGGCTGTGGCGAGGGGCTGCGGTGGCTTCTTCGGCATGGGGGGGGCTGGCTTCTCATCGCCTCAGGTTCTCTGGGGCCCTTGCTCCTCGGCTGGGGGGGGGCTCCGTCTGGGACCTCCCTCTCCCGTCTGCTGGGGTGGGTGTGCGGTTGTCTTTGGAATGAGTGGCCTCGGGTCCTCGTAGGTCTTGATGGGCTGCTGGTGGCCTGGGCTTCCTGGGGCTTTCTCTGCCCGCCTCTAGCTTTTCTGATGGGCGGAGCTGTGGCGTTCTGCCCTCATGGGTAAGTACATTTCATGACACAAACACATACACCCACGTAATAACACAAAATGGTCGGTTTGTGTAACCAAGCTTCTTTTATTTTGTTTTCCCCACACAATTTTTAATTTTGCAAATATTGTCAGTATCTTTTATGTTTAACAAGTGATGAACTATTTGGTTTACTTACTTGCACTCTTTCCTGTTTCTTTTTTTCTATTTTCTCTCTATTTTTTTTCCTCCCTTTCTCTTTTCTTTCTTTTCTCTTTTCTTTTTCCTAAGCCTGTCAGCTCTGGCACAATTTGTCACACAGCATGTTAAAAATAATTAAATTCAGACTAACAAGAGGAGCTTATAGAGAACCTATAGAGCTCATCTTGAAATAGCAAATATGTTTGGCACAACAATGCATTCAGATCACAGTTCTGTTTGCAAGATCTGCCAGACATGACAGGCTTTATAAAAAAAAAAAAAAAAAGTTGAGTCAAGGACTGCAGGCCTTTGGGGTCAGTATTTAAATTTGAATAGAAACTGTGGTCAGATGAGGTCTAACTATTCAACATGCAACATAATTTGATTTATTAATTGTATGCTAAATATAACACCCTGACTATCAACTTAAAATCTACACACAACAATTTGATAAGACACCTATTTGACCTCAGAAGTGTATGTTTGAAAGGTCTATAATTGAATACTTTGCAAACAGTTTAACCAAATTCTCTATAAATTTGTTCACTCGTAACCTTACCTCCTCCCCACTCACAAAATTCTTTTAACACTCAACTTTGCAGAATTGGGTTATTTAAACAACAGGTTTCTGCTTATCTTTTTTAATGAGGCACCCACTGTGAGTGTTTTGTGGACATAAGATCCTGAGGTGAGTCGTGGAGAAAATATTCCCTTTCATCCTCTCATGCCAATTGTCCTCCTTTCACAAATCACTTTGGGGTCACCATTTTGTTACCTATTTTACACAGACAAGTTAAAGTCTAGTTGTGATTTCATCATTCTAACAGCAGTAAAAGAAATGTCAGGATGAACTCTGGCTGAAGGACTGAAGAGGAAGAAGAACTGATTGAATCCATCCATCCATTTTCTTCCACTTATCCAGGGCCGGGTCGCGAGGGCAGCAGCCTAAGGGGCGAAGCCCAGACCTCCCTCTCCCCAGCCACCTCCGCCAGCTCATCCGAGGGGACCCCAAGGTGTTCCCAGGCCACCTGAGAGATATAATCTCTCCAGGGTGTCCTGGGTCTGCCCTGGGCCTCCTCTTGGTAGGACATGCCCAGAACACTGCACCCAAGAGGCAGCCAGGTGGTATCCTAGTCAGATTCCCAAACCACCTCAACTGACTCCTTTCAATGTGAAGGAGCAGCGGCTCTACTCTGAGCCTCTCCCAAATGACTGCACTTCTCACCCTATCTTTAAGGGAGAGGCCAACCACACTTCAGAGGAAGCACGTTTCTGCCACTTCTGTCACGATCTCATGCTGCTCAGTGTCCAGAATCTGCAAAGGTGCAGAGCCTCTTTGTGGCTGATAAAGATGAAACCACACGCACTTCATTTCATTAATATTCAGTCGGTTCAACACGTCTGAACATTTTCAAACTTTTCAGTTGATTAGTGAACAAAGAGTCAAAAACTGCAGATAAAAAAATGTTTTTCTAAAAATTAATAAAAACAAATTTTAGATATCATGTGGTCTGAGGCATTATCAAAAATAACAGTAAAAACAAAAAAGAAACATGCACACTGCAGTTCCCTTTGCCTCCAGACAGTAAAGATCTACTTTCATTACCAGTTAATCTGCAGATTAAGGGCTACATGCAATAAACACAAGAGAAACCAACAGATCACATGCAAAATTCAGCTGTTTTTATTGGATATTTTTTTCAAACTGCAGTTCAACACATTTAACTGATCAGAGTGAAGAAAAGCTGAATACTGCCTTCCAGTGGTCACTGTTAGTAACTACAACTCCACACATACAGCGCTGATGAGAACAATATTCAGATTTGCATTCAGTGTTAATGTTCATCACTGATAATGAGAATATAAATAATATCAAATGCATGTAAAAACTGTCTAAAACTGCAGGAAAACACGGAGAAAACAGAATTCTGTACTTTGAGAAAACAGCATCTGATGCACAGAGCGACAAATTAAACAGATATTTGAGATGTAAAAGGTCACAGAATCACATTTATGGGGATATTTTTTAAATAAGAAATTGAAAATCTTGAGATTAAGAATGTTTTGTGAGACCATCCAGATCCATAGGCAGGGTTAACCAAGCATGCTTTTCAATGGGAGCAGAAAGCTCCATACAGAGGGGAGCTTCTCTTTATCCTCTCAGCAGTGCAAACAAATGGAAAGTTTAAACAACGAGAAAAAGCTGCTCTCAGAGAGACAAACTGTCCTCCAGATGCTCACCTGCAGCTCTCTGTCCTCTGTCTGAGTCCCAGCAGGTGCACCTGTTCTCCATTTTCCAATCACTTGCAGTACTGAATCCCAGCTCTCACCATCACCACTGGTCACCACACTGTCCTATAATCCTGTCATTGTGCACTCTCTGGAAACCAACCTGCTTTGGAAACTTGGAGACTCGGAGCTGAACCTGCTTCAAGGAGGAAAGACTCACCTGTGAATGGGCCCAGTACTCAGTTACCTGAGTCAGACATTTTACCTTCGAGGAAACTTCAGAAGACTTACTGATTTAGTAACGACTTTCTTATCCATGTTGACAATAATTCTGCTGAGGAAGATATCCCAGGAGTCTTCCCTGCTTTGTGACAAATATTTGCTTTGAAGAGGCTCTTTAGTTTCCTGTGTTTGTTAAACTTTGTGATCTCTGACACAGACGGTAGTTTGAGTGTGGGTTTGACTGCTGCTCGAGGGAATAGTGTTTTCAAATGGAGACACAGTCGTCTGCAGGCTGTGATTCAGTGGAAACGTTCAGTGAAACAAGTGATGGAAACCAAGAGTGTGAAATGTGAGGTACAGCTCCAGCTGTATGATTTTATATTGTATAATAAAATTAATTTGTTCAATAAAAGAAAATCAAACATATTTCAGTAAGAATGTTTCTGACTCTGCTTTTCGAGCTCACTGCTTCTGCCTGTGTGTGCAGCATGCTGGTGGAATACAGTCACACTGTAATGAGGAAAAAACTGCAATAAAATATCTGATGTTATACTCAACTCCAAGCAGACTCTGCCCAGGAATATATTTACTTCCATACACAGAATTATGAGGGAACTTTGATCCTGTTAATACACCAAAACTTTACTTATGACTAAATGTAGAAAAAAAAAATTCCCATTGGAATCCTTGTAGCTGGTAAAATGAGTCAGTGAAGGGAAAAAAAAAAAAAAAAATCTTTTACATACCAGTTGAAAGACTTTACAGTTTTCTGTGAGGAGCTTCACTCCTTTTTGTCCTCTCTAACGTAGTCTTTGTCACCACTATGGTGTCTGTGGGCTACAGCTCCTCCATGAAATCTGCGCCTGCTCTGACTTCAGCATTCAAAACCACCTGCAGCTGCTGCTCATCCATCACCATCATCATGAATGTTAGAATCACATCATCACAAATAAATCAAAGCTGATTATTTAAAAAAGAAAACAGGCAGCAGGTGTGAAGCGGTTCAGGTTCAAGGCTATTTTTTAATATTTGATGCTAATGGTAACTGGAGGCTGTACTGAACTGTTGCTGGTACCTAAATAAAATGACACCTCTGCAGACACTTTAAATGTGTCCAACATTAGAGTGAAACAACTTCTTGAAAACAGTTCAAGGTTTCTGAGTTGATTGCTTCCAGACACCATATAATGAGATTTGAATGAACATCACTTACTGCGTTGCACTGAATGAGGTTGTGAGGGACAGCTGAGCAGTGGAGGCAGAAAGAAAAGGTTTGAAATCATCACTGATAATCCAGCCTTTTCCTCTCTGTTGTCACAGCAGTGGATCAGTGCACCGTGTTTATAGTGCAGATTAATTGGCCAAAGTGAGGAAAAGTTCAAGCTGAGAAGAAAAACTAACGAGGTATCTCCAACTTAAACACAATGATCCAAAACTAAATGAATTCTCCACCAGCTTTTACTCAGTTTCATTTGGCAGTGCAGTCACTGTGGCCTGACGCACAATATCTCTGTAGAGGAGCTGCAGTTTCTCCCACTACACCCAATAATGACAAACCAATCAAACATTAGTTATAGCAGTGCTCAAACTATCACCCAGAAGACAACTGTAATGAGTTAACTGTGGAAAATAACTGCTTAAAATTTGGATTTGGCAGCAATACATAACAACACATTTTTTGTTGTGTTCAGAGACCATGGACCTCCCTGTGACAGAGATTCACTTACTGGACAAATCCACAAGCAACCAGCAGTGTGACTTATGGTACATGAAGCTTTTGTTCTCACATGTCCACAGTCATCATATATGTAGCCACACGGTGTGTTTCAGCAGCATCACATCTGTTTGATGGGGTAGTTACTCAAGTTGACCTTCATATTTATCTGGGCTACTTGTTGCAAATTAGGGTAGACGGTGTGTTTTTGGTGCCTCTGCAAACACTCAAACAGGCTTGATAGACTTTTGAACAAAATCATCTAAAAATAAACTGCATTTCTACAGGATAGTGGCACAGTGTAAAGTTCATCAAGTGGCCAATACTGTGCAAAAACAGCTGGTGGACACACACCAGTAGATCAGTGACAGTCAGCAGCACACAGAGTGTCACAGCATCAGATCTGTTGGGTTTAAAGAGGAGTAATCTTACCGAGACTCCCAACACTGAGCTTACATATGAATGTCTTCCTCTAACGAGATTCCAGATAGTCAAGGCTGAAACTGAATGAGCAACACACAAACAGTAGAGGTGTTTAAAACCCAGAGGAGGTTTGGGTGAAAAAGCAACACCACAGAGGAAACAGCAAAGCCCAGCCAGCCCTGGTTCTTCAACACCTGATGCAGAGCTTGTTAAAGTGGGTCTGAGCTGGTATGACTGACAGCATACAGCCTGAAAACGATGATCCAACAGTTTGTCACACGGAGACAGCGCGACGCAGAGGTAGAAGTTTCATTTCTTGGTCATTTAATCATTTATTCTTGATGTTTAAGTTTAAAATAATAATAGAAAAGGTTCAAGGTGAGGTTTAAATCTTAAGCTTTTAAATCATCTTTATTCATCTTTCAGATATTTTTGTTGTTTCATTGTGAAATTGTTCTTCATAACTGGGGTTAAATCAGTCAGTAAATACAAAGACTTATGGGGTCATATACTTTACAAAATTAAAAGCAGCAAAACAGTGTTTAAATCTTAATATTTCTCAAAAGCTAAATTCACATCTTTAAACACTAGAAATGTGTAGTCATATCATCTTAAGGTGGAATGAACAATGGCTGCACTCAGAGCAGTTTGTAAATTCATCTGCTGGCTCAGTGATTCCTGACTGATATCACAGTTTGTCTCATCTGACATCACACTGAACACAGGAACACTGAAGAACCGAGAGTGATTCGAAACCCTGATGAAGTCCTGAACACAAACCTCAACCCAGCATAAAGAGGTTCAGTGAATGTGGTGTTGAAGGTGTGGAGGTGGATCAGAGTGTCAGAGGAGACTCTGTAGAAGGACAGAGTGCCAGCAGGACAGTCCACATACACTGCTCCTCTGTTAGAGACAGAGGAGGAGGAGGAGGAAGACGAGATGGATGTTTCTGTGTTATTGTGCCAAGCAGAGCAACCTTGTCCAGATAAGCTGAGACACCAGGACTGATCATTAAATCCAAATTCAATGTCATTTCTGTCATTTCTGACAGCACTGTCTCCTTTTCTTGGGATTCTTCTGTAACTCACTGATATTTCAATGTCTCGTCTCCACTCGACCTCCCAGTAACAGCGACCAGTCAGATCATCTCTACACAGCAGCTGAGGACAATAATCAAATCTGTCTGGATGATCAGGATATGACTGAACCTTCTCCACATACGTCACGTTCCTGTTGTTGTCAGACAGTTTGAGGTTTCTGTTCACTGTGTTTGTGTTGATTGTGAGTTGACAGGAATCTGATGGAGAGAACAAACACAATCCAGCTGCAGTTATTGATCCATCATCTGTTCATTTTTTTTTTTTTGATTAAAAGCTTTTTACAGCCCCTGACACTGTTGTAATCTTGTAAGTAAGCAGCACCAATCAGTTTCATTTTCATCTGTTACTGTGGCAGAGAACCTTTACACTGACCTCTACACCTATAACAGGGGGCGCCTCTGTGTACAGAGTTCAGCTCTTTAATTTCTCCACCAGGTCGTTTTTGCCGATCTGGTTTAAAATTCTCTCCATCACTTGCACAGCTCCAGGTATCTTATACGTCTGCACCATCAGATCCACCACGTTATGCCTCTTTGCCATTGACAGCTGAGCTTCTTTGATGGGCTTAATGTTGTTCCATGACACATCCGTGAGTTGCCACTTAAATATCTCGAAGTCATCATCCTTTAAATCCTCCAGGATGCTGAGGAGCTGATTTCTGTCATCATTTAGTAGAACACTCCCCTGTACAGGTCCTGGAGGAGTTCTTTCTAAAGAGTCCCCACTCTGACGGAGTTCCTGTAAATTACTGCTGGAAACAAGTGGGGAACGAGGCACAGCTGTCAGATCAATGTCATGCTTCCAGACTTCTGTGTCTCTGTGATCTCGGACAATTACGGTGACTTCTTCTGTGTTTAAAGCAAAGTCGATCACAAAGGTCGCGTGGTGGTTTGGTCCAAACTCCACGTCAAATTTAGCTTCATCAGGTTGGATTTTCTTGGCTGTTTCACAGTGAACAGTGTAAGTCTTGTCTTTGATGAGTTCACAGTTGGAAGCCACTGAGATGTAGTCAGAATTTTTATGCTGTTCTTTCACCTTCGGAAGAGGAACATTCCTTGGCAGCAGCAGCATGTCAACATATTCCCTGTTTGGTTCAGCATTTGGTTTTCTGAGAAACAATAAAATCTGGCCTCTAATTTTCCACAACATTTTACATTTTATGATATTCCAGACAAGGCCAAAGGCAGAGAGGTGGGGAACTTCCACAACCACATGAGTATCTGTGATCTCCAGCGGCTCAAGGACACTCATTCCATCATCAGAGAAATGGATGACAGACAGGAAGCTACCAGAGTGCAGAGCTTCCTTTGTTTTACAGTGTGGGAAGTGAAGCTGACGAACTGCATCCTCAGGACCCTTGATGTCAAACAGTGGTCCTGCAGGCATCTTCCCAGTTGGTGTGAGGACGCTCTCGTCCCACTGGATAATCCTGTACTGAAGCTTTGCTTCCTGGGTCATATCAAACACCAGTCCAGTCAGAGAGCACTGGAACTGACCTGGACCAGGAAAGCTGAATCTGTAGATCTGTTCAGATTCAGTTTGCACTTCAGGTGTGAAGCAGGACGGAGGCTCCATCATCTTTATGGCTGCTGCATTTGGGTCCAGCTTGACTTGTGAGTCACCTGATGGTTGAACACAAACAGATGTTAGGATGTTACACAGTCTGACTGCAGAGGCCCAAAGCTTTCTGTCATTTGTTTTTAGGTATCAAATTCAACCCTTAAAGCTGTCTTTCTTTTAGTCAGTGCTGGGATGCTTGCTAACATGGACAAAGGGGGGATAAAAGGAAGAAAGGGAAAAAAAAAATTGAAGAAAAGTAGATATACTCACACACACTCACACATCCATACACACACCCACATACACATACGTATACACACACACACACAAGTTTATTGTTTTTAGTAATGTGTGTGTATGTGCCTCTGTCATCCAATGTACTCAATAATGAGGGCAAGAAACTGCAACCATGCCCCCGTGATCCAGAGGCAAATAGGGAAGGACCCAGGGGACCCAGGCCATCCACAGCCCAGGAGCTCAGAAGACCTGGGGCCACACATCCTGATGGCAACCGCGTGCACACCCCAGAGGAGGAAGGAGGGAGACCACAGACGGAGCCCCCACAGTCAAAGGGCTAGAGTCCAGAGAGCGAGAGGCGACGAGCAGCCCACCCACCCCCGGCAGGCCGGCACCCCCAGCACGAGCTGAGCATGCAGCCCCAGACGCCCCAAGCGCCCGAGAGCAGCCCGACATCCGGCAGAGCCCCCCCACACGCCAAAGAGGCCCAAGCCACCCCCAGGCCACAGCCGCCAAGGGAGCAGGCCAAAAACCACGCCGAGACATCCGGCCACACACCCCGGGACCCACGGGCACCCACACCTCAGGGGCAGCAGTGACGACCAGTGGGGAGCAGCGTGGAGCGGTAGGGAGGGGTAACTCCCACCCTTCGCGTCCCACAGGTGCCAAGGCTTGGCAAGCCACCAACCCAGGCCCAGCTGTCCACACACACACACACACTCACACGCACACACATACGCACCAGTTGATCACTCATGCACACACACGCACAAGTTGTTCACGCATGCACACACGCACATAAACACACGCACCCACATTCACATGCACCAGTCACACACTCATGCACACGCACGCACACACACACGCATCAGTCATTCACTCATGCACACACACGCACACACACACACACGCACACACGCAGGCACATTCATATGCACGAGTCACACACTCATGCACACAGACATGTAACATACATGGACACCTAGTGTGGGAGAGCTGGTACCAGCACAGAGCCAGTGGCAACCCAGGGAAGCAGCCAACCCAGCCCCGAAACACAAGCCAGTCCCCATCCCAGGCGGGGTGCATGAAACTGGGGTGTGAGAAGACCCGCCCGCCCCTCCTCCCACTCAGCGTGTGGGGGATGATGTGAGTCTATGTACTGAGAAGTTCATTGATTGAGACCTTGATGATGACTCCTGACATCAGAGATGTGAATGAGTGATGTGACAGTTTGAAGATGGTTGAATGTGTGCTGTTTTGTTTTCATCAATCACATTAAAAACACACTTACACTTCCTCAGACCTGGGATCAGCCATCGGACTCCAGCAGGCTCCACCCTGAAAGGAGGAGGGGGGTCAGAGCAGCACAGTCTCTTTCAGCATGCACACATGGACATTACATCGCTCTCAGACACACACTGTTAGACACTGATTGTCAGATTGTGTCCTCTTTGTGTTTGTTCTAAATGGAGAACATCAGTGACTCTGTGAGCTGTTAATTAACAGCTCTGGAAAAAGATGCAACAGGTTTGTTGTATTTTTCTGCATGGAAATGATCACAGAGGGACCTGCTGACTTTTTGTTCTCCTGTCCTTGATGTGCTGCTACTTGGTCTGAATATTAATGAGCTGCAGTGAACTACAAAGGAAGCATCTGTCACTTCACTTTTCATTAGTTTCTGTTTTTGGATTCTCCTGCTCTGTTTCACTCACTCTGATTCTCATACTCGTCTGCTTCACTTTGATTTTTCTCACTGACTTTGATGCTCAATATTTCAGATTCTCCTAACAGGAACATGAGCCACTGGAAATCAATAGAAAGGCTCATTTATTGATTTATGAAACTTAATCCCATTGATGGTCAGAGGGTAAAAATGTGAGACTGTTCCTCTGCAGAGATCACTTTGAACTGGTTGCTCCATTGTTGTTGATGGAGATTTTCTCCTTTGAGACCCCCATACAGATATCTACTGTTTCTGTTCAAGCAGACTTTCTGATAGAAGCAAAGTAAAAAGGTTCCTCTATGTGTGACTGTTCAGATAACACTGGTATCCAGCATGAAGTCATCAGACAGGGCCAGAGTGAAGTACAGCTTCCTCCTCTATCAGACACTGTCTGTGGCTGCAACAGGCCTCTCCATACCTGAGAGTTTCCAGTCTCAGCTGCTCCAGCAGCTTCACTCCTGCCTCTCCTGGATGGTTGTAGCTCAGGTCCAGCTCTCTCAGATGGGAGGGGTTGGAGCTCAAAGCTGAGACCAGAGACTTACAACCTTCTTCTGTGATCAGGCAGCCTGACAGCCTGGAGACATGACAGATACTCTTAGAGAACAGCAGAGCAGCTGCATGCAGACAACCAACTGCAGCAACAGATCATTTTAAAAATGAAATGACTGAAACAGGAGTTCAAAATAACCAAGTCAGTCTAAATGTTAAAGTCTACAAGTGATAAAATCAGTGAAGTCAAAATGATGATCAAATCTACATAAAGTAGGACTGAGGCTGATGGGAGTGTCATTAGTTTTGCTGCTTTTTGGTTTGAATGAAAGTTTTGGTCAAACTAGAAGTCTGAGCAGATGATGGCACTAAATTAAAAGTCTGCTGATTGTTGAAGTTCTTATATTTCATTGTGAGGACAACATGAACATCTGAAACTAATTTGATCACAACCCATCAAATCTTTGCAGAACCAAAGTGGCAGCTAAACATCATCCTCCACTGAACTGTGCTGCTGGTGAGGCTGACATCATTTAAAGGTGCACATGAGGAAAGACTTCATTAAGAATCAGACACAGAGAGAGGAAGAAGAACAAACTGTGCAGAAAACAGGATTTCACCATCATGAGGTACATCAAGACTCAGTAACAAATTTAAAGAAATCTTGGAAATTAAATAATTAAAAAAAACTGCCACAGTTTAATATTTTGACAAATCACAGCAGACACAGTCCTGCATCAGTTAGACACTAATGGAAAACAGATTTTATTCATCTGTTGAACATTTGAAGAATGCTGACCTGAGTGTTTCCAGTTTACAATGTGGATTCTCCAGTCCAGAAGATAAAGCTTTCACTCCTGAGTCCTTCAGGTCATTGTTACTCAGGTCCAGCTCTCTCAGACTAGAGGACTGGGAGCTGAGAACTGAGGACAGAGTTTCACAGCTTCTCTCTGAGAGATTACAGAGACTCAGTCTGAAAAGACAATAATAAGAAAGCAATTAGTAAAGGATTAGTCTTCTTAAGTAAGCATCACTATAAATTTTTGTGGAAGTTAATTATCAACTGTCAGGTATGACCAAGAAGTTTCAGGGAGATGGAAAAAAAAAAAGCTCATTTACATTTTAATTTAGTTAGGCATATCAATCCTAAATTGATAGTTTATCCTTGATGGTATTGGTATCACATCAATACTAGAGTAATAGAATTTAATTACTACATTCAATACTCCATTGCTCCTGTTTCATCAAAAATTCAACATTTATGCAAACACGATTCTTCGCACACTTTGCTCCTCCCCCTCATCTCCTGCTCTTCTGTGATTTGTTGCTGTGCCATCACATGACTCAGCAGCACTGAGCATACACATGTAGGCTGCAGTGAGTGAAAAGTAGCATCCTGTGGAGATATTTTACAGCTGTAAATGAAAAGACTGAAATCTGCTGTATGTATGAAGATATTGTTTACTGTGGCAACACCACAAATTAATACAAACACATTTATAATAATAAAATAAAAGAGGCAGAGGGAAATCCCTCAGACAGATCCAGACCCTCAGCAGAGACAGAGGCCTTTCAGAGAGGAAAAGAATATCCAGGTAGCTCATGTTAGTGATTAAAGTATGTTATTCATAATATATACATATGTGATTCTGCTAATGGTAATTTTGCTTGAAATGCAGCATTATAAAAGTAACAGAATAAGTGAGAAGAATCATTCTGTAATGATTGTGAATGAAGTGCAGTAATGACATGAACAGGAGGTCTTTCTCAGGTCTGTTGCTAATAGTTAATCATCTATAATTATGATCATATATAATTATAATCAGTATAATGAATGAGAAAGTATGAAGTTAGGAAGATGAGCTGTACTGACCTGAGTGTGAGGATGAAAATAAGAAGTGCAGTAGAGCCTGTTTAGGCAGGCTGTGTGATACAGGGAAGTACTGAACAAGTACAAGGAAACACAATCACATCAATGACTTCCCATGATAACAGCAACTTGTTGCACAGTGTAGGGTGACAGATGTTAATACATTGTCAGGAAGTTCATGAGTAACTTCAGCAAATGTCATTACAAAGAAACTGAAGCACAAGGAAGTCAATCTGATGTGCATGAATGTTCTTCTTCAGCTGTACTTTAACAACTATTATTACACTTACAGTTGTGTTCAAAATAATAGCAGTGCATTTAAAAGCACGAGTAAAGCTCGGAATCCTTAAATTGTTTTTATTTACCGGCATTGGGGACACTGCACATTATATTCTAAATCAAAACATGAAGAAAAATGTATAATTTTTCCAGTTACTTTACAGGAAATGAAGAAAAATTAATGTTGGGCTCTTCAAAAAAATAGCAGTGTCAGCATTTTTCTTTATGAACTCAAATATTGACTTTATGAACTAAAAATGTTTAGGAATTAGCATTCCTGTGAATCACTAAACTAATTTTAGCACCATAACCACTGTTTCTGAGAACTCCTTCACATCTGTGTTGAATGGAGTCGACCAACTTCTGGCACCTGTGAACAGGTATTCCAGCCCACGATGTTTTGACAACTTTCCACAATTCCTCTGCATTTCTTGGCTTTGCCTCAATAACAGCATTTTGATGTCACAAGTTTTCTGTTGGATTAAGGTCCGGGGATTGGGCTGACCACTCCATAACTTTAATGTTGTTGGTCTGGAACCAAGATGCTGCTGCTTACTGGTGTGTTTGGGGTCGTTGTCTTGTTGAAACACCCATTTCAAGGGTATTTCCTCTTCAGCATAAGGCAGCATGACCTCTTCAAGGATTTTGATATATGCAAACTGATCCATGATCCCTGGTATGTGATAAATAGGCCCGACAGCATAGTAAGAGAAACATCCCCATATCATGATGCTTGCACCACCATGCTTCACTGTGTACTGTGGCTTGAATTCAGTGTTTAGGGGACAAACTGTCTGGGGCCCTTGGACCCAAAAAGAACAATCTTAATTTCATCAGTCCACAAAATGTTTCTACATTTCTCTACAGGCCAGTCGATGTGTTCTTTGGCAAACTGTAACCTCTTCAGTACATGCCTTATTTTTCCACAGTGGGACTTTATGGGGGCTTCTTGGTGGCAGATTATCTTCACACAGGTGTCTTCTAATTGTCACAGTACTCACAGGTAACATCAGACTGTCTCTGATCACCCTGGAGCTGATCATTGGCTGAGTCTTTCCCATCCTGGCTTTTCCTCCATCCATTTGAATGGATGGAGGACGTCTCTCTGGCTTTGCTTTCCATTTTAGAGCCCTGGATATCATTTTAGCCGAGCAGCCTATCGTTTCCTGCACTTCTTGATATGTTTTCCCCTCTCCAATCAACATTTTAAAGAATGCTGTTCTTTTGAACAATATCTGGAACGGCCCATTTTTCTCAGGTTTTCAGTGCATGAACAACATGTGTTGGCGTCATCCTTAAATAAGGGCGACCTGATTGATGTCTGTTTTTTGAATGAATGACCTCACTGATTGGACTCTACACTGCTATTATTTTGAACACGCCCCTTTCAATTAATTATTCAATTACAGACTCAGGAGCATCTCATGAATGTTGGGTCTGTTGGTTTTCTATGACTCTACTACACCTACTGGTAAATTGTTTGCCATGTGGTAATATGATTCCTACCAAAAATATTGATTAATCTGGTTAGTCATGTTGGACTGCTGTTACTTTGAACACAATTGTACATGTTTCATATCAAACTAGTTTTATTATTAGACAAAGATAACCTGAGTAAATACAAAATGCAGTTTTTAAATGATGATTTCATTCATTAAATAAAACTATCCAAACCTACCTGTCCCTGTGTGAAAAAGTAATTGTCCCCTAAAACTAATGATGTCACAGTCCTGGTCTGTTTGTCCAGGGTTTTGTGTTTTTGTAATTGAAGTGTTTCATTTCCCTTGTTGTGTTTCTTAGTTTGTTGTTGCTCTAGTTTTATGATGGGTTTGCAGTTTGCATTTTTAGATCTTACTTTAGTTATTTGAGATTTGTTCTTGATTATTGTTTAGTTATGTTGTGATTCCCACTCCTCCTGTGTTTCCATGTCCTCCTGTTCTGTCGGTGTTCCTGTGTCTGTTTGTTTCTCATGTCTTCGTCTCATCTCTGTAATTATGTTCAGCTGTGCTCCTCACCTGTTACCTGTTCCCTGATTGTCCCTCTGTGGATATATTGTCTGTGTTTCCCTTTGTTCCTTGTTGCATCGTAGTTTGTTTCCCCTGCTGTGTGTCTTTATGCCTTAAGTTCATGTTGAAGTCTAGCCAAATTTGAGTGTGTTTTTTTATTTTATTTTTTTTTTAGTTATGTACTGCTGGCTCCTGACCAGCTCTGTTACATTCTGTGTTTCTGCTAATAAAGCTGGAGTATAAAGTTAGCTCTCGCCTTTGAGTCCTGCATTGGGGTCCTCTGCCTTGCCGGCCTCAGCAGCAACCCTGATAAATAACTGGTTGTGTCTCCCTTGGCAGAAATAACTAATCAAAAGTTTGTGATAACTGACGAGTCTCTGTCATCACTGTGGAGGAATTTTGGTCCACTCTTCTTTACAGAATAGTTTTAATTCAGCCACATTGGAGGGTTTTCCAGCATGAACGGCCTGTTTAAGGCCAAAGCATCTCAGCTGGACTTTGTTTTAGCCAATCAGAGGTGGACTTGCTGGTGTGTTTTGGATCATTGTCCTGCTGCATAACACAAGTAAGCAGAGCTTCAGGGCACAAACTGATGGCTGGACATCTGCTCTATATGATAAAAGTACAGAAGGTTCCTTTAAAAGTTGTGTTGTGTTTACTTGGTATCAGTTGTAGTGTCTGAATGTGAAACTGCATTCATGTTGTCTCCTAAAGGTGAAAGAAAATTCCAGCAAAGGAACTCTCAGTTTGGGAGCTCATCTTCACTGTTTAACTTTACCAAAAAAAGGAAAGTTGTAAAATTGGGGGTCTCTGAGCCCCTCCAAGAAAACTGGTAGAAACCAGTCTGTGTGTGACAACATGAGTACCAGATGTTAAAGCACATATAAGGCTGTAAGTTTCTTTGCTCGGTGTGCAGAAGATCATTGGCCTTCTTTCTCACCCAGATGTCTCGAGCGTCTGTATTTTGACATTGTCTTTTATAATAAATCTTATGTTATTCTATAAAGACTGTATAACCAAGAATTCCTTCAAACACAACATCAAGATCAAGAAACCACACAGTTCAATACCAAATTTTCCAATATCACAGATCATTGGTGAACACATAAATTGTCCACTGTAGCTTTGTAAGGGGCTTAAGTGCAATATAATATGGGACAGAAATAGTGTATAAGTGTATGGAGACATGGCTTATATTGATTTTTCACACTGTAATTCACAGGTCCAAATCATATGTTTTGCATATATATTAAAATAAGGTAACAATTAATACTCCACAACTATCTTCAATGCAGCAAAGTTCACTGCATTTACAAAAGTACTGACATTCTTTTCTTAAAAAGTACTTGTGCTAAAAAATACTCTGGCAAAGGTTGAAGTACCTCTACCAGAGTAGCCTGTACTTTTTCACTTTTACTCAAGTAAAAGTACAGGCTGTGAAATGTACTGAGAGTAAGAAAGTAAAAGTATCTCTTTGGAGCACATTTCTTTCTATTGTTGAGCAAAGCTAACTGAACCTTGTGCTGCAGCTGTCTTACTGTTTTCAGCTGCTGGGAGTGAAGCAGAGTGGATGATGATGCAGATGATGTTTGATGAAGAGGAGCACATTAGAGGTCTGCTTCACAGCTAAAGCTCTGAGTCTGAATAAACAGCTTCCTCTAAAATGTTTGTTTTTCCCCAAATAATTCGTATTATTTGTAGGGGTGGGAGTTGATTAAAAATTATTCTAATTAATTAAGAGCTTTGCAATTTATTAATCGAAATTAATCACATTTAATTATTTAACATGATAAATATTAATTTAAGTTTGGTTGATGAATGAATCAATATACATAAGCTTAAACTTAAAATTTAGTTTATTTTCCCACCAGTCTACTACACAGACCAACGAAGGGTGGAAGTGCTCCTGTGATAAGCAAACTCCTGAAATTAAAGTTAAGCATCATAACTGGATAGTTTTAGTCAACATTAATGTCTCACTTAATATAGTTAGAAATTAATCATTAGCTCAGCTGTATTCCTTGATGCTGAAATGTGTTGTGTTTGTTTTAACAGCTTATTTTGAATTACAGATTTAAAATTAAACCACAAAAAGCAGCAAAAGTTTGTTTGCTGTGTGTGTGTGTGTGTGTGTGTGTGTGTGTGTGTGTGTGTGTGTGTGTGTGGAGTGACACTGATCCATCATAGTTCTCATCAGATATGAGAGAAAATAGGAGGAGCATATTTCTGACTGTTGGACTGTTTTGTTTTTTTGTGTTTTAATTGATGCTTAATGTAACTGTGCATCCACAGATGTTACTTTATCTCATCTCCTTAACTTGTTTCCTGCTGTGTTGGGGAGGGAACAGTGAAGAGTGCAGAGAGAGGAGAGATATTTCACACAGAAAAAACTACCTGGACGATATAACAGAACTGTCTGTCTAAGCTGAAAAGTTGGTAGACGTCATAAATAAACAACATTATAACTGTTCAGCTGACATCCAGTCAATGTATGTTCAGAAATTAAGAGGCTGAATCAGACAGTGGTGTTTGTCAACATGCAAATGCTTCTTCATCCTGGAAGTGTTTGTGTTTCATATTTTTTTTTTGTATGATAAGGAGGGTGGATAGCAGCACCATAATTACAGGCTCCTGTTGGAAGGCAGTGATGCCACAG
Organism: Amphilophus citrinellus; assembly: GCA_013435755.1. Taxonomy (NCBI): domain Eukaryota; kingdom Metazoa; phylum Chordata; class Actinopteri; order Cichliformes; family Cichlidae; genus Amphilophus; species Amphilophus citrinellus. The sequence continues at coordinate 6,974,950 of CM024212.1, read as the reverse complement.
AGGAGCAATAGGACAACTGGAGCTATGAAGCAAATTGCTGAAACCTAATGCAGTGCTGTGAAAACGTATTTGCCCTCTTAATGATGTCTTAGTTTGTTACATATTTGTCACACTTGCATGATCATAAATATATATTTAGTGTTCTCCACTGAACCTTCCAAGGTATACTCTCAGTAGGAACAATATGAGAACAGCACCCCCCCACCAAGACTGGAGATGCAGCAATACTGGAAGATCATATGAGAGAAGGATGCGTCACACAACACCAATACTCAGTGGTTAGTGGATCTAAGAGAAGACCACAGCAACCTCCCTGAACAGGTTCCAGTAACCATCACAGTGGCAGACATCCAAGAAAGAGTCTCACATATGAAGAGCTGGACAGCACCAGGCCCTGACATGATACACACCTACTGGCTAAAGAAGCTAACTACACTCCATGAGTGCCTGGCAACACAAATGAACCAACTGCTAGAGCAGGGTAAGGGAACTCCAGGCCTCGAGAGCCGGTGTCCTGCAGGTTTTAGATGTGTCCCTGATCCAGCACACCTGAATCACATATAGAAGTCATTAGCAGGACTCTGGAGAACTTGACTGCAGACTGAGGAGGTAATTCAGTCATTTGAGTCAGGTGTGCTGAATCAGGGACACATCTAAAACCTGCAGGACACCGGCTCTCGAGGCCTGGAGTTCCCTTACCCCTGTGCTAGAGGCTAAGACACACCCAGAATGGCTGACTGAAGGCCATATGGTCCTGATCCCCAAAGACCCCCAGAAGGGACTGGTCAAATCCAACTACCGGCCAATAACCTGCCTCGGTACAATATGGAAACTCCTGTCAGGCATCATAGCAGCTAAGATGAGCAGCACGGGGCTCAATGTATAAGCGGGCCCAGGAAGGAAGTGTCAGAGATACCAGAGGAGCAAAACACCACCTACTGGTGTGGTGTCTGATCTACTGTGACTTAACTTGCTGTGTTAAACTGCATCTATGTATAGGTTTTCTCCTTTAGGATGATGGCCTTGAGTTCTGGCCTGCTTTGACCTTGTCCAAAAAATGATTGCTCAGAATGAGCATATAGCTTCCATGAGTAAATGGTATGAGAGAGTGTAACCCCTTGTTGCTCTCTCTCCAAAAAGGGAATGACCTCACATACATGCAGGAAACAAGCTATACCTGGTTCTTCATAGTTAGGGGTGTGGGGGTTGCGAACACTATATAAATCATAACCCACAGAGCTTTGTTGGAGGCTTTGACCACTGGCAGCAGCCTCAGCAGAGCCTCCTCTGAAGCAGAGTATTTCTTCAGGTCAAACACATCCAGATCTTCTTCTGATGACAGTAAGATGAAGACCAGAGCTGACCACTGAGCAGGAGACAGTTTATCTGTGGAGAGCCTTCCTGAACTCAGGGACTGTTGGATCTCCTCCACTAGAGAACCATCATTCAGTTCATTCAGACAGTGGAACAGGTTGATGCTTTTCTCTGCAGACAGATTCTTATTGAGCTTCTTCTTGATGTACTGGACTGTTTCCTGATTGGTCTGTGAGATACTTCCTGTCTGTGTCAGCAAACCTTGTAGGAGAATCTGATTGGTCTGCAGCGAAAGACCCAGGAGGAAGCGGAGGAACAAGTCCAGGTGTCCATTTGGACTCTGTAAGGCCTTGTTCACAGCACTCTGGTACAAAGATTGTAATTTAGATTTTTTAATTAATGTAGACCATATGGACGTTGATTGTTGTTCTTCCAGCAGATTGACTCCAGAGTTGATGAAGGTCAGATGGACATGAAGAGCAGCCAGAAACTCCTGAACACTCAGATGGATGAAGCAGAACACCTTGTCCTGGTACAGCCCTCTCTCCTCTTTAAAGATCTGTGTGAACACTCCTGAGTACACTGAGGCTGCTCTGATATCGATGCCACACTCTGTCAGGTCTGATTCATAGAAGATCAGGTTTCCTTTCTGCAGCTGATCAAAAGCCAGTTTTCCCAGAGACTCAATCATCTTCCTGCTCTTTTTATTCCAGTGTGGATCTGTCTCAGCTCCTCCATCATACTTGACCTTCTTCACTTTGGCCTGAACTACCAGAAGGTGGATGTACATCTCAGTCAGGGTCTTGGGCAGCTCTGCTCTCTCTCTCTGGTTTTCAGCATATCCTCCAGAACTGTAGCAGTGATCCAGCAGAAGACTGGGATGTGGCACATGATGTGGAGGCTTCGTGATTTCTTGATGTGGAAGATGATCCTGCCATCATGCTTTTTATTTCTGAATCTTTTCCTGAAGTACTCCTCCTTCTGTGGGTTAGTGAACCCTCTGACCTCTGTTACCATGTCAACACACTGAGCAGGGATCTGATTGGCTGCTGCAGGTCGTGTGGTTATCCAGAGGTGAGCAGAGGGAAGCAGGTTCCCCCTGATGAGGTTTGTCAGCAGCACATCCACTGAGGTGGACTTTCTAGGGTCAGTCAGGATTTTAGTTTTGTGGAAGTCCAGAGGAAGTCGACACTCATCCAGACCATCAAAGATGAACACAACCTGGAAGTCTTCAAAGCTGCAGATTCCTGCTTCTTTGGTTTCAGTAAAGAAGTGATGAACAAGTTCCACCAAGATGAACTTTTTCTCTTTCAGCACATTCAGCTCTCTGAAAGTGAATGGAAACATGAACTGGATGTCCTGGTTGGCTTTGTCTTCAGCCCAGTCCAGAGTGAACTTCTGTGTTAAGACTGTTTTCCCAATGCCAGCCACTCCCTTTGTCAGCACTGTTCTGATTGGTTCATCTCTTCCAGGTGAGCCTTTAAAGGTGTCTTCTTGTCTGATTGGTGTTTCTGGTCTGTCTGGTTTCCTGGATGCTGTTTCAATCTGTCTGACCTCATGTTCATCATTGACCTCTGCAGTCCCTCTCTCTGTGATGTAGAGCTCTGTGTAGATCTGATTCAGAAGGGTTGGGTTTCCTGCTTTAGTGATCCCCTCAAACACAAACTGGAACTTCTTCTTCAGAGCAGATTTAAGTTCTTGTCGACAGAGTGAAGCAATGTATTCTGAAAATGCAATAATAAGCTATTAAAAAGAATTATTATATATTAAGTAGGCCAACATGTTGGTCCATCTGTTGAGACATTAGCAAATATTTTATTTTTGCATCAGCTTAAATCTTCAGAGAAATCCTCTTACTGCTCTGCAGACGGTCAGCCAGCTCCTCCTGCTTCATTCTCCTCAGGAAGTGCAGTGTGATCTTCACAAAAGCCTCTCTGCTTCTCTTCTGCTCTTCATCCTCACCCTCCAAGGCCGTGTCACCCTCCCCATGACTCTCTAAGCATTCTGGGTAATCTGGACTCAGAACCTTCTGGATCTTCTTCAGTTCCTTCTTCACAAAAGTGATGATGTTGTCCTCCAGCAGCTGGAACAGAAAACTATATGAACGACCCAATCAGACTGAATCATAGAGCCAAGCATCAGATCACAATGAGAATCTACTGGTCTACAGCAAAGATGTTTCTAAAATAAATGCAGTCAAACTTCACTCATTTTAGGCCACTGAGATTAAAAATGATGCTTAGTTGTTGGTTGGTTCTAGTTTCCATGATATGCTTCAAGGTCTGTTTGAAAACCAAAACTTCTTCATTGAAACCAGAAACCAATAAAATTTTCAAATCTTATGATATTATCTCTATTTGACCTTTGACCTCTAATCTGACCTTGGATTTGACTTTCCTACTACAGAGTCGCCCCTCATTATATTACGGTTCACTTATTGCAGCTTTGCTGACAGCATAGAGATACTTGCTCAGTAATAACAAGATAATGACATCCACACAAAATGTTCTGATCACTTCCTCTGCATTTCCTCTGTTGCTGCTCTACATGGTTCAATAAAAATGGTTGTGGAGCATCTATAGACAGAGATCAAAATCCATAAGAAAAAGCACATTTTCTCTGTGAAGCAGACATCTTTGGTAACAATGTTGAGCAGTGCAATCCACTGGTGTACAAAGTGCAGCATGGAGATGACTGAAAGAACAGATGTAACAGTAGTTGTTGTACATGTACAAACCATAAATGTGGAGTCCAGCTGTGTTTGATGCTGCTGGGCAGACTGACCACTGGGAACCTCTGAGCTCTCCTGATCCACTCTGTGAAGGAATCATGAAGAATTAGCTCTCATCCACACAGGGACCAACACAAGCTCAAAGTCCATGAAGTGATGTTTGGATGAAGAGTGAAGCAGATGACTCCCTGTAGCAGCAAAGCTTTACTAGCCCTCAGTGATCCCACTGAGAATCTACAGCTCAGTCTGCAGCTGTTCACAGCTTTCAGCTCACTGTGGTTTAGTCCTAACAGCTCTCACCAACTCCTTCACAAAGATTTGGTTTCAGCTGAAGCGCCCTGGAGTAAGACAGTCTCTCTCTCTGTGCTTTCACTGCTGAGCTCCCAGTTCTCAACAACTTCCTCTGAGTCACTAAAACACTATAGATCGAATGCACTGTGTGAAATGATTTGGTTTGGAAGTAGCACTGATCAATTCGAGCTCTGCTTCCTTTCAACAAATGCCTGCTACTCTTTGGAAATGTCTTTAGGAGACTCAGCATTTCCTTCCATCAATCTGTTTATTAGCTGAAAAATAATCAGTGTGATCTTTTCTATCTCTGCGTATTAGAGGAACTAATACATGCTTCTACATTTAGAAGGCCTGACTGCAGTATTCTGCTCTCTGTTCTACCTACAAATGTTAGAAATAGAAACTAGAACTGATTCAGAACTGCATCCAGAATGCTTACGAGGACCAGAAGGAGAGAAATGGTTCCACCTATTTGAAGTCCCTACACTGACTGCCTGACAGTTACTGATTTGAAAATCACTCCACTGTTTTTACTGTTTGAAACCTTCATGCTCACATGGAAGCAACGGATGAACCATTACAGCCCCTCAGACATGTGAGGATAGAACAATGATCCATAAACCTTCATGAAGACAAATGTGTCAGCAGGACATCAAATACAGACTCACAAAGGTGTCTCCTGTGTTTGAAGCACAGCTCAAAGGAGCCCCCTGCTGGAGCAGCTGCAGTCCTACAGACACTCAGCCTCTTCACTACACAAACACCTCCTACAACATCCATTCTTTACACTCTGACTGCTGTGTTTGTGGAACAAACTCCAACACACACCGCTTCACATATGAACACAGAAATGTGTGTGAAAAAGAGCTGAGCTGACATTAAACATGATGGAGAATTTATTCAGAAACACTGAGTCAGGAGCAACATTTAGACACACATTACCTCTCTGCAGGAGGAGGAACACCTGATTTAAAGGTAAAAATAATATCCTTTGAATCGTCGCTCTTTAAGGACACACAGCTGGGTTCAGGTTCAGGTTCAGGTCCAGGTCCAGGTTCAGGTTGGTTCCTGTGAATAATGATGCAGCAGTGATGTGAGTGCTGAGCTGTGACATGGAGAAGAGTCATGGACAGTTAGAGATGGTCATCTCACCTCTGAGCTTTGGTCTGGCTCTCATGTTCCCCACACAGAGTGGTTTTAGAGGGAGGGACTCCCTCCTCTCTGTCCTCACACTGATCCATGCTGCTGAATTCACATCAGCTCACACACACTTTCTACCTTCACCTGCAGAGGAAACACACATCAGCTCAGCACACACACACTGATTCACTTTGACACTGTGACGTGTACTTAAAGTACTGAAAGTAGATCCTGTTACACTCAGTAACATGTAAGCTGTACTTTGAATCTGTACAGGCTGAAGTAACTGTAGCTGTGAAAAAGTGTCGAGCAGAAAAAAGAGAAACAACCTGCAAATATTCAAATATAGTAGCAGAACTTTAAGAGAACAAAGAAGTAAAGTACTGCAGTAAATGTACTTGGATACTTTTGCCTAAAAGAAAGGAAGAAAGGATGCTGCACAGCTTGAAACCACTCGTTCTTCTGAAGTGAGGACACAAACTGCTCTCATCCACGGACTCACACTCACACACAAAATAGCGGCATGCTCGGCCTCTTTGTTCCTGTTGTGAGTCCGTTACCGTGAAGTATGGAGCGGCAGATTTGTGGTGTTTCTAAGCCGCACACAGCTGATGTTAGCCAGGAAAAGCTCCCAGACTGCTTCATTACCTTCACACGGAGACGATCATCTGCAGCTCCGAGTTCAGGAGAGAGAAAGTGAAAGTTTAACAGGAAGGAAACACACAGAGAGGCGTTTGAGGTCAAGTTCACAGTCAGGAACATCAGAAACTGATCAGCTGGGCTTCAGTTCTGTTTCCATCTTTAGAAACATCTGGAAACATTTGGAGGTTTCACAGAAACCAGCATCACTGTCCTGTTCTTGAACGCAGCCTCTAAAATGATGTGTTTATATTGTGAGTCTGAATTCAAACTGCTTTCACTGCATATGAAAGAAAAGAGTGCAGTTTAGTTTGAGTGGTTTTAGCTGAGCTGTGTCCTTAATCACATGTGAACTGAACAGTTTGTATTGTTGAGGAGCAGGAAGCCTCTCAGTGAGCACTGTGAGGAAATCACTGTTTTTCTCTGGGACTCTTTATCTGCTTTATCTTTGACACAAGTTTGACTCTCAGAGGAAAGCTTCTTCCACATGTCTGTTTCATTAAGAGTTGAAGTATTCGCTAATGGCTGGAGTACAAGAAGAAGTACATTTGTTACTTTACTGCCAACAGCAGCCAGGACCACAATGAACCCTGACCTCCAGGAGGCTCTCAGGATCCAGCCGGTCCTTCTGCAGACCCCCCCCCCCACCAAACCCCGGCCTGGGTAAAGCTGACTGTGCTTATTTATTTCTTCATGATTTTGCTAAACTGTTTGGTAAATGTTGGTGTTATTATTATCATTCCTTCCACCTGCTGTTGTGTGATCTGAGGATTGTCAGTCCTACAACTACAGCGCACACTTTGTGTTATCTGCACTCAGATGAATGGATGTTGGTCCTTTGCTGCTCTGCTGGTCAGAGTGTGACCGTCCAATCAGGTGAAACCTGCACACACCTGCACCTGGATTCACTCTGACCAGATTTCATCTGAACTGGTTTGAACAGTTTGAGATGTTGATTTTTACTTATTTTATTTATTTATTTCTATCTATTTATTATATTTTATTATTTTACTTGTGATTAACTGTGTATTTTATTGTTGCTTTTGTGTTTTATTTTCTTTCTACCTTCTCTTGTGCTGCTGTCTTTTGTTTCCCATGTTCAGCACTGTGGTTTCTGTTTTTAAAGTGCTTTATAAATAAAGTTGGCTTGAACACTTCCTGCTTCATCTTCAGTACATCAGACCCCTCTGCAGCTGTTTTTATGAACTTCTCTCTTTCAAATGAATTATGAAATCAATAAAATGGCAAATGTAGGTTTACTTTAGGGAAGACTGTAAAGTTTAACTGATTTCTAGAACTGCATCCTGAAACAGTTTGCAGTTCAAACATCAGTCACATCAAAAACTTATCAAACTTTCAGAGCTCAGGATCCTGTTACAGTGGAGGAGGCGGCGCTTCATATTGTAAAGTAAAGACTTTGTCAGGCTGAATAATTAGAATTTATAAATTAAATGTAAAATTAGGATTCAGCTTCATCTGATGGAGATTCAAGTTGTGTAAATTATGACAGCAGACATTATAAAAGAAATTATATATTTGATAACAAACTTTTGTTCTGTCTGTGATGATGTCAGAGTGGGTCAGGCTGATTAAAGTGACTCGTCACGCTCCACACTGATCCGTGACATCCTCCATCATCGGATTAAAATGGAGGCTCCGCTCCATGGCACAATGGCCCGTAAATATATTGTGAATCCTGGTATCAGAGCTCCATTGATGATGGATTTCTTTCCTTTACTCACGCACGCGCTAAATCAGGGTGATCATACTCAGAGTTGATTGAACTGACTCTGATCAGCTGTTCTGGAACAGGAAACTCAGAGTGGATCAACTCAGTCTGTTTTTAAACCTGTCAGCAGGAACTACTTTGATGACTGCTCAGAGGAAGACATGTTCTGATAAACGGAGTCTGCAGCTTCTTGGCTCACACACACACACACACACACACACACACACACACACACACACACACACACACACACACACACACACACACACACACACACACACAAAATGTCAGGAAGGCCCGAGTAACGGTGATCGTCTGCCGGATAGTGATTTCCTGTATTTGCGAGAAAACGACTTGCTTTATTTAAACTGCTGTAAATTCCCATTTGGCCTAAATTTGTGAAACACAGTTCAAACGTGTCACTCGTGAATAATCTGAAATTTAAGTGAGAAACACTCGTGTCACAGGCAGAAACTACAATCACGTTTTGGCAAAGTGACTTTTAAATCCTTCGTTTATCAGGATAAAAACTGTCACTGATAGTAAAAAAGTATTTTTTTCAGAGAGATCAAGAGCCCATCAGAAAGTGTGACAAATATAACATCACAGTCCTATGAAGATATTTTAAGTGACCAAAAATGACTGGATAAAGTATAATATAGATGCAATAACGCATACAGAACGAGTCATTCAGATACTTGCATTTCTTCATTTTATATATAGAAAACCTTCATGAATCCAATTGACCGCCCTGTATTTACCAATATAAGTAAAGAAAACGGAAACACCGGAAATCATTTTTTGGCAGACGATCATGTTTTTTACACAACGGTCGGTCTCCGTCTCTGCTCCAACTGAACTAGCAGATTTGTGCTGTTTCTAAGCTGCACACAGTTGATGTTAGCCAGGAAAACATTACAGAATGATTTATTACCTTCACACGGAGCTTCACACGGAGACAACAAACTGCGCCACAAAGTTCAGGAAAGAGGAAGTAAAACTTTGTGAAAGAAAGAAACACCCAGAGAGGCGTTTGAGGACACGTTCATCAGTTTGAATTGAGTTTAGGAGCAGAAATGCTTTGAAGTCTAAATGTCTGTTGGGGTGTTTACAGAGACCAACATCACTTGTTGTGTCAATTAATTATTTGTTTTTTTAACAATGAAAAAAAAAACTCTCCTGTTAATCAATGTACAAAACCGTTTTTTAGACTGACTCACTCAAGCTACACATTCATTTTCTTTTGTGTGACTTTGTGTCTTTGATTGTGTTGAGTTTTCTGAATACAGTCAGAGTTTCATTAACGTTGCTGGGAAACAACCTCCTCATTTTTTTCAGTGTGTTTGCGCTGCAGTCTGTTTAAACCTGCAGTTCCTCTCTGTGACCACCTGAGGGCAGTAAGTGAGCAATCAAAGACTTCCACATAGGACACATCTATGCTTCCTCAATCTAAGCTCCTCCAGAAACCTCCTCTCTCCTTCCTCACAAATGAACAACCAGAGTGGCAACAAAGCAAAAACAGCATTGAGGGGAAAACTGTCACAATCAGATCATCATCAATGCTTTGTTAAAGTAATGCAGGGCTGCAGAGGACACTAGAAAATAAAGAGGTCAGAGGCCAGTGAGGACCATACAAATGGAGGACTCAAGTGCAGACACATTAGAGACAGAGGAACCAGCTTCAGGCTTTATTTTTCACAACAGGGATTTTCAGCAGACGAGGGTCAAAGGTGAGACTGACACAGGGAGCAGGTGCCTCGAGGCAGGAGGTCTCTGTGGCAGAAGAGAGATGTGTTAGTCCAGAAGCTCCAAGGAAAGCAAATCCACAGAAAAGGAGTCTGAAGATCAGAGCAGTGAGTCGTGCTCGGTTACTCGGCCAAATGAGCCAGTGTGTCCTAGGGAGGGGTCGCTGCTTAGTTAGTCCATGGGGGGAGTATTTTCAGGAGGCAGGCAGGGAAGCTGAATGCAGACCAGAGAGTGTAGATGAAGAGGAGCAGACTCAGCAGGTGAGTTATGCAGGTGAACGGTCATCCTTTGGAGACTGCAAACAGGGAAACATTAGTGATGTTCCATCTGATACTAAAGCCTCGAGGTCTGTGTGGAGCAAAGGGGGCGTTTTCACATCAAGTCTTTGTGGAGGTCCGAATCGTTTTTCACAATTTCACGTGATAAAAGCCAAACGAGGCGCCGTTTCCTGAAATCACGTGACTGCTTCTTCACACCTGAACTCAAAGATTAAGAAGTGTGGCCCAATGTTTTTGTTTAGAGCAAGAACAAATCTAATGTTGAGTGAGTCCATTGTGAAGAGTTTCAGTGCTTCCAGCTGCAAAGAATGCTGAAAGGAGGAAAACAGCTGTTTGCCCTCATTCAGATGTGAGTGGATGTTTGTGCAGATGTGTAACAGCAGTTTGTTGGAATCAGACAGTCAGAGATAAGAGTGTTATTTACAGGGAGAGAAGAAGAAGGATCTCTATCTGTGTCCAACAACAAGAGTTGATGAAGGTGAACAACTGTTGAACAACTGTGCTGTGAAAATGTTCACGTCTGTCAGATCCAAGAATGACATTCAGATCACGAGCTCGGCTCTTAGAGCTGTTTTTACCTGCAGCTGTTTCTCCACATCTGCAACAAGAGTTTCACACAATCAGACAAAAGGATGAAGCAGAGAGAGAAAATAGATCTTCTAGACATCTATATCTATGTGTGCGATTGTTTTAGAAGAACTCTGAATAAGGGAATCGTTACATTTCAGACAGCAACAATGAAAGTGGAATAGAGGAAACTACTCTGAGAGGTGGCTTCATGTTTCTACAGCTTATTTTAGTCTGTTTGTCATCTCTCTATTTCAAACAGTCACAACAACTTTATTCATTAATAACTGCATTGTAAAACGTTTCAGCTGTTTCTGATGACAAAGATAAACTGAGGAAAGTGGAAGTTTTTCAGCTGGGTGAGTTCATCAGCCTCCATATACTAAAAGTGTGCGAGCAGGAAAACTGCACAGGTTTGTACTGTGTAAAGGGAAATGCTACTAAAAATCTGTGCTGTCTGCAGGAGACGGGGAGGAGGAGCCCCTGGAACTGGGCTCCATACAGAGGTCAGAGGTCGCTGTTTCATTGATGCTCCACAAGCTTTGACTTGGACTCAGGCTGAGGTCATACAGATGTTTGACTGCAGCTGTTAATGCTTCCAAGGCTCTCTGTGTGTGTGTGTGTGTGTGTGTGTGTGTGTGTGTGTGTGTGTGTGTGTGTGTGTGTGTGTGTGTGTGTGTGTGTGTGGTCTGCATCAGTCCTGCTGACTCTCTCTATGGCAGCAAATCTTCATCTATACCCAGTTTGGGAGAATCCATTGAAATTCAAACCCTCCTAAAAAGTCACACTCACAGGTTTCCATTAACATGGATCGGAGGCTCTGATGCAGCAGAGCTATAAATGTCAGCTAGAACCTGACAACTACTTCAAAAGCTCTTTCATCAAATTGTGACATCATGATTTTCTGATGTTTCCAGGAAGCTTCTTGGTTCTGGAGTGACGGCACATTTACGCCTTTTTCTAACTGCTGTCCTGGAGAGCCAAACAACCATGGTGGCGAGCAGCACTGCATCCAAATGAATCATTGAGGTCAAAGAGCACATCTATATTTGCTGATTAAAGACATGAAAGAAGTGGAAAACATAGATGCCGATGTTTGATGTAGAGATAAAAAGTGCTGGGATGATGCTGAGTGTCGTCCACTCGTCCATCCGTCTGTGTGATGGTGATCTGGTGATTCCTCAGCTGAGCCAGTGACAGGAAGAAGCTTCCAGCAGCTCATTGCTTCCATGTTAGTGCGTGAATCATCAGCCTCATATAGAACTTTATTTCTTCTCCATCACTGGAACTCTTCTTAAGGAAGAACTGATTCTGATTTCTCTGTGAGTGCAGAGGTTACCTGTAATCTCTACTAACTGCTGCATTCTTTCATTCTGACAGATATATCATGCAGAGGGAAAGAGCTTTAGAAAGAAATGATATACATACGGTATATCTCTGCACAACAACAAAAGCTTCACTACATTAAATGTTGAAGAAACATCTGGATAAACTGGGAGCTCATCACACTCTCATTACGCTCTCTTGATGCTCACATTTACAACAAGGCAAACCCAACACGACCTTTCCTGCACGACCACTAGAGGGCGCTTCATGTTGAAACGTAGGTGTTGGTGGTAAGAAGCTGCTGTACAAACGACCTATGAGGTGGTTTAGGGCGTTTTCTCCCCTGCAGTTCGTTCACTCTGCTCTGAATCAGCTGATGAGTTTGTAAACTTGTAGCTTTTTCCTGTGGTTTGGTTTCTTTCCACTCAGAAAAAACTCCAAGCCAACTCCAAGTGAACCAATCTCACATCTGCAGAAGCGAACCGCACCAAGGGGGAACCGAACCAGAGTCAGACTGAAACGGACTAAAGAGTGCAGGTGTGAAAAGAGCCTTAAATGAGGAGAGTCTCACACAGGAGGATGAACTGCTGCTTGGCTCAGTGTGTGTTTGATTCCCGCTGGAAGAAAGATGTTTAACAGAGACACAGACACAGAGATAAACAGGCTCTGACTCAGTGACACATTCAGACAAACACTGAGAGAAGAAATGATGTGAATCATAACGAGTGGATATTAATACTAACAGTCATTTCTATAATGTTGTGTAGCGGGGAATTCTTAGTGGAAACTGCTCCTCTCCTGAGTGGTGCTTGTGAATGCAGCATGAACCCTGAGTCCTCCTCTAGCTCTCTAATCAGAGCTGATTATAGGCTCACCTGGAGTCCATGGTTCAGGCTCTCCTGGCTTTTTGCTCTGATCTTGGTTGCAGATGGCAGTGATGCTCACAGGTATGTGGGAAATGGATTCAGTGTGTTTAGATGAGCTGTTAGAGCACATTTAGTGCTTTCTTTTCTCTTCTAGTCTGATCCTGCTGTTTGTGGAGCACATTCATTTCCTTTGGTGCTTGTTTGGCTGCCCAGTGCCTGATGGTGGTGAGCAGGATCACAGCATTAAGTGTGTAGTGTGGGATTATAGTAGGGTGGAGCTGGACTGTTCCAGAGAAACTATCAGGATCACTGCCCTCCAGTGGTCACTGTCAGTAACTACAACTCTGCACATCCAATAATCCTGGCATTATGACACATTTCCTGCAGTGTTTCAGCACTAATGTTCATCAGTGTGATGATGATAAATAACAGAAGCTCTTCTCTCAGCTTTATAGAACAAAGCAGATATTTAATCATTTGGATCAATAAATGAATGATTGACAGACTTTTGTCTTTTCATTGGAGTCTGAACCACAGAAAAATCAATGTTGTCAAATAATGAAATTTCTATCTAGTTTCTAAAGGATCATTTAATTGTCCAAATGCCACCACAGACAAGTTAAAGTCTAGTTGTGATTTCATCATTCTAACAGCAGTAAAATAAATGTCAGGATGAACTCTGGCTGCTCACCAAACTTGTGTTCATTGGACAATAATGTGTGAACGTCTCTGAGCAGTTTGTAAATTGATGTTTTGGGTCAGTGCAGCTCAGTGATTCCTCTCTGATATCACAGTTTGTCTCATCTGCAGCAAACTAACTGCAGCTGACATGAACTGAATCATCTGAGCTGAACTGAGCTTCAGAGAAACACAACATCCTGATATTCACTGTGAAGCTTTGAGTGGAAAAAGACAGAAAAACAACATGTGGATCCTGGAATAATGGCAGCTTCCATCTTTAAAGGACTGAAGAGGAAGAAGTTTACAAGGAATCATTGAGAACAGTTTCAAACATCAACTGATTGAATCCATGAATCTGAAAACGTGTTTGTGAGTGAAAGAGACAGACATGTACAGACTGAACTATCTGTTCAACAGTCAGAGTTTCTCTGACAGGAGGACACTCTTTACACTAAAGTCAGCAAAGACCAGACTGTAAATCCAGGATAAAGAGTTTCAGTGAATGTGGTGTTGAAGGTGTGGAGGTGGATCAGAGTGTCAGAGGAGACTCTGTAGAAGGACAGAGTGCCAGCAGGACAGTCCACATACACTGCTACTCTGTCAGAGGCAGAGGAGGAGGAGGAGGAGGAGGAGGAGGAGGAGGAGGGGGATGTTCTTCTGTTGTTGTGCCAGACAGAGTAACCATCACAATCAGAGTAGTTCAGACTCCAGGACTGATCATTCCTTCCAAACACACAGTCATCTCTGTCTCCTTTCCTGATGATTCTTCTGTAACTCACTGATATATAAACCCATCCTCTCCACTCGACCTCCCAGTAACAGCGACCAGTCAGACCATCTCTACACAGCAGCTGAGGCCAATGATCAAATCTGTCTGGATGATCAGGATATGACTGAACCTCATACACATGTGTCACCTTCCTGATGTTGTCAGACAGTTGTAGTTTTCTGTTCACTGTGTTTGTGTCGATTGTGAGTTGACAGGAATCTGATGGAGAGAACAAACACAATCCAGCTGCAGTTATTGAGCCATCATCTGTTCATTGATTGACACTTTGATGATGACTCCTGACATCAGAGATGTGAATGAGTGATGTGACAGTTTGAAGATGGTTGAATGTGTGCTGCTTTGTTTTCATCAATCACATTAAAAACACACTTACACTTCCTCAGACCTGGGATCAGCCATCGGACTCCAGCAGGCTCCACCCTGAAAGGAGGAGGGGGGTCAGAGCAGCACAGTCTCTTTCAGCATGCACACATGGACATTACATCGCTCTCAGACACACACTGTTAGACACTGTCGAATGAAGTGGTTTAAGGTTGAGATCTCGGTTATTCGATGGCCTGTGCCTGGTACTATGTGAACAATCATGATTTTGATTAAATGTAAAATGATAAAGTTGATTAATGAAAGGTAACAAATGAGCTGTATGATTTATACTTAAAGTAAAAAGAATGTGTGTGACACAGAAATGATATTATAGCACAGCATGTAATAGGAATTAGGAAGTTGTGAAATAATGGAAAATCACTGAGCGGGTGAAAAAGGGGGAACTGAAACCTGTTGCCTAGGGATCAGAAGGGATAGAAAGGAAATAACAAGTTAAGAATAGTCTTAACTGGAAAGTACCAAACAGGCCATGTATTACAAGAAATGAAGTAATGGTTAAAGCCTGATACCATAATAGGTAATCGAACAGTGGAGTGATAAATTGTCATGATGATGTTTTTAAACTAGGAGGTGTCTTAAGACTTAAAGAATATAAGGCGATGCACAGAAGCATCGGACGAGATTCGGTGGAGCTTCTCCCAGCACCAGGACGGGTCTACAGATTGGACTAAGCCAAACCATTTGTGGACAATTTAATTGATTTTCACCGTCTTTGTGAGCGACTCTCCCTGCATTTTCAGATGAGGATTGGAAGTTCCTAAGCTGTTGGATTACAGAAGAAGAATCCCGTGAAACAGTAAGGATTTAAAAAGAGGAACCGTCAACTGAAGGAGTTAACATCTCTCTTTTGGACTTCTCCTCTTTCTTCCCAATTTCACTGAGGCAGCAACGGACTGGACTTTGGGTGTGGTCGCTTCGGCCGAGTGACTCACTTGAAATTCAGTCTCTTCCAAAAGGATTTATGGACAGAATTGGACGTTTTCAAGCCCCTTCCTCATCAACCCAGCTCATAAATAACCATTTTGATTGAGATTAAGTTTTTGATTTATTCTGTTTGCTGATTGTTGACATACCAGAATTGGTTGAGAATTGATTTTGAGCTAGATGCAAACAGCTTGAGCTGAAGACCTGCATAATAAAATTTGACCGTAAAAAGTCAGTGGACTTCGTTGAGAATTTATTCTCTCTATATCGGTACACCTAACGTTCATGCAATAGTAAAACCATAGGCAAGTTAAGCTATAACATCCGGTTCTATTTGGACACACTAGTCGTAGGTGATCCACTTCATTTAACTTATGTCCCTTGGGCTCATTTTCTGAGCCGATAAAAGAATTCTGGTCGGTTACAAGTGCACTGATCAAAGGGGCTGGCTGCTACAACTATCTGGGCTGTGTTTTGGGTCAACTGCATGAGCCTTCCTGACCGATAGCATCAGAACACAGAGGAAGAGGGGCAGATGATAGGTATATTAGCAGTTAGAGCCAGACGAGCAGCCCCGCCACAGCTTAAGTAGAGTCACTGAGCTCAGAAGTGGGTAATACCTTGTTGGCTACAGTGATCAGGACCCTATGAAACGGAGTAGCTGTCACAGAGGTACCTGTGGGATCTAACACGTGGCGCCCAACGTGGGGCTTCGAAAAAGAGGATTTCGTTGCACCAAAGAAGAACCCAGATAGCCCGGAGAGGTTATCATTCGTGGGAGATAACCCCAGGATTGATTGAAGGAGCAGCGCGAGGCAGAGAGGACTTCGTGAGCTGTTCAGGAGCGTAGCGGGGATCAACCGACGCTCTCAACCTGTCCAGGAAGCGAAGTGATGCGGACAGGAGTAGCAGCAGACGTCGCTGAGGACACCTGATCCGACAGGGGCCCAGAGGACTCTGCAGGAAGGCAACGCTCGACTCCATCCCTTGCCTCGGAAGCGCAACGAGGGGCCTTGGAGGAGAGCAACTCGAGACGACAAAGGCAAGAAGTGCTGATCCAGCCTAGTGATGGCTGCGGCAGCAGAAGAAGGGGGGCCCGAGGGGTCCAACTCAGAGGGGGTGACTCTCTTTAAGTCACTCAAACCACCCAGTGTGGAAGAGCCAGCAGCGCCTGCCCCCTCAGATGAAGAATCGGTAAGAGAACCAGGAGCGGTGGGATCGGTAACATCCCAGATCCAGGCGTGGGCGATGATTCATATTGTCCCATGGGGGCAAGGATGGAAGAAATGGGAACCCGCAATCCGGTATCACGTAGCTTCAAGGTGTGTCGACAAGGATGAAGGAGAAGTGGGCGAGATGGTGGATGCAGCTTGCGGCAGAAACCAAGCCTATCGAACGCCTGAAGTGTTGAATCGAATTTGGGTTCAAGTGGAACCGTCCCCTGAGCTTGGGACGAAGAAGGATATAATACAGAAGTGGCTAGAATGGGCAATAAAGGTAATATGGCCAGATGGGGTAGAAGAAGAACCACGACCTATAGCATCGTGGATTAGTCCCCAAGCGGAATATGATCCCATAATTAAAATGTTGGGAAAAGTGACAGGTACTGGGGCAGTTGAGGTAGGGACAAAAGTTACTGCAGCTAAGCAGTACAAAGAGCACCGAGAACTATTGCTACAGTTGGAAAAGTATCAACCAAGGGCTGCAGAACTCTCCAAGGATCCCCCTGAGAGTGTAGTGGGGTCCTACAGACAGGATGACAATCCCGGTTCCGAGTATGATTCTGAAGTGGAGTCCCTGGTGTGGCAAGACAAGGGAACAACACTGCAGTTAGCGGACCTGCCCTACAAGCTTGAGAACATATCAGAGACACCGCGGAAGGTGCAGAATCTTCTGCAGGAGCAGGAGGATCGGCTGAGGGAGAAGTATAAGTGGACTTCCCCATTTGGCCTGATGGAAGAGCCGGCTCGAGAAGAAACACCTTCGGACTGGCTCCCCAAACTTGATCCAGTCCCAGCGGAGGCCCTAAAATGGAGGGGCCAGACTCAGAGGATGATGTACCATCACTATGGTGAGCCTTGGGAGTTAGATGGGCATGGACTGATTGTTCTGACAAATTCCCAATATAATCCTAGAAATAATAATTTCAAAAAGGTGCTGAAAAATCAAGCCGGCAGGGACTACATTGAAGAGTTAAAAGACAGAGTAAAGAAGTTACAAAGGATCAGAAAAAGGAACGCGAGTCCTGATTACCAGTGGAGGAGAGTCTGGGCATTTTGCTATCATACATGTTCCGGTGCCAGGATATCCGAAGGGACAGTCCTCAGAGGAATATGAGCAACGGTTGGTTGAGGCTCTGGAAGAAGGGCTGCGTAGCGCCAGTAACGCGGGATATACCCGAGTAACAATGTGTGTCGACGGGATCAGGTCAGGCGATTTGCCATGGATTGTGGCTGAGCAAGCCATGGTTCGAGCAGGTAGTCTACACACCACAGGGGCAGCGGCCTGGTCTGGAATCACAGAACTGGTTCTGGTCACCTCCAAAAAGCAGCATAAAGAGTTCCGGGAGCGTCTTTCCGTGAAGCTGAGGCGAGAAGGAGGTGAGAATTCCTGGGTTCTGGTGGGCAGAGAGACGCCAGGGGCTCCGCTGAGGACATCGCGGCTAAAGAGTACTTCAACCCCGGGCAAAGACGATGGGGAAAACCCGTCTACATCGCAACAACAGCCCCCCCCAGTTAAGACACCAGCACGGATGGAGCCTGAGGCAGTAACCCCAAGGGTGAAGGCCTCTCCGGCACGACTCAGCCTGCAACCGATGAATGATTATGTTGATATGCGGACTGAGGGAAACACAGGGGTTGCTACCTTCACCTACAGGGTGCCATCCCCTACCAGTGGGCCGGAGGTGGTCAGCACATCAATTCGTGGGCCAGCAGTCACACCATGGCAGGAGACACCGCGAGAGCCGACAGTCTCATCCAACTATGCAGAACAACTGCCGGAGTACAGCGACATCAGTGAAGACAGTGGCAGTGATGGTGAAGGAGAAAAAGAGAGTGAGGAAGAGGCAGATGCTATGACTTCTGCTCGACAGGAGGACATCACCGGAGCGGTTGAGCTGAGGGTAGGACAGAGGAAGGGGGCTAAGAAGAAAACCCCAGTGTACTCCGTCTACCGCACTACAGAGAAGATGGCCCAGGATCTCTCCTTCGGGTGTGTGTAAACTAGGGATGGACGGAAGGCGTACATGCCCGAAGTCGGCCAACAGGATTATGGAATACCGATGGAATGGGCTGAGCGGCTCGAAGAAGAGGTCGTGTTGCCAGTGAAAGCACCAGTAAGAGAATGGGCTAATTTCCTAATGGCTCCTACCTACCCCACACTGAGAAGCCATGAGCCGTTAACAACTAATTTCAAAAATGCCTTCTTAGCCATTACCCATGATGTCATGCTCCGTCAGCTGAAGAAATCTGCACTCAAGTATGCAAAGGAGACGGAAATTCAACGCCAGCGAGAACTATCTTCTAGCGATGAGGAAGAGCCACAGGGACCCTTCCTACCAAGAGCTGGGCTACAGGCACGCCGGACCATCAGAGATGCTGCGGTGGATGCTATCGGAGTTGGCGCGCCAGTGGTGGTGGGAGGAGGTTCGAGCTTCGAGGAGTTTAAAAAGATAAAGGCGCTGGTGCCAGAAAGATCTCCAATGCAGAGTCTACAAGAGCACCTAAAGCAGCATTGGCAGATGGTGATGACCTGCACCCAAGATAACCAAGCCCGACTAATGTGGCTAGCCCGTGCCACTGGGCAAGCATTAGGCCCAGAGGAATCAGCTGAAGAACACTACAAAAGGCTGGTCTTGGAGGACTTTGATGACGAAGACACCAAGATCGAGAAGGCGCGGGGACAACTAGATCAAGGACAGACGCTGTCACAAGTGTGGCATGTTTTGAGTAATGAAATCCCCGTAGGTCGGAATGTGCAGGCGCTCAGGAGGCTGATGAAGGGCCGCAAGGGGGAGATGGATTTCGTTGCCTTGCATCCTGCAAACAGCACACAGGAGCAGATAAGGGAGGTGGTGAGGAAGTGGGACCTCAAGAGGAGGTTTGAGGAACAAAGGCGGGCCGAAGAGGGTCAACGTACTCAACAGAAGGCTGCCACCCCGAAACCCCCACCAAACCCACAAGGACAGCAAAAGAAGACAGATCAACGACCTGCCTTCCAAGGTCCACCCAGGAATGTAGCGGGCAACCGACCTCAAGATCAAAGACCACCAAGAGGGGATTCTACAAATAAGAGGCCTGGATATTTGCCTTTTGAAGAGTTTAAGAAATTAACGCCAGAACAAAAGGACGCCCTCCGACTCGCCCATCAGCAGACGGCTGCAGGAGGGAAGAAGGAGTAATGGACACGACAGCTCAAGTCACCCTGGAACATGCTTACCGGGTCAAGGATAAGATCTACACCCAGGTCGATGGAGAGCCATACCTGGTGGACTCAGGGGCTGAAGTGTCAATGACAAGGAAAGCCCTGAGTCCTAAGGGGAGGCTGAAGGTGCAGTTGGCGGATGCCTCCATCGCTGAAGTCCCCTACGGCATCTGGAGGGGGATTATATGGATCCTGGGAACCTATGACTTGGTAACAATCACGGACTTAGAAGGATTACATCAGAAACCACGAAACCGCAGGAAAGTGGAGGAACGTCTGAAGATTTTGCAGGCGCGCCTAGTCAAGATACCTACGTTTGAGGACCAGGTCGGAGGGGCCTGGTACAAACCAGTTGATGTTCCGGAGGTGACAGAGCAGAAACTACAGGAGAGTGATCTCTCTCCAGAAGGGAAACAGCAATTGAGGGAGATCATTTCCAAAGCAAAAGTAGCAAGATTTAAAAATGATTGTGGTGATTTAGGAACCAAATACATCCATACCATAGAAGGGGGAGTACATCCACCAGTTCGACAGTACCCCCTGAACCCAGGAGCAGTAAAAGAAATGGACCTCATCGTAAGGGAGTTATTATTATTGGGAGTGATTCGTCAGGAATTGAACCCGATTACCAACAGCCCGATACAGGCAGTCAAAAAGCCAGAATCTTCAGGAGGAGGTTGGAGGCCTGTGATAAACTTCAAGGCTCTGAACAGAAGGACTGTAGCTAACAGAGCCAGTCCTATCAACCCGCAAGGGACACTAAAGACCCTAAAGTTGAAACCCTTTAAGTCCTGTATAGACCTGGCAAATGGATTTTTCTCCCTACGACTAGCACGAGGATCCCAGGGGAAGACAGCCTTTACCTACAAGGGAAGATCCTACGTCTGGGAGAGGCTTCCACAAGGCTACAAAAATTCTCCCAACATGTTCCAAGCCGCAGTTATGGATGTACTTGATGGACTAGATGCTACAATTTATATAGACGATGTATTCATTGCAGACGACACAGAAGAGCAGCACCTGGATAGGTTACAGAAAATTGTGGAAAGACTCACAGTCGCAGGACTCAAACTAAACTTGAAGAAGTGTCAGTCTGGGCGGAAGCGAGTAGACTATCTGGGGTTCCAAGTGTCTGACGATTTGGGACTATCTGAAGTGTACAGAAAAAAGATTGAACAGATAGAACCGCCGTCAACACTGAATGAACTGCAAAAAGTGTTGGGATTATGCAACTATGTGAGAGACTATGTTCCAGGATATCAGAGGTATGCTAAACCCCTGTATGCCAAACTAAGGAAACCAGATGAGGCTGCAGCATGGAATTGGACAGCGGCTGATCAAAGCAACCTGGAAGAGCTGAGACAAGCGATCCAAGGGGCTCTGAGGCTTGAACCCCGAAGTCCAACGGCAAAGTTGGTTGCAGAAAATAAGTTGCGATGAGGACAGCGCTACAGTGAAGGTGAGCAATGAGGGCGGTGGATTAGTCACCTTATGGAGTTATGCTCTGACTTCGGTGGAAGTGAAATTCCCCCCTGAGGAGAAGGAGCTTGCGGTGCTTGCAAGGTATTGGGGCTCCTTGAAGGATTTGGCGCAAGGTCAGGGAATCCGAGTCATCACCGAAAGCCAAGTACACCGTTTCCTCAGAAAAGCCACTATTGAAAGCACTAAAGCAACCAATGCCAGATGGGGCCGGTGGGAAGACATCCTACTGGATCCAGATCTGGAAATTGGACCACTACAACCGGGAGTTCCAAAAGTGGCAGTAGCTGAGAAAACGACGCAAGAGGATTACGATTGGACACTGTTCACAGATGGCTCGAGAAAAGGACCTGATGACACCGCGTACTGGGGATTTATTCTCAAGCTGAAGGGAAAGGAACAGACCCGCCAGCGAGGGAAAGCACCCGGCAGCGCGCAGGCTGGGGAGGTGACAGCAGTGTTGGAGGGCCTGTTGGAACTGGAAAAGAGGAAGATTAGACGAGCAAAAATAATAACGGACAGTTATTATTGTGCACAAGCGTTGAAAGAAGATTTGACCATTTGGGAAGAAAATGGATATGAAACAGCAAAAGGAAAGAAAGTAGCCCATGAAGATTTGTGGAAAAAGATTGCAGAGCTAAGAATGAACCTGGATTTGGAGGTTGTACATCAGAAAGCCCATGTTAAAGAAGGAGCTCACTGGCGAGGAAACGAAGAAGTGGATCGTTTCGTCCAGATGAGGAAAATTGTCTTTGTCGGGATCGAGAAATGGGACAACACACCTCAGGGTAAGCTTGTCCCGAAGGACTGCATGAAGGGGGTAACGGAAGCAGTGCACGAAGCACTAGGCCATGCCGGAACTGACCCGACGCGCAGGGAGCTGATAAAACAGCAGCTATGGATTCCAGTGCGAGAAATCCGGCGGGTTCTCAAAGACTGTGTTAAGTGTGGTCGGTACAACGCAGGTCGGCGAGGGCAGCGCATGGGAGGACTCACCATCAAGAGCACTGTTCCCTGGGGGTCAATTTGCATGGATGTAGCAGGACCCTTAGGGATAACAGGTACGAAAGGAGAGAAATATCTGTTAGTGTTGGTGGACTCTATGTCAGGGTATGTTGCAGTGAAACCTGTGCGCCAAGCAAAAGGCTCCAGTATAGTCAGCATGCTGGATCAGGCGTGCTGCTATATGGGGATACCCAAGGAGCTAAGAACGGACAATGGGACGCATTTTCGGAACGCTAAAGTGGACCAGTGGTGTCAGGAGAATGGGGGTGATGAGAGTGTATTCACCACCCTACACACCACAGGCCAATGGAGTGGTCGAGCGAACCATTGGACTGTAAAGAGCTGGATTGGTAAAAATGCTAATGGAAAAGAATGGGGTACCAAGGTTCTGGAGCTAGTCAAGACCCTGAATGACAGGCATCGACAGGGGAGGCCCTCGCCAGCAGAGGAATTGATCGACGCCCCTCACATCACGAGGCGGGGAGGGCTAATGACAAGGGGCCGTACCTGGATGACAAAATGTCAATGTTTCAGGTAGGGCAAGCAGTATGGAAATTAAAGCACAGGCTCACCCAGCTGGAGCAGCTGTGAAGGCAAAGAACAAGACTGAACATAGTGACTGAGATCTTTAGACCGAAACAAGTTCGGA
>CM024212.1:6855619-6951487 GCA_013435755.1 Amphilophus citrinellus | reverse complement strand
TGATTGGGTTGCCTCCATCGGCTGAAAGGGTCCCCTACGGCATCTGGAGGGGGATTATTGGATCCTGCGAACCTATGTACTTGGTAACAATCAGGCTAGGAAGGGGATTACATCGAAACCACGAAACGCAGGAAGTGGAGGAACACCTGAAGATTTTGCAGGTGCGCCATAGTCAATTAACCTGCGTCGAGGGCCGGCCGGAGGGACCTGGTACAAACTGGTGAAGGTTCCAGAGGGGACAGAGCAGAAAATACAGGAGAGGATCTCTCGCGAAGGGGGGGAAACAGCGGGCGAGGGAGATCATCTCCAAAGCAAAGGTAGCGAGGTCAAAAATGACTGTGGCGAGTTAGGAACCAATGCCATCCATACCAGAGAAGGGGGAGTACATCCACCAGTGTTCGACAGTACCCCCAACCCCCTGAATATCCAAAGCAGAGTAAACGAAATGGGACCTCATAGTCCAGAGGAAGAACTTACTGACTCTGGGGGTGATTCGTCAGGCGTCTAAAACCGATTACTTAACAGCCCAACAGGCAGTCAAAAAAAAAGGCCAGAATCTTCAGGAGAGGTTGACGGGACTTGTCAGTTGTGATAAACTTCAAGGCTCTGAAAACAGAAAGTACTGCTAGGCTAAACAGAAGCCAGTCCTATTCAAACCCGCAAAGGGCCACTAAAGGACCTAAAAGTTGCAACCTTTAAGTCCTGTATAGGACTGGGGCAAAACCAAATGGATTTTCTCCATACGATTGGCACGAGGGTCCCAGGGGAAGACAGCCTTCACCAACAAAGGAAGATCCTACGTCTGGAGAGGCTTCCACAAGGCTACAAAAATTCTCCCAACATGTTCCAAGCCGCAGTTATGGATGTACTTTGATGGACTAGATGCTAAATTTATATAGACGATGTATTCATTGCAGACGACACAGAAGAGCAGCACCTGGATAGGTTACGAAAATTGTGGAAAGACTCACCGTCGCAGGACTCAAACTAAACTTGAAGAAGTGTCAGTCTGGGCGGAAAGGCGAGTAGACTATCTGGGGTTCCAAGTGTCTGACGATTTGGGACTATCTGAAGTGTACAGAAAAAAGATTGAACAGATAGAACCGCCGTCAACACTGAATGAACTGCAAAAAGTGTTGGGATTATGCAACTATGTGAGAGACTATGTTCCAGGATATCAGAGGTATGCTAAACCCCTGTATGCCAAACTAAGGAAACCAGATGAGGCTGCAGCATGGAATTGGACAGCGGCTGATCAAAGCAACCTGGAAGAGCTGAGACAAGCGATCCAAGGGGCTCTGAGGCTTGAACCCCGAAGTCCAACGGCAAAGTTGGTTGCAGAAATAAGTTGCGATGAGGACAGCGCTACAGTGAAGGTGAGCAATGAGGGCGGTGGATTAGTCACCTTATGGAGTTATGCTCTGACTTCGGTGGAAGTGAAATTCCCCCCTGAGGAGAAGGAGCTTGCGGTGCTTGCAAGGTATTGGGGCTCCTTGAAGGATTTGGCGCAAGGTCAGGGAATCCGAGTCATCCACCGAAAGCCAAGTACACCGTTTCCTCAGAAAAGCCACTATTGAAAGCACTAAAGCAACCAATGCCAGATGGGGCCGGTGGGAAGACATCCTACTGGATCCAGATCTGGAAATTGGACCACTACAACCGGGAGTTCCAAAAGTGGCAAGTTAGCTGAGAAAACGACGCAAGAGGATTACGATTGGACACTGTTCACAGATGGCTCGAGAAAAGGACCTGATGACACCCGCGTACTGGGGATTTATTCTCAAGCTGAAGGGAAAGGAACAGACCCGCCAGCGAGGGAAAGCACCCGGCAGCGCGCAGGCTGGGGAGGTGACAGCAGTGTTGGAGGGCCTGTTGGAACTGGAAAAGAGGAAGATTAGACGAGCAAAAATAATAACGGACAGTTATTATTGTGCACAAGCGTTGAAAGAAGATTTGACCATTTGGGAAGAAAATGGATATGAAACAGCAAAAGGAAAGAAAGTAGCCCATGAAGATTTGTGGAAAAAGATTGCAGAGCTAAGAATGAACCTGGATTTGGAGGTTGTACATCAGAAAGCCCATGTTAAAGAAGGAGCTCACTGGCGAGGAAACGAAGAAGTGGATCGTTTCGTCCAGATGAGGAAAATTGTCTTTGTCGGGATCGAGAAATGGGACAACACACCTCAGGGTAAGCTTGTCCCGAAGGACTGCATGAAGGGGGTAACGGAAGCAGTGCACGAAGCACTAGGCCATGCCGGAACTGACCCGACGCGCAGGGAGCTGATAAAACAGCAGCTATGGATTCCAGTGCGAGAAATCCGGCGGGTTCTCAAAGACTGTGTTAAGTGTGGTCGGTACAACGCAGGTCGGCGAGGGCAGCGCATGGGAGGACTCACCATCAAGAGCACTGTTCCCTGGGGGTCAATTTGCATGGATGTAGCAGGACCCTTAGGGATAACAGGTACGAAAGGAGAGAAATATCTGTTAGTGTTGGTGGACTCTATGTCAGGGTATGTTGCAGTGAAACCTGTGCGCCAAGCAAAAGGCTCCAGTATAGTCAGCATGCTGGATCAGGCGTGCTGCTATATGGGGATACCCAAGGAGCTAAGAACGGACAATGGGACGCATTTTCGGAACGCTAAAGTGGACCAGTGGTGTCAGGAGAATGGGGTGATGAGAGTGTATTCACCACCCTACACACCACAGGCCAATGGAGTGGTCGAGCGAACCATTGGACTGGTAAAGAGCTGGATTGGTAAAAATGCTAATGGAAAAGAATGGGGTACCAAGGTTCTGGAGCTAGTCAAGACCCTGAATGACAGGCATCGACAGGGGAGGCCCTCGCCAGCAGAGGAATTGAATCGACGCCCCTTCACATCACAGGAGGCGGGGAGGAGCTCAGATGACAAGGGGCCGTACCTGGATGACAAAATGTCATTTCAGGTAGGGCAGCGAGTATGGATTAAAGCACAGGCTCACCCAGCTGGAGCAGCTGTGAAGGCAAAGTACGACAAGACTGACATAGTGACTGAGATCTTAGACCGAAACACGGTTCGGTTGAAGAAGTCAGGAATCCAAGGAGTAGAGCAGCTGAAACCAGTTCCTGATTAGGTGACCTAGGAACCAAAAACCATGGCCAGTAGCACACCTTGCCTACCACCCTATGTCAGACTGGCCACTGTTAAGGGGGTGGTTATCATGAGACGCAGTACCGATGGGCTCTGGGCAGGCAGAGCCCTTGAAATGTTGGAGTTTGCCAAAGAAGGAATCTTTACAGGAGATAAAGAGTTCCTGCAATGGAAAGAAATTAGAAACAACTGTGTGGTATGTTGGAAACCCACCACTCTGGGCATTCAGTGGGAAGGCCCAGGAAGGAATAAGCCCCTCCGAGCTGAAGCGATTTGGAGGGAATTCCGGGGGATGCACCCCAAACCAGTAAAAGGGCTGGATGGCCATGTGTGGACTATGCCGGCTGAATGGATTACCCAGACTGAAGTTTTATACTCAGTGGGATTTAAGAGGAGGAAAAGTGGACTGCAGAGGGTGTACGTGCCAGTGGGATGGTGAACGTATCCACCCATGTGGCAACTGCAAGCTGCAGCAAGAGAGTGGACGTCTGCTGCAGGTCGCCACCGCAGAGGGATGGCAGGTGAGGAAATTCCTGGACCCTCTGCAACGCTTCACAACAGCGACGATGGAGGGAAGAGAGCGAGGGGAAAGCGGGAGCGACCCACTCAGTTCCCCTGATCCTGGCTCACCAGAGACTGAAGGCCCTTCTGCACCGCCCCTGCCACCAGAACCCTCACCAGTAAAAGCACGAGGGAAAGGAGCAGCGAGATATCCTGAGCAGGAGCAGCTGTGGAAGGAGGCGATTAAGAGAGGATGGCCATACAGTCCGGCTCGAACGGAAATCTACGAGCCACCGCCATCAATGGAGCAGGCAAATATGGTGTTTCGAGTGCGAAGGGACCCCGATGACCCAGGATACTCCCCCATCCAGGAGGATCTGAGAGAAGATCAACGGGAGATGGCGGAGAGCCAGGGCTGGATGGGGCCATGGGAGCTGACCACTTGGGGCCGCCTAATAGAGGAGGTCTACACCGACCCGTCCCTAGCGGTCCATGACTTGGAGCCAGTCCCAAGAGAAGCTGGAGCGAGAAGCACCAACCTGTTCTACAGTACCACAAGCCTGGACGCATGGGGCCACCAGGTGGCGCGAGCCAAAGAAAAGAGTAAGGAATATGTGGTGACACCAGAGGCGTGGCGAAGGGAAGGGGTGGTCCAACTGCCGGGGACGTGGGCAGGGCGTGCGGCCACGCCCACCTACCCTGAGCAGCTCACCAGGGTACGGGTGACAGTGCAGACGGTGATCATTCCCTTCCGAGGAGTCTACTCGGTCGGAGCCACAGTGACGAGCCTGGGAGAGCCACCAAAGCCTGAAGAGGCAGACAAAGAGGGGAAAGGGAAGTGGAACCCTTTCCAACGATTTAAGGTGAAGAAATGGAGCAGCAAGTCCCAGCAGTAGTCGATACTGGGACACAGGGACGGGCACGGAGGCAGAAAGAAAGGTGGCAGAGGAAGCTGGCCTGTATACCCTATTTAAGGCTGCCAAATCAGAAGGTATGGTTGAAATACCCGAAGAAGGATTATTCGTATAATTGGATGTATTGTGGATCTGCAGCGTATTGCTGTAGTACCGAGGAAGTAATCCGATCAGCCGACTTATCAAGGCCGGAAGCAGGGCAATCAGGAGGTAAAGTGTTTCGCGGGCATGAGTTGCAGTTCTTTTCGTTGAACTTTGAACTTTTTAGGGGCCGGTGGAAGAACCAGCCCATGGTGAAATGCCCCGAGTCGATGCCCTGGGTCCTTAATACAGTGTACCTTCAGGTCAAAAATGAGCTATTCAAACTCCGTTGGGGGGTTAATCACTGCCAACCATGGCGAGGGACGTATGTGGAAATATGGCTTGGATGCCTGCTCATATGGACTAACAGCTCTTACACTTACCAGAAATTGCAACAGCAAATAAAAGATTCAGAGCGAGTTGTAATGGAAAATCAGCACCTGCCACTGCGAGTGCAGGAGAAGAATTTTCCCAATTCTCGCCAGTCTATGATAAGTCTACCCAAAACGCGGAGGGATGAGTCTCACCCTCTTCTGCCAAGCCCTGACAGGTGGGGAAAATTGGTGGAATTGTTGGACCGCAAGGATGAGCCTTTAGTTGCTGAGCTGGCAATGATACGGAATGAAGAACCTCGTCGGCCGACGGGAAGAGTTATCATCACCCGCTACACCTGGATGTGGAAAGGCTTCGACCCACGTATCAGGGACCATTATAAGATTCACAATTGTGACAAGGATAAGCACCCTTATCCGTTGATGAGACCACTCATGATAGCACGGCTGGGGCAAGATTCATCGGGACATCTGTACTCACCGCGACCTAGGGTAACAGTGGTTCCTCTGACACCTGGAGACAAGGGGAGGAGCTACTGGCTGTGATTAACACTGAGCCCCGTAAGGCCTAAGTCCATTCACCACCTGAGGCCTTAAGAAGTAAGCAGCATGGCTGGAAAAACTCTATTCTGCCCTACAAGATGGATTATTTTGAAAACTATTGTCAGCTTTTTGGGACTTTCTGCTATATTGATATTTTTATATTTCCATGGAAGTGGACTATGGGAGAATGATCACGTGAGAATCAGTTATACTTCAACCAGGAGGTATAACCAAACTTGTGTAAGCATTAAGAGAGAAATAATCACACTGGGAAATTTATCCAGGGTTTGTGAAGAAGAAGAAATGAGCAATTGCACCGAAGCTTTGTCCAGATACAACGTCTCGGAGCTCTGGCAGTTCTTTGACTCCTTTGGAGGCGAAGGAGGAGGAGTAATTGAGGAAATAGACCTCCAGGGTGAGACGCTGCACCTGTATGTCATATTCCCCCAACACAATGAGACCCGCATAGTGCAAGCCAATTGGATACAGAAAGACGGACAGAACCCGTATTGGTACTATACACAGGCATGTGTCAAGGGTAGGAAAATAACCTACTGGGCTGAGGAGGTGACTCTGCCAGCTCATAGGTTCCAGCAGAAATGTCATGCAACGATCCCAAGGCCAGAGGTGTATTGGGGAGAGCTGAACCTGACATGTGGCACGCAGACTCAACTTGAAAGGCATGAAGGAAACAGCACCGGAAAGTTTCCCACAACCCGCGAGAATGACTCTACAACAGTCAGCAACTCCACACTGAAGCCAGGAACGAGAAAAAGGCTACCACCGGTCCAGAAAAGGCCTCCCCAGGTCTCAGAGGCTGACCAGCAGAGAATGAGAAAGTGCATGGAGGAGAAAGTCTTCAAGCTTAATCCTTGTTACTGGAGTTTGGGCCCTATAGTGTGCAAAAAACAGCACTATCTGGTCCTGAGCCAGGCCGAGGAAAAGACTTGGAGAGTCTGGGGCAATGACTGGTTCGGAAGAGGGACAAGCAGGAAGGGAGTTCCACCCGACTCTGGGGGGATCTGGATTAACGACTGGCTGAATCAGAGTCTACCGTGGGTGTGGAAGGAAGGAGTAACGCACCTGAGAGCAACTGCTGACACCGTGAGACAACCCAACCAACTGGGGGGGGGCCCAGAAAGAACGGAGATGTATGCCCAAAAAATCCCAACACCTGATGAGTTATGGTCTGCACCATCGGGAGACTTTGACAAGATTGATCGATGTGTCCTCCAAAAAATGGCGAAAGATCTGGATGGGAAAGACTACTCAAGAGGTGAAGGAACAGTGTCCCAGTATTGGGCATCGCCAAGGTGTGACATCACCCAAGTGGGAGCATGGGACGAGGGATATTGGAAGTACAATTGTTCCCGAATGAAGAGCCACAACACCATGAAGGGGGTGCTGGAGCAGTGGCCACTGTTCTGGAATGCCCCTGATAAGACTTGAACATGGTGGGGTCTGCAGAAAGAGGAAACTGAAGCCTGGGTTTTACCGTGTCTGTTACAAACGGAGAGTTATTGGATTAAGTATCAATACGTGGCTACGGTCTATTCCACAGGGGAAGGACTCTATGAATGGTATAGATGGACTGGCATCAGACCAAGTGTGACCTTAACCCCGAGACCATGGAAAATGAGATGTAATCGAGCCAATGACACCTGCACCGTAGAGCTGGCACGGAGACCCTGCAGTGAGTTAGAAGGCTGGAGTAATGACTGTACTGAGTGGTATGGTGGAGCTTATGGGGCCTATCAGCAGGGAGCCAACTGGGTAAGAAATGATGTTCACCTCCTGGGAAATCTGACCAGAAGGAAGCAGAAACAACCAGAGTGGCAGCGAGCACCAGGACCAGGAAGGTACGGCTGTGTGAAAGCTCTACTGGGTCCTATGGTGAATCAACGGCACTTTACGGGGAAAATAGTGCCTGCAGTGAATAAAGCAGAACTCACCAGGCTGGAGGAATATGCATTTCGCAAAAGCCTGTGTGATGGCAAAGAAGTAGAAGGGTTCGAATGGATCGGACCTAATAAAATGTACAACAATGGAACTTGTGAAATGCCACAGGAGCATTGGTTGCAATGTAATGGGCGCGACTGCACAGTAGCAGAGCTGTACGGAAGAACTGTGCTCGAGGGTATTGAGGAAGTACCCAAGGAAATAGTGGAGAAGATTGAAGATGGAGTGAAAGCCCTGGGATCAGAGCTTTGGGCTATCCTGAAATCACTTCTGCCATATGCCTTGATCGGAATAGGAGTTGTGCTATTGGTGCCACTCCTAGGAGGTCTGATCAAGTCGGGGGTCAAGGGACTCTGCAGAAGGGGGCGGAGAAAAGGAGCTACGCCCAGAAACCGGGAGGAGTTGGAGCTCCTCCTACGCGAGGAAGAATCACCTCGTGAGTAAAGGGTTCTATTTGTCAACCTGAACCCACAATGGGACCTGCCTGCGGGACGAGGGGGACTACAATTAACATTGAAACCTTCGACATGACTACAGAAACAGGAAATTGGACAAGATCGACCACAGCACCTCCCTGGCAGATTAAGGAGTTTCAGGGGAAAGTCACGGAGTTTGTCACCTTAGAAGTAATATGGTTTGTCTTCTGCTGCACGGGGGTCTGGGCTGGAAGTCAGGCATTCAGAGTCCTTTGCCTTGTTGAAGGAATGGTACGTGTAGTAATAGTAAACGTCTGGAGAGGTGAGCCTACCTACACCACGTCCTGGTTCGTTGCCTTCCTTCTTGGGAGGCTCAAGATCGACACGACCAAGAGAGGAATTATGAGAATGATCATCCTAGTCATCTGGCTGGTACTGCACTTGGCCTCAATGTGGTACCCAGTAGCATATTGGGCCAGGCTGGTACTAGAAGGACTGGTGGTCGTAGGATTACTGAGCTACATGTACTCGCAAGTCAGCAAGCTAAAAGGCAGCCATGCTTCAAGGTGGGCACTCAAGTTACTTCGACTGTGCCTGTGGGGATTCGGTTGGGGAATTCTGAGTGTCTTGAGTATACTAGAAGTCACCTCCAATCTACCCCTGATTGTCTGGTTCGTGCTGTATGGACACCTGTTTCCTCAACCAGTTCGGAAGGAGCCGAGTAGCGGTTCGCCTAGGGAGGAAAGGGCCAGGACAGCTGACACCTGACGTTGGACAAGGGGCATAGAACACATGTACGAAGAGGCTCCACTCTGAAAAACAGACTGGAAGGCGTTAACCTCGTCACAAAGGCAGCCCAACGCATTTCGCAAGCTACCGCTAAAAGTTAATAATAATCACCCAATCAAACTTCATGTTACCATGTATGGACAAGAAAGTAAGTAAGGAACGAAGGGACCCGCCCGAAGGAGGCGGGGCTAAAGGATATAACCAGTGGAGCGCAAAAAGGAAGTGATCAGTCAAGGTCGGGGAGAGAAGAGGCAACACCACAGCGAAATGACGAGCACCACCAGCAACGCAAGTACAATGTCTACAGCAACCAACGCTACCACTATGTTCATAGGAGTAAGTACGATTTCAACTTATCTCCAGAATTGCACTGAAACCCAAGGACCAGAGATCAAATTTACTAGAATTGATTTCGGGGTTTTCGAGTGTATATGGTTGGCATTCTGCTGCAGCGGAGATTGGTCTACAAAGCAACCCTTGAGGATTATAGCCCTATTTATCGGCTTCTTCAAAGCGTTGATGGAAATCGTCATGCTGCAGAGAATGAAGATCACCCTGTCCTGGTTCGTCATCTACTTACTGGGACGCACTGATATTGAGACCAACAAAAAAGGGGTAATTAAAACGGTGGCATTGCTGATCTGGTTGCTGCTCGACATCGCAGTGGACGTCATTGGAGACAAATGGAACATCGCATATCTGTTTGAAGGAGTGTCCTTGGCTGTCTTCTTGGGGTATCTACTGACCTGGACGTTGGTCAGATATGGAAGGCCGGGATGGTGTCAGCTTGATCGAGTCATCATTGGAACCACATGGGCCCTGGGCTGGATAGTCCTGACATCCGCCTGCTGTGCAGGGGCCGAGGCATCAGTCTCCATGGCGGGATGGTTCATGCTGTATCCCATCTTCTACCCCCGAGTCCAAGCCAAAATGGCCGGAAGAACCCCACCTCCACAAAGGAGGGGTGGCTGGCGAGACCTGATCGGCAGTAGGGTTCAGGGAGGAGGAACCCTAGCCTGATCCAAAAAGAAGATTGACTAACGCTCTGCTTGCAAGGAAAAAAAGAAAAATAGTTGAGAAATGATTAATCGTTGTTAATTGATTTTGTTGTTTAATTACAGGAGGACGCAGGATGCAGCAGGTGCGGGGCTACGCTGGTAGAGGCTGGCTGTTTGTGGAACCTAGGAATAAGAATGCAGTGTTCCAGGTGCTACATGGAGGATCCTCACCCGCATGC
This sequence comes from Amphilophus citrinellus, assembly GCA_013435755.1. NCBI lineage: Eukaryota > Metazoa > Chordata > Actinopteri > Cichliformes > Cichlidae > Amphilophus > Amphilophus citrinellus. The sequence goes on along the minus strand of CM024212.1, from coordinate 6,941,587 downwards.
AGTCCATGGCGTCCTCCAAGGAACTATGACCACACAAGTACCAGTGGAAACGGCTATGGAGCTTGAAGAACAAGCCAGAATCATCTGGAGCTCGTTCTGGAACAGAGGAACGACCTGGATACCACGCGTGGTCGTGGGAGGATTCTACATACCGACCTACACCCGACTCTGGGAGTTCGGCAACCGATCCCGCATTCGCACCACCCATTCTTTGGACGGGCGAATCCTGATAGCTGGAGCTCGGCGACTGCCTACACCATACCAGGCAGAGCCTCGCACACCCCTGTCACCAGAGCCACGGTCTTCAATGGAAGCTGGGAAGGAACATCGGGATGTAGAGACGCAGACGGATCTCGATGAGGCTAGTGTGGAGGATGGCGACGAGGGCAGAGAGGCACACCTGGAAGAGATGGCAGAAGCTGTGGAACAACAGCTACAGGTGCCCCCTTCCACATCAGAGCCCTTGGATGTTCCGATAGAGGAGGCACCAACTTTGGCAGCCATGCTGGAGCAGCTCAACGCGGCAGAGTGGCCACGAGAGGCGGCTCTAGGGCAGCAACTGGAGGATCAGCCCGAAAACATGGACACGCCCAGAGAGGAATATGTTCCTGATGTTTTGGAAATAATTTCTGATGATTCTTGGGATGGTGATCTGTAAAATCATCGAAGGAAAACCTGCAATCTCAAGAAGGGGGTGTCGAATGAAGTGGTTTAAGGTTGAGATCTCGGTTATTCGATGGCCTGTGCCTGGTACTATGTGAACAATCATGATTTTGATTAAATGTAAAATGATAAAGTTGATTAATGGAATGTAACAAATAATCTGTATTATTTATACTTAAAGTAATAAGAGTGTGTGTAACACAGAAATGATTGAGCACAGCATGTAATAGGAGTTAGGAAGTTATGAAATAATGGAAAATCACTGAGCGGGTGAAAAGGGGAACTGAAACCTGTTGCCTAGGGATCAGAAGAGATAGAAGGGAAATAACAAGTTAAGAATAGTCTTAACTGGAAAGTACCAAACAAGCCATGTATTACAAGAAATGAAGTAATGGTTAAAGCCTGATACCATAATAGGTAATCGAACAGTGGAGTGATAAATTGTCATGATGATGTTTTAAAACTAGGAGGTGTCTTAAGACTTAAAGAATATAAGGCGATGCACAGAAGCATCGGACGAGATTCGGTGGAGCTTCTCCCAGCACCAGGACGGGTCTACAGATTGGACTAAGCCAAACCATTTGTGGACAATTTAATTGATTTTCACCGTCTTTGTCAGCGACTTTCCCTGCATTTTCAGATGAGGATTGGAAGTTCCTAAGCTGTTGGATTACAGAAGAAGAATCCCGTGAAACAGTAAGGATTTAAAAAGAGGAACCGTCAACTGAAAGAGTTAACATCTCTCTTTTGGACTTCTCCTCTTTCTTCCCAATTTCACTGAGGCAGCAACGGACTGGACTTTGGGTGTGGTCGCTTCGGCCAAGTTACTCACTTGAAATTCAGTCTCTTCCAAAAGGATTTATGGACAGAATTGGACGTTTTCAAGCCCCTTCCTCATCAACCCAGCTCATAAGTAACCATTTTGATTGAGATTAAGTTTTTGATTTATTCTGTTTGCTGATTGTTGACATACCAGAATTGGTTGAGAATTGATTTTGAGCTAGATGCAAACGGCTTGAGCTGAAGACCTGCATAATAAAATTTGACCGTAAAAAGTCAGTGGACTTCGTTGAGAATTTATTCCCTCTATATCGGTACACCTAATGTTCATGCAATAGTAAAACCATAGGCAAGTTAAGCTATAACATCCGGTTCTATTTGGACACACTAGTCGTAGGTGATCCACTTCATTTAACTTATGTCCCTTGGGCTCTTTTTCCGAGCCGATAAAAGAATTCTGGTCGGTTACAAGTGCACTGATCAAAGGGGCTGGCTGCTACAACTATCTGGGCTGTGTTTTGGGTCAACTGCATGAGCCTTCCTGACCGATAGCATCAGAACACAGAGGAAGAGGGGCAGATGATAGGTATATTAGCAGTTAGAGCCAGACGAGCAGCCCCGCCACAGCTTAAGTAGAGTCACTGAGCTCAGAAGTGGGTAATACCGTGTTGGCTACAGTGATCAGGACCCTATGAAACGGAGTAGCTGTCACAGAGGTACATGTGGGATCTAACAACACTGATTGTCAGATTGTGTCCTCTCTGTGTTTGTTCTAAATGGAGAACATTAGTGACTCTGTGAGCTGTTAATTAACAGCTCTGGAAAAAGATGCAACAGGTTTGTTGTATTTTTCTGCATGGAAATGATCACAGAGGGACCTGCTGACTTTTTGTTTTCCTGTCCTTGATGTGCTGCTACTTGGTCTGAATATTAATGATCAGAGTGGATCAATGATCAGATCATTATTGCAGTGCACAAACAAAGGCAGCTGCAGTGAACTACAAAGGAAGCATCTGTCACTTCACTTTTCATTAGTTTCTGTTTTTGGATTCTCCTGCTCTGTTTCACTCACTCTGATTCTCATACTCGTCTGCTTCACTTTGATTTTTCTCACTGACTTTGATGATCAATATTTCAGATTCTCCTAACAGGAACATGAGCCACTGCAAATCAATAGAAAGGCTCATTGATGCTCATTTATTTATGCAGGAATAATATTAATGACAATAATGCAGTGAAATCAGCAGCACTGATGTTTATAACTGCCTCTGTCTCTGGATCCCTGGGGGTCTCTCCCTGGGACCACTTTTGACAGCATGTGACTGAAGTGCTAGTTGGCTGCGGGGCCACCATGCAGGCTCCTTCTGGAGCTCTCAGTGCCCTCGTCTGCCACAGCACACATCCCACAGTGCAGGCTGCAGGCTAACAGGACCAGCAGGTGTCCTTGTGAGATCGGCTTTACAGTCAGAAACACCCCAACAGATGACCTGTTTCCTCCACCTGCTCCACCTCTTTGTTCCTTCTTCTTTGCTTCTTCTTTGATTGATTATTTCTTTTAATAATCAGGCGGAGGCCCTGGCGGACTGATCCCCGGCTATCAAAACTGGCTATTGGGACACGGAATGTCACCTCTCTGGTGGGGAAGGTTCCTTAGCTAGTGCGTGAGATTGAGAGATACCAGCTAGATATAGTTGGGCTCACTTCAATGCATGGCCTGGGCTCTGAAGAAGGGCTGGACCCTGTTCCAGTCAGGAGTTGCCCTCGGTGAGAGGCGGCAAGCTGGGTTGGGTATTCTTGTATTCCCCTGGCTTGCTTCCTGTATGTCGGAGTTTTCACCGTTGGACGAGAGGGTAGTTTCCCTGCGCCTTCGGGCTGGGGAACGGGTCCTGACTGTTGTTTGCGCTTATGCGCCGAATGACAGTTCAGAGTACCCACCCTTTTTGGAGTCACTGGGCGGGGTGCTGGAGAGTGCTCCATCTGGTGACTCCATAGTCTTGCTGGGAGACTTCAACGCTCATGTGGGCAATGATAGTGAGACCTGGAGGGGCGTGACTGGGAGGAACGACCAGCCCGATGTGAACCTGAATGGTGTTTTGTTATTGGACTTCTGTGCAAACCACAGTTTGTCCATAACGAACACCATGTGTGAACATAAGGATGTCCATAAGTGCACATGGCACCAGGACACCCTAGGGCGCAGGTCGATGATCGATTTTGTAATCGTATCATCAGATCTGCGGCCGTATGTTCAGGACACTCGGATGAAGAGAGGAGCTGAGCTGTCAACTGATCACCACCTGGTGGCGAGTTGGATCAGGTGGCGGGGGAAGATGCTGGACAGACCTGGCACACCTAAACGTATTGTGAGGGTGCGCTGGGAACGCCTGGCAGAAGCACCAGTCCGGGAGATCTTCAACTCCCACCTCCGGCAGAACTTCGACAGCATTCCGAGGGAGGCTGAGGACATTGAGTCCGAATGGACCATGTTCCGCACCTCCATTTTTGAGGCTGCTGTTTAGAGCTGTGGCTGCAAGGTGGTTGGTGCCTGTCGTGGTGATAACCCCCGAACCAGATGATGGTCACCGGAGCTGAAGGGAGCCATCGAGCTGAAGAAAGAGTCCTATCGGGCTTGGTTAGCCTGTGGGACTCCAGAGGCAGCTGACAGGTATCGGCAGGCCAAGCGGAATGCAGCTCGGGCAGTGGCTGAAGCAAAAACTCGGGTGTGGGAGGAGTTTGGTGAGGCTATGGAAAAAGACTTTCGGACGGCATCGAAGCGATTCTGGCAAACCGTCAGGTGACCGTCAGTGCTCCACTCACAGGGTTTATAGTGCGGGTGGGGTGCTGCTGACTTCAACTGAGGCTATAGTCGGACGGTGGAAGGAATACTTCGAGGACCTCCTGAATCCCACTGACACGCCTTCTGTAGTGGAAGCAGAGTCTGGGGACGAGGGGGATGACTCGCCCATCACTGGGGGTGAGGTCACTGAGGCAGTTAAGCAACTCCTTGATGGCAATTCCCTGGGGTGGACGAGATTCGCCCTGAAGGCTCCTGAAGGCTCTGGATGTTGTAGGGCTGTCTTGGTTGACACGCCTCTGCAACATTGCGTGGAGATCTGGGGCAGTGCCATTGGATTGGCAGACTGGGGTGGTGGTCCCCATCTTTAAGATAGGAGACGGGAGGGTGTGCTCCAACTTTCGGGGGATCACACTCCTCAGTCTCCCCGGTAAGGTCTATGCCAGGGTGCTGGAAAGGAGGGTCCGTATGTTAGTCGAACTTTGGATCCAGGAGGAACAATGCGGTTTTCATCCTGGTCGCGGAACGCTGGACCAGCTCTTTATCCTCTCAAGGATATTCGAGTGTGCGTGGGAGAATTCCCAACCAGTCTACATGTGCTTTGTGGACTTGGAGAAGGCATTCGACCATGTCCCTCGAGGTATCCTTTGGGAGGTTCTGCGGGATTATGGTGTGTCTGGCCCGTTTTTGCGGGCCATTCAGTCTTTGTACAACCGCAGTGAGAGCTTGGTCCGTATAGCCGGTAATAAGTCGGATTCGTTTCCTGTGGGTGTTGGACTCCGTCAGGGCTGCCCTTTGTCACCAATTCTGTTCATAATTTTTATGGACAGAATTTCTAGGCGTAGCCAGGTGGCGGAAGGCTTCTTCCTTGGTGGCCTCAGAGTCTCATCTCTGCTTTTTGCAGATGATGCGGTCCTGTTGGCTTCATCAGGTGGTGGCCTCCAGCTCGCAGTGGAACGGTTCGCAGCCGAGTGTGAAGTGGCCGGCATGAGAATCAGCACCTCTAAGTCTGATGCCATGGTCCTCAGCCGGAAAAGGGTGGAGTGCCCTGTCTGGCTCAGGAACGAGTTCTTGCCCCAAGTGGAGGAGTTCAAGTATCTCGGGGTCTTGTTCACAAGTGACAGGAGAAGGGAGCGGGAGATCGACAGACGGATCGGGGCTGCTTCTGCAGTGATGCGGACACTGCACCGGTCTGTCATGGTGAAGAGGGAGCTTAGTGTAAAAGCGAAGCTCTCGATTTACCGGTCGATCTACGTTCCTACCCTCACCTATGGTCACGAGCTTTGGGTAGTGACCGAAAGAATAAGATCGCGAATACAAGTGGCAGAAATGAGTTTCCTTCGAAGGGTGGCTGGCCTCTCCCTTAGTGATAAGGTGAGGAGTGCGGCCATCAGGAGGGGCTCAGAGTAGAGCCGCTGCTCCTCCTCATCGAAAGGAGCCAGTTGAGGTGGCTCGGGCATCTAATTAGGATGCTTCCTGGCCGCCTCTTGGGTGAGGTGTTCCAGGCATGTCCCAATGGGAGGAGGCCCCGTGGTAGACCCAGGACACGCTGGGGAGATTATATCTCTCGGCTGGCCTGGGAATGCCTTGGGGTCCCTTCGGATGAGCTGGAGGAGGTGGCTGGGGAGAGGGAAACCTGGGCTTCTGTGCTTAGGCTCCTGCCCCCGCGACCCGGCCCCGGATAAGCGGAAGAGAATGGATGGATGGATGGATGGATGGATGGAAGGTTGATCAGTATACCTCTGTGGCACCTACAGCTGCTACCACCAAAGTTAGCTCACTTTGACTGCAGTGGATTTTTCGCCATCATCACAAAGTCCAGAAGATCAATTCATAATTCAATCTTTGAGCACAAACACGTGTTTCAGTCGTTACTGTCAGAAACAGCAACACAGCAGTGCAAAGCCCATTTTCCTAGGTGGCCAGTTAGGTTAATGAGTGAGCCAGTAATCTGTTTATGTTTCCACTTGTTTGCTCTAAGCTAGGCTAACAGCTTTCCCCTACTTGTGCTAGGCTAGGCTAAACATGTCCTGGACCTGTCTCCGCACACACATGAAACTTAATCCCATTGATGGTCAGAGGGTAAAAATGTGAGACTGTTCCTCTGCAGAGATCACTTTGAACTGGTTGCTCCATTGTTGTTGATGGAGATTTTCTTCTTTGAGACCCCCATACAGATATCTACTGTTTCTGTTCAAGCAGACTTTCTGATAGAAGCAAAGTAAAAAGGTTCCTCTATGTGTGACTGTGCAGATAACACTCGTATCCAGCATGAAGTCATCAGACAGGGCCAGAGTGAAGTACAGCTTCCTCCTCTATCAGACACTGTCTGTGGCTGCAACAGGCCTCTCCATACCTGAGAGTTTCCAGTCTCAGCTGCTCCAGCAGCTTCACTCCTGCCTCTCCTGGATGGTTGTAGCTCAGGTCCAGCTCTCTCAGATGGGAGGGGTTGGAGCTCAAAGCTGAGACCAGAGACTTACAACCTTCTTCTGTGATCAGGCAGCCTGACAGCCTGCAGACATGACAGATACTCTTAGAGAACAGCAGAGCAGCTGCATGCAGACAACAAACTGCAGCAACAAATCATTTTGAAATGAAATGACTGAAACAGGAGTTCAAAATAACCAAGTCAGTCTAAATGATAAAGTCTACAAGTGATAAAATCAGTGAAGTCAAAATGATGATCAAATCTACATAAAGTAGGACTGAGGCTGATGGGAGTGTCATTAGTTTTGCTGGTTTTTGGTTTTAATAAAAGATTTGGGTAAACTAGAAGCCTGACCAGATGGTGGCACTAAATTAAAAATCTGGTGATTGTCCATCCATCCATTCTATTCTGCTTATCTGGAGCCGGGTGGCAGGGGCAGCAGCCTAAGCAGAGAATACCAGGCTACTTTCTCCTAAGTCACCTCCACCCAGCTCATCCAGACATACCCCATGGCATTCCTGGGCCCGCCAAGAGAGATAATCTCTCCAACATGTTCTGGGTCTACCCCAGGGCCTCCTCCCGGTGGGACATGCCTGGAACCCTTCACCCCAGAGGCACCCAGGAGGCATCCTAGTCAGATGCCCGAGCTACTCAACTGGCTCCTCTCGATGTGGAGGAGGAGCAGCTCTACCCTGAGCCCCTCCTGAATGGCCGTGCTCCTCACCCTATCTTTAAGAGAGTGTCATGGATCGGTGTGCTGTGGCTGTGTTTTTTGTTTTTTCTTTTATTTCAGGGGGTTGGCAGGCTGTTTTCTCCTCCTCTTTTGGGCGGGGCTGGAGGCTGCCCTGCGGAGGCTGTGCACACCTGTTGTGAATTCTTTCATCGGGGCACTATTTAAGGATCTGCTCTGGTCTCCTGTCATTGCCAGAGTGTCTGCTAATGCTTGGCGTAAAACGTCTTCGTCATCCTCTAACAGCAACAGTTTTCGTGTGGACTCTCGCGTGTTTTTGTGCCCGAGCTTTGGTACTGGACGCTCTGTGCTTAACCGGGCAGTGTTGTTTATTGTTTCTCTACAGAAGTCATCTCGTCCCCTAGTCTGCCTGCCTGCCTGCCTGCCCTCCTGAAGAAAACAGCACACCGCTCCAGCCTCAGGACTCTGTCATATTGCTCCCCACGTAAGCCTACTCCTCTGCTACCTTTCCCCCCCATGTCCATTTATGTAATGCTAACTACAGTCCTTAACGTATCTCTCCCTCTCCCTCCGTCTAGACTGACCCCTCGGTGGTTGCACCCCTTCCCACAGTTTAAGAGTTCAAGTTCAGTGTTAAGGGAATCTCTGAGAGCCATCTCCTTGTTTATGGTGTTCCTGGTGATAATAAATTGCATAACCCACTATAGTCTTGCCTCCGTCTGTGTCTGCAATTGGGTCCTCCTTCGCTGCACCCCTGACAGAGAGAGGCCAACCACCCTCCAAAGGAAACTCATTTCTGCTGCTTGTATTCGCGATCTTATTCTTTTGGTCACTACATGACTGAGGACCACAGGTGAGGGTAGGTGCACAGATTGACCAGTAAATCAACAGCTTTGCTTTAAGATTCAACTCCCTCTTCACCACGACAGACCGGTGCAGTGTCCACATCACTGCAGACACAGCCCCCATCCTTCTGTCGATCTCCCGCTCCTTTCTCCCGTCACTCGTGAACGAGACCCCAAGACCCCAGACAGGGCACTCCACCCTTTTCTGGCTGAGGACCATGGCCTCAGACTTAGAGGTGCTGATTCTCATACCAGGCACTTCACACTCAGCTGCGAACCATTCAACTGTGAGCTGGAGGCCACCGCCTGATGAAGCCAACAGGACTGCATCATCTGCAAAGAGCAGAGATGAGATCCTGAGGCCACCAAGGCAGAAGCCTTCCGCCACATGGCTATGCCTAGACACATAAAAAAATATGAACAGAATCAGTGACAAAGGGCAGACCTGGTAGAGTACAACACCCACAGGAAACAAGTCCGACTTAATGCCAGCTATACACCCCAAGCTATCACTGCAGTTGTACACGGACTGAATGGCCCCCAACAACGGGCCAGACACCCCATACTCCTGCAGGACCTCCCAAAGGATATCCCAAGGGACATGGTCAAATGCCTTCTCCAAGTCCACAAGGCACATGTCGACTGGTTGGGAAAACTCACACTGACACTCGAATATCCTTGAGAGGATAAAGAGCTGGTCCAGCGTTCCACAACCAGGATGAAAACCGCATTGTTCCTCCTGGATCCAAGGTTTGACAAACAGGCGGACCCTTCATTCCAGCACCATGGCACAAACCTTGCCGGGGAGGCTGAGGAGTGTGATCCCCCAAAAGTTGGAGCACACCCTCCAGTCTCCTTTCCTAAAGATGGGGACCACCACCCCAGTCTGCCAATCCAGTGGCACTGCCCCAGATCTCCAAACGATGTTGCAGAGCCCTACAACATCCAGAGCCTTCAGGAACTCAGGGTGAATCTCATCCACCCCAGGGGCCCTGCCACCAAGGAGTTGTTACCAGTAACAACTTGTAACCATCTCAGTGACCTCACCCCCAGTGATGGGCGAGTCATCCCCCTCATCCCCAGACTCTGCTTCCACTACAGAAGGCGTGTCAGTGGGATTCAGGAGGTCTTCAAAGTATTCCTTTCACCATCCAACTATAGCCTCAGTTGAAGTCAGCAGCACCCCACCCGCAGTATAAACTGCGTGAGTGGAAAACCACTTTCCCCTCCTGAGTCACTTTGATGCCATCCAAAAGTCTTTTCGAAGTTCTGGGGACTTTCTGCCAGGCACTCCCAGCACACCCTTATGAACCAAAAATTTAGAAAATTGGATTTCTGAGAGGTGACCAGAAAACTGTAAGGTCTGTCATCAATCAGTTGTGACAGCCTGTATTTGGCTCCCAGACAGCCTTGGATGGCTATGTATCTAATCGTATCCTGGAGATGTTATGTAAAGAGATGCTCTATGCCCCCAGGCCGTGTTGTGACCTATATAAACTGGTATCCTGGCAACCAAGACTGACTATTCCATCTTATCATGAAGCTTATCATGAACTGTTTGTCGAGGAAGCTGGCTTGCCACCACAGCATCCTGGCTTACTTGTCTCCGCTGACAGCCCCTCCCCTCCCCAACCTAGTACTTTCCAGGCTTTAAATGTGCTATTGCTTTGCTGAGGTGTAATTCTAATTCTAATTAAAACATGTTTAGGTGCACCAGGCCTGTCCAGCATCTTCCCTCGCCACCTGATCCAACTCACCACCAGGTGATGATCAGTTGACAGCTCAGCTCCTCTCTTCACCCAAGTGTCCAGAACAGATCTGGTGATAAAATGACAAAATCGATCATCAACCTGCGACCTAGGGTGTTCTGGTGCCAGGTGCACTTATTGGCATCCTTATGTTCAAACATGGTGTTTATTATGGACAAATTGTGGTTTGGACAGAAGTCCAATAACAAAACACCATTTGGATTCAGATCGGGCAGGCCGTTCCTCACTGTCATTGCCAACATGAGCGTTGAATACTCCCAGCAAGAAGATGGAGTCACCAGATAGAGCAGCTTCGAGCACCCCAAGCAGCTATTCAAAAAAGGGTGGGTACTCGGAACTGTCAGTTTGCGCATAAGCGCAAAGAACAGTCAGGACCCATTCCCCGACCCGAAGGCACAGGAAAACAACCCTCTGAAAACTCCGACGTACAGGCAGCAAGCCGGGGGGATACAAGAATACCCACCCCAGCTTACTGCCTCTCGCCAAGGGCAACTTCAGACTGGAACAGAGTCCAGCCCTTATCCAGGAGACTTGTTCCAGAGCCCATACCATGCATTGAGGTGAACCCAACTATATCTAGCTGGTATCTCTCAAACTCACGCACTAGCTCAGGCTCCTTCCCCACCAGAGAGGTGACATTCCATGTCCCAATAGCCAATCTCGATAGCTGGGGATCGATCCGCCAGGGCCCCGTCCTTGGCCACCAAACCCATACTATGCCTCTTGCAGGTGGTGGGCCTACAGGAGGGCAGGCCCATGTCATCTTTTCGGGCTGCTCCCAGCTGGGCTGGTGATTGTTTAAGTTCTTATATTTCATTGTGAGGACAACATGAACATCTGAAACTAATTTGATCACAACCCATCAAATCTTTGCAGAACCAAAGTGGCAGCTAAACATCATCCTCCACTGAACTGTGCTGCTGGTGAGGCTGACATCATTTAAAGGTGCACATGAGGAAAGACTTCATTAAGAATCAGACAAAGAGAGAGGAAGAAGAACAAACTGTGAAGAAAACAGGATTTCACCATGGTGAGTAACATCTAACATTTTTGTTTGTAGTATTTTTCCTTTTTGTTCAGATCCATCAGCAGTTTAGGATAACACTGAAAGCATTTCAGTACAGATTCAAGGGTCAAGAGCAAAGTTTTTTTTTTAAAAAGAAAAGCTTAAAGAAAATTAAAAAAAACAAAACATGAAGCTATAGAAAAGAAAAACTGCCACAGAAAATTCTTGTAATGGAGAAGAAAACTGCCACAGTTTAGATAATTTGACAAGTCCCAGCAGTCCTGCATCAGACACTAATGGAATCGAGATTTTAGTCATCTGTTGAACATTTGAAGAATGCTGACCTGAGTGTTTCCAGTTTACAATGTGGATTCTCCAGTCCAGAAGATAAAGCTTTCACTCCTGATTCCTTCAGGTCATTGTTACTCAGGTCCAGCTCTCTCAGACTAGAGGACTGGGAGCTGAGAACTGAGGACAGAGTTTCACAGCTTCTCTCTGAGAGGTCACAGAGACTCAGTCTGAAAAGACAATAATAAGAAAACAAGTAGTAAAGGTTTAGTCTTCTTAAGTAATATTAATTTATATTTTAATTTAATTGGAGCTCTACTAGTGGGTTGATAATCCTAAATTGATAGTTGATATCAATGATGGTATTGGTATCAGATCAATAGTAGAGTGATGGAATTGATACTAAATTCAATACTTCATTGCTCCTGCTTCATCAAAAATTCAACATTTATGCAAACATCATTCCTCGCACACTTTGCTCCTCCCCTTCATCCCCTGCTCTACTGTGATTTATTGCTGTGTCATCACATGACTCAGCAGCACTGAATATACACATGTAGGCTGCAGTAAGTGAAAAGCAACATCCTGTGGAGATATTTTACAGCTGTAAATGAAAAGACTGAAAACTGTATTAAGGCTATTGTTTAATGTGGCAACACCACAAATTAATACAAACATTTAAAAAAAAGGCACAAACACAATGTAGCATAAAGTAGTACTAGACCTCCCACATTGAAAAATGCTGGTGTGTTGCAGCAGGTCAGTGATATATACACACACACACACACACACACACACACACACACACACACACACACACACACACACATACATACTTGTATGTGTGTAAATAAAAAAGAAAACTTGGGTAAATATAAAACACAATTATTAAATTACTATTTAATAAATTATGACAAAGATAATTCAAATAATTCAATTAACTTAATGAATGAACTTAATTGTTGTTTAAAGCCACATGTCTAATATTGACAATGGCATTATAATCAAATTCTATTCGCTGATCTGAAAATATGTAAGTTTGACAAAATATGCAAAAACGTCATTTAACTCACAGAGCTTTGTTGGAGGCTTTGACCACTGGCAGCAGCCTCAGCAGAGCCTCCTCTGAAGCAGAGTATTTCTTCAGGTCAAACACATCCAGATCTTCTTCTGATGACAGTAAGATGAAGACCAGAGCTGACCACTGAGCAGGAGACAGTTTATCTGTGGAGAGACGTCCTGAACTCAGGGACTGTTGGATCTCCTCCACTAGAGAACCATCATTCAGTTCATTTAGACAGTGGAACAGGTTGATGCTTTTCTCTGCAGACAGATTTTCACTGAACTTCTTCTTGATGTACTGGACTGTTTTCTGACTATTCTTTGAGCGACTTCCTATTTGTGTCAGCAGGCCTCGTAGGAGACTCTGACTGGTCCATGAGTGACTTCTCATCTGTGTCAGCAGACCTTGTAGGAGAGTCTGATTGGTCTGCAGTGAAAGACCCAGGAGGAAGCGGAGGAACAAGTCCAGGTGTCCATTTGGACTCTGTAAGGCCTTGTTCACAGCACTCTGGTAGAGGTGTTTCTCTGTCTGGGAGGTTGTTTGTTGTTCTTCCAGCAGATTGACTCCAGAGTTGATGAAGGTCAGATGGACATGAAGAGCAGCCAGAAACTCCTGAACACTCAGATGGATGAAGCAGAACACCTTGTCCTGGTACAGCCCTCTCTCCTCTATAAAGATCTGTGTGAACACTCCTGAGTACACTGAGGCTGCTCTGATATCGATGCCACACTCTGTCAGGTCTGATTCATAGAAGATCAGGTTTCCTTTCTGCAGCTGATCAAAAGCCAGTTTTCCCAGAGACTCAATCATCTTCCTGCTCTCTGGACTCCAGTGTGGATCTGTCTCAGCCCCTTCATCATACTTGACCTTCTTCACTTTGGCCTGAACCACCAGGAAGTGGATGTACATCTCAGTCAGGGTCTTGGGCAGCTCTCCTCTCTTTCTGGTTTTCAGCACATCCTCCAGAACTGTAGCAGTGATCCAGCAGAAGACTGGGATGTGGCACATGATGTGGAGGCTTCGTGATGTCTTGATGTGGGAGATGATCCTGCTGGCCTGCTGCTCATCTCTGAATCTCTTCCTGAAGTACTCCTCCTTCTGTGGGTCAGTGAACCCTCTGACCTCTGTCACCATGTCAACACACTGAGCAGGGATCTGATTGGCTGTTGTAGGTCGTGTGGTTATCCAGAGGCGAGCAGAGGGAAGCAGTTTCCCCCTGATGAGGTTTGTCAGCAGCACATCCACTGAGGTGGACTCTGTAACATCAGCCAGGATCTCAGTGTTGTGGAAGTCCAGAGGAAGTCGACACTCATCCAGACCATCAAAGATGAACACAACCTGGAAGTCTTCAAAGCTGCAGATTCCTGCTTCTTTGGTTTCAGTAAAGAAGTGATGAACAAGTTCCACCAAGCTGAACTTTTGCTCTTTCAGCACATTCAGCTCTCTGAAAGTCAATGGAAACATGAACTGGATGTCCTGGTTGGCTTTGTCTTCAGCCCAGTCCAGAGTGAACTTCTGTGTTAAGACTGTTTTCCCAATGCCAGCCACTCCCTTTGTCAGCACTGTTCTGATTGGTTCATCTCTTCCAGGTGAGCCTTTAAAGATGTCTTCTTGTCTGATTGTTGTTTCTGGTCTGTCTGGTTTCCTGGATGCTGTTTCAATCTGTCTGACCTCATGTTCATCATTGACCTCTGCAGCCCCTCCCTCTGTGATGTAGAGCTCTGTGTAGATCTGATTCAGAAGGGTTGGGTTTCCTGCTTTAGCGATCCCCTCAAACACACACTGGAACTTCTTCTTCAGAGCAGATTTAAGTTTGCGCTCACATGTGACAGGAAATTCTTAAAGAAAACAAAATAAATACTCTCAACTTTGTACTGAAACCACTTCTTTCAAGCAGATTTTATTTTATTCTGGCATGATGTAAAATTCTCTGTGGGTTCAAGCAAAGTGTCAGGGGAGGCTGGCTGGCATGTGTATTTGTGCCTCTCACAGTGTGTGTGTGTGTGTGTGTGTGTGTGTGTGTGTGTGTGTGTGTGTGTGTGTGTGTGTGTGTGTGTGTGTGTGTGTCAAAAGGATAGTGGAGCTAGCAGTATGGAAGCTGCTACAGTACCAGAAGCTGGCTGGGATGAGATCACTGCTGGTGTCACATTGCAGCTTCGGGCATGTACGTCGGGCAGTGTTAGATCCCCTAAGCTTCTCCCTGGGGGACCACTTCTGTCACTTCTGTGGCTCATGCATGGGGAAAGGTGATCAGCCATTCGGTTCCACTCAGAGGCTCACAGAAGCCAGGTGGTTACAGCTGGAGAAGTTGGAAAGGGAGACATGGATGCTAGAAATGATGATTACAGATTTTTTTGATGGATTCCTGGCCAGCATGGTGGAGTAGGTTCACTGCCAACAGCTGATGAGCCTGGAAGCAGCAGCAGTGGTGGAGGACCATCTGCAGAATGTGCCACACCCCCAGCAGGAAGTGGGAAGCCAGGCAATTCCTGTTTCTCCTGAGGTACCACCATAGACATATATACGTAGACGCCTCGTTGACTGGGCTGGTGACGTAACTGTGTGTCCGCCATATTGGAGGAGGCAAAGCTGAGCTGTGAACTAATCCAAGTGAATGGACTTATCTTCATAAAGAGCCTTTCTACAACGTTATTTAAGTTAATGCGTTCATTCACACATTCAAATATGCACTAATATACACGGGGAAACTGTTAGGCACAAAAAATAATTTTGTTTTCAAATGTTAGGATGACCAAATACGATCAAAAACAATTCCGCAGTCTTACCTGTGAAAGGTGATCCATGTGATCCTGTTTTGACTGTAAAATGGTTCAAACAACTCCAAACAGTACCAGAGTGCAGCATCTCTCTCAGGTTATGTCGGCTGCTTTTGCCTCCTCCAATATGGCGGCGACGTTGACGTACGAATCAGCGCTCAATGTGGCGTCTACGTATATATGTCTATGGGTACTACCAACAGCTGTGGAGCAGTCACTATTTTTTTTCCATCCTCTCTTTCTCCTGCAGCTCCAACAGATACGAATGCTGCTTCCAACTGGCAGGAAGCAAACACCAGGGTAGGAATGCTGGCAGTGCAGCCCACCAGGAAACACAAACACAGTGAGTATCTGTTAATGGAGTTTGGACAGGTGATCTGTGTGGCTGGCATTCCAACACCTTCCCCTGGTCCCGAGGGAGCAACAGCATTCTGGTGGTTCACAACAGCTGTGGTGGACTTGGGCTGTACGCAGACCCAAGTCCACCAAACCCTGGGATTGAGATTAGATGTGTTCCTATCACAAATACTGCATGGTGCTCACTGAAATTAATTAAAGGTGCAAAACAGAGTTAGAGCTGCAGTTAGTCCCCCCGTCTTACACACCCTTTAAGTCTTGGGAAAGAATGGGTTCAATAGGCTGGGGGTGGTGGGCTTCCTGACTTAGGCTGGAATCAGACTTCTGCGTTGGGTCTTTGCTGGGCCCACATAAACACCTACGTGAGTGGCCGAAGTTGTAGCCGGCATTTGTACCTATGCAGGTTCCTTGTGTGTATTAATTACCGTGTGGTCATGGCACGGTGCTTTACATGCTGCTGTGGGTCTTTGCGAGGCCTATTTGCAAAACCACAAACCACCTATGTGGTTATGACAATCCTTGACCTGACATGTAGGTCAAGGATTGTGATATACCCTCCTGTTTTTACCTCCTATGAGTTCCTCCAGGTGTCAGCTTTTGGTTTTTAATTTTATTTTTTTTTTTCGAGAGGTTTACATCAGGTTTCATCGTAGGGTTCAGAGAGGATTTCTGGTTACGTACAAAGGAGCGATGCACAAGCCTAAATCAGGCCTTAGGTGTGGATGACTCGGCAGACTATTTGCTTCTCCCATTTCAGTAGCGCACTGGAAATAACTGTGTGTGTGTGTGTGTGTGTGTGTGTGTGTGTGTGTCCATTTCTGCAGTGCTATAACCATCATGTTAAACCTTCAGAGAAATCCTCTTACTGCTCTGCAGACGTTCAGCCAGCTCCTCCTGCTTCATTCTCCTCAGGAAGTGCAGTGTGATCTTCATAAAAGCCTCTCTGCTTCTCTTCTGCTCTTCATCTTCACCCTCCAACAGTTCACCCTCCCCATGACTCTCTAAGCATTCTGGGTAATCTGGACTCAGAACCTTCTGGATCTTCTTCAGCTCGTTCTTCACAAAAGTGATGATGTTGTCCTCCAGCAGCTGGAACAGAATACTATATGAACGACCCAATCAGACTGAATCATGGAGCCAATCAGATCCATGTTGGACACACTGATAATCCACTGATCTACAGAAATGCTTCATAAAATGGAGAGAAAAGATGATTGCAAACAGAATATATGCAAAAATAGTTGTTGTACATGTACAAACCATAAATATGGAGTCCAGCTGTGTTTGATGCTGCTGGGCAGACTGACCACTGGGAACCTCTGAGCTCTCCTGATCCACTCTGTGAAGGAATCATCAAGAATTAGCATCACATTATGTTTCTGCTAATTTATTTATGAGACAAACAGGCTAAAGGTTCATGAAGTTATCTTTGGAGCAAGTATACTTTATTTAAAGGGAGCACTTTTCCAAACAGCAGCTCCAAAGAACTTCACACTTATAAAAATAATAAAATAAAACTCAGTGAACACAAATACAGTTTAACACAGGGCTGTCAAACATGCAGCCTGACAGTGAGGATGTGACAGTTCCACAGTGGAGGAAGTAAAATGTCATGAGAAACTGAAAATGCAAAACAGGCATCACAGAAATGCCAACATTTTAGTTGTATTGATATTTAATGTGTAGTTTGATTCCTTCATCTGCAGTTTGTCAGTGTTTCTGCTCTGAGCTGTAAATGCAGTCACATCAACAGTAAACTCAGGATGTGCTTCATTCTGCTCTCAGCTGTTCTTCTTAGCTCTTCACCCAGGCTGAGACACCTGACAGTTGTAGCCTGTGTCTCCATGTTCTCCTGCTCCTCCAACAGTGCAGCAAACAGTGATTCAGTGTTTTTGATCTGATCAATTATTTTAGTCACATCAACAACATGGTTCATTTTTAGCATTAACTTATTCAACACCTCCTGGTGTGAAACACAGTGGAAAAATAACACTTTCACTTCTGGGCTCATTTCCTTCATTTTGCCTCCTCTTCAACACTGAGACAGTTTTCCTGTAAAAAAGTTATTTTTCCTCCTTCCAGCAACACCTGAGTGAATTTATACCAACATATTTGACAATATTTCAGTTTTAAATCTGAGCGAAATGAAGCAAATACAAGGTGATCAAACCATCCATCCATCCAGAGCCTCTCCCAGCTGTTATGGGGTCAGAGGTATGGTACACCCTGTACAGGTTGCCAGCCTGTCGCACTTTATGAGCAATTTAGAATCACCAGTTAAGCTAATCCCAGTAACTGCATGTCTTCAGACTGCAGGAGGAAACTGGAAAACCCGGAGAGAAACCCACAGACTCTGGGTGGAAGCAAACCGAGGACCTTCTTGGTGTTAGGCAGCAGTGCTAAACACCAAGCTGCCCTTCTGTGAAATAAATGAAAACAAAACTCTTGTTTCAATGATGTGTGAAAGTCAAAGTTTAAGAATTCCTTATTTTACACTGTACTGCACATCACTTTCATCACTTTTTCACCTGGAAATTTGAGTCTTAAATGAACATTTGTTGCTCAGTTTCACCAAAGATAAAATAATATAAAACTTCATGAAGACAAACATCTTCCAGGACATCGAGCAAAGCTCAAAGGAGCCCCCTGCTGGAGCAGCTGCAGTCCTACAGACACTCAGCCTCTTCACTACACAAACACCTCCTACAACATCCATTCTTTACACTCTGACTGCTGTGTTTGTGCAACAAACTCCAACACACACCGCTTCACATATGAACACAGAAATGTGTGTGAAAAAGAGCTGAGCTGACATTAAACATGATGGAGAATTTATTCAGAAACACTGAGTCAGGAACAACATTTAGACACACATTACCTCTCTGCAGGAGGAGGAACACCTGCTTTAAAGTTAACAAGAAGATCCTTTGACCGGTCGCTCTTTAAGGACACACAGCTGGGTTCAGGTCCAGGTTCAGGTTCAGGTTCAGGTTCAGGTGGGTTCCTGTGAATAATGATGCAGCAGTGATGTGAGTGCTGAGCTGTGACATGGAGAAGAGTCATGGACAGTTAGACATGGTCATCTCACCTCTGAGCTTTGGTCTGGCTCTCATGTTCCCCACACAGAGTGGTTTTAGAGGGAGGGACTCCCTCCTCTCTGTCCTCACACTGATCCATGCTGCTGAATTCACAGCAGCTCACACACACTTTCTACCTTCACCTGCAGAGGAAACACACATCAGCCCAGCACACACACACTGATTCACTTTGAGTAGGAGCTTCAGTCCATCAATGTTCAGTCAATTCAAAACATCTGAACAAAATTTTCAAACATTTGAGGTGATCCAGAATTCAAAGAGGATCAACAGAGTTCAGAGCTTCAGATTAATGATTCAGAGAACTGCACACACTGATTTGCAGACACACACTCCTGTGTGGTTTATTGACTTCATTCAAACACTGATCATCATCTACAGACGTCTGCTCACAGAGCTGAGACAGAGTCACACATCAGTCTGAGCACCCAGACAACAGACACACACACACACACACACACACACACACACACACACACACACACACACACACACACACACACACACACAGCTGTAGTTAAATCCAGTTTGACCTGAAACACAAAGATCTTCATTGATTTGATGAAACTCAAGAATCAAATCAAAGAATCAAAAGTTGAAACAGAATAAAAACCAAACAGAATCCAGAATCAAAAACTCAAATCTCAGATTCTCTGATCTCATTCTGACTTTATTTGAGGAATAACGTCTCTTTACAGTAATGACAGGCTGACGTCTGCAGCCTGTCATTACTGAATCACAACTGAATGAGGAAATGAGTGACAGTTTGAGGCTCAGAAGGATGGAGGAGTCAGAGAGAAACGCAGAGAGCTGAAGAAATCCAAATGGTTTGGAGCTGTAATCATCTTTAAATATTGTCAGTGATTCACAGACAGATCAGAGTTTGATATGAACCCTTTTGGTGGCTCTGATCCAGTCTCTGAGTAACATGACTCCTCTGTCTGCTCATCAAGAGTCAGCATCACTTCCTGTTGGAGGCGAGCCAGCAGTTTGTCACAGTGTTTTTAATCAGAGGCCTCCATGTTGCATCTATATCTCAGCTACAACCACATTAAATAATGGTGCTCATGATCTAAAAAGGTCAAACACAACGGCTTCACCAAACCACCAACTATGAACCAAAGAAAAGTTTGATCATTAATATCCTCTGAAAAATGGACAAAAATCAATCAATTCTGCTGTTTGTAAACTTTTGAGCACAACTGTTTGATTCTTTTTAATCTTTTGTGTTTTTGTCATGAATTCATCATTAAATTTGAAACACGGTCCCGTTCATAAAGTAACCTCTGACAATAAAAACCTGTTTTTCTCGACCTTTGAGAGCCAAACAATCAGGATCAAACACTCGAACATGAAACAGGATTTTTGTTCAAATGTGGTCAGAATGAAATCAGATGCAGGTGTTACAGGTTAAAGTGTTGGACAGTCAGTGTCCTCACAGCCGCTCCATCTGAGAGCAGCTGTCTCGTGCTGGATGTTCTTCTTATGGAAACCATAAATGTTTGACCCAAACACACAGAACACTGAGAGCTCCGTCTCTGTGTTTTCTCTTCATTTAAGCCACATTTGGACACATGAAATCTTCCACTTCACGTTGGTTGGGCTTTTCTTTACCAGACTTGTTTCCCACACTCATAAATGTTCAGTTTTCTCTTTCTCACGTGCTTAATCTCTACTTCAGAGGTGATTTTCATTGTGAATCAAACCATTTTTGGCTGAGATTTGGTATCAATAGATCCAGGAGAGCTCAGTCCTCGATTAGTTTCACCCTTTGAAAGCAGTTCCTTTAGTTTCCAGAACACTGGCTTTACTCATCCCTGTAATGACCTCAAGACCAGATGTGAGCTTGGAGAAAGAATCCACTTCCTGTTTTTTGTTTGTTTTTTATTTGTTTTACTTAAAAAAATTTCCCCCCAAAGTCTGACAGTTTATTTCAGATCTTTCACAGTGGCCCATTTCTAGAAAAGGACAACAGCTGGGCTGCTGTGCTGAGATGATTTCAAATTGATAGATGTGATTTAAAAAGCAGGGACTGGTGCAAACTGAGCAGCATGTCAGTCAGGATGGAAACAGGCTGAAAGTTTATGAAGGAACCAGGTTGGTATAATGTTTTTCTAGCAGGCTGGCAGGTAACTGCTGTTTATTTCAGCATCAAACACGAGTGTCATTGTTAGTTTGGAGCTGATTATTATCTTCAAATGGAGCTGCAGTGTGGGTGGAGTCAGTCTTATGGAAATCATTGATCACAGCTGGTATTTTGGTGCAGACTGATCTGCACATTTGTCCTGATGGACTCGATGCTTTATGTTTGCAGAGTGACGTCAGCCTGTCAGTGACTGTCAGTGACTGTCAGTGACTGTCAGTCATGCTCTGCTCTGCGTCTCCACCAACACCTGTTTGAACACGAGGAGTTTCCTCATCTGTTTCTTTCCTGTTAGTTTGCAGCTTCAGCTGAGCTCAGTTCTTTAACCGCTGTTTACACAAAGCTTTAATGAAGGAAGACTCCATGACTACCCTGTCTGAATTCATTCACTGCTTTTCTGGACTTAAAGACAATCAATACATTTTAATTGGCACCATAAGGTCATGCTTGTGGCTCATCTATCATTCTTTACAGCTGCTGTTATTTTGGCCAACAGTTTGAGTCCCATTTTTGTAGCCTTAATGTTTTTAATTAAGAAAATCTTACTCATGATTTATATTTATATTGTCTGAATGTAACACCAGTGAAACATAATTAAACAGATCTTTTTGAAACTTCAATTTTTGCCTCTAAATTTTTTATAAATGTGACAAATTTGTGAGCAGAAACATCTAAAGTTTGTTAGGATTGTTTGTTAGGTTGAAATGACTGAACCTCCCTGAGTACTGGCTTATCTCATTCACTGAGTCTTATCACTCACTCACAGACACACACACACACACACACACACACACACACACACACACACACACACACAGTAACGGTGTTGTGCCAAAAAAGTGATCGTCTTCCAAAACTCGATTTCCTGTATTTGTGAGAAAACGACTGGCTTCATTTAAACCGATGTAAATTCCCTTTCAGCCTAAAATTTGTTCATCATATTTGGAACATTTCTGTGGTGAACGATATCAAAGCTTTTTAAATGAGGAGAGTCTCACACAGGAGGATGAACTGCTGCTTGGCTCAGTGTGTGTTTGATTCCCGCTGGAAGAAAGATGTTTAACAGAGACACAGACACAGAGATAAACAGGCTCTGACTCAGTGACACATTCAGACAAACACTGAGAGAAGAAATGATGTGAATCATAACGAGTGGATATTAATACTAACAGTCATTTCTATAATGTTGTGTAGCGGGGAATTCTTAGTGGAAACTGCTCCTCTCCTGAGTGCTGCTTGTGAATGCAGCATGAACCCTGAGTCCTCCTCTAGCTCTCTAATCAGAGCTGATTATAGGGCTCACCTGGAGTCCATGGTTCAGGCTCTCCTGGCTTTTTGCTCTGATCTTGGTTGCAGATGGCAGTGATGCTCACAGGTATGTGGGAAATGGATTCAGTGTGTTTAGATGAGCTGTTAGAGCACATTTAGTGCTTTCTTTTCTCTTCTAGTCTGATCCTGCTGTTTGTGGAGCGCATTCATTTCCTTTGGTGCTTGTTTGGCTGCCCAGTGCCTGATGGTGGTGATCAGGATCACAGCATTAAGTGTGTAGTGTGGGATTATAGTAGGGTGGAGCCCAGATAATCACTGTTTCTCCTTTTTATATCTCTGTCCTGCTGCTGTGCTGTTCAGGCCTGTTTCATTGTGTTTGAGCTTGATTGCATATTTTAATATGTGAACAAGTGTTTCTATTTAGCTGAGCTGCCCTGTTTTTGGTGTCTGTGGTTATGAATCTGTTTGTGGTTAGTGTCTGTAGACTGCAGGGTCATTTTTGATCTGAAGTTTGAAGCTGATTAAATGTAAGGGTTCAGCAAAACAGTATCAAGGAGCACCAAGTCTAGAAAAAAAATCCAGACCCTGGTCCTATCGGGTTCTCAGGCTGTTTATCTCCCTGATGTTCCTTCCTGAGTGAGCAGGGTACGATGACCCTCTCACCAGGAACTGTGGTTCTGCTCTGAGATAGAGGTTCTGCCCAGAGCTTAAATATTCTATCACCTTTGTCCCCAAAGTGGAGCAGAAAGGTCACCTCTCTCCTTCCAGGCTCTCTAAGGTCACCACTTTAAGACACTTCCTCCCACAGAGCAACAACTGAGCAGAGGGAATAACTCAACACATGAAAAAAATCAATTTAGAGTTAATTCCTCTTTTATTTATTAATAAAGAAAAATAACATGATTACAATGATAAAGCACTTCATGTTAAGGAGACCTGACAGTCACAGGTACAATATTCCAAATGGGAAAAAGAATAAATCCAGAGGAACTCCTGTCCTAACTAATACACTTCTCTGACTACTACTACACACACACACACACAAAAAATACTCCCCACTCACGTTCCACAACTACCACCCCCATCTTCAGCATCAGTTGTCTTTATAGAGTGGTGTCCTCCTCCTTTTGCATCAGCACATACGTAAAAAGATTTTATGGGATATATGTAAATAAAAAATTTTATTTTTTCACATATTACGGGTCATGTGTCTCTGTTATCAAATCGAATAATTCTTGAAAAAACATGAAACTGTGTAAGGACATAGTTGCCTGGAATATAGGCCTGCCAGACTCTGCATCCCACAGACTTTTTGTAGCGTCATTGTTTGAGCGATTCACTCCTGCTAACATCCACAGACCTGTGCAGGCTTGGAGGTCTACCAGGTCCATTTCTCTCCAGGTGTCCCCAAACACACGCTTCCCCTCCAGGTTTGTCATCTCCAGTATAATTCCCTCAGTGGACTCTGGTAAAAAGAGTTGGAAGCTGGACTTGATGTCATCCACATGAGATGTCACATACTGTGTTGGCCCTGGAGTCATCTTTATAAGACCAGAGCAAGTGTCCACTCTTGGACTGGAATGTCTCTTCAGGTGCCTGTTCTTCAGGTGCCTCTCCCTCTGCCTCTGTTGACTCAAAGTCTGGATCAAAATGTGTGTCTTTCACTTCCGAGACATCTTCCTCTATCTCTGCTTCAGTTTCAGTGCCTTCTTCATTATGTCCAAAAACCTGGACCAGAACCTGTTCAACAGAGAACCGCTTGGTCAGTCACCTACTCATTGTGCTCAGAGTAAAAGGAGTGCAAGGCAAACATCAAGCTATATATATGGGGTCTGTGTGAAGATGATACATTGATAAGTCTGGAAGGTGTGGTTTATGTGGGGGACAGGCACAAAAGAGTGGGAGAGAGACATTGTTCAGTCTGAAATGAGTGAGTTGGGGTGGTGTGTGTGTGTGTGTGTGTGTGTGTGTGTGTGTATGAGGATGTATTCTGTCTGATGGATGAATATAGTCCACAATAAAATAAATCTCAGGATGAACTGTGGCTGCTCACCAAACTTGTGTTCATTGGACAATAATGTGTGAACGTCTCTGAGCAGTTTGTAAATTGATGTTTTGGGTCAGTGCAGCTCAGTGATTCCTCTCTGATATCACAGTTTGTCTCATCTGCAGCAAACTAACTGCAGCTGACATGAACTGAATCATCTGAGCTGAACTGAGCTTCAGAGAAACACAACATCCTGATATTCACTGTGAAGCTTTGAGTGGAAAAAGACAGAAAAACAACATGTGGATCCTGGAATAATGGCAGCTTCCATCTTTAAAGGACTGAAGAGGAAGAAGTTTACAAGGAATCATTGAGAACAGTTTCAAACATCAACTGATTGAATCCATGAATCTGAAAACGTGTTTGTGAGTGAAAGAGACAGACATGTACAGACTGAACTATCTGTTCAACAGTCAGAGTTTCTCTGACAGGAGGAAACTCTTTACACTAAACTCAGCACAGAGACACTGAGGAACCAGGATACCAGACTGTAAATCCAGGATAAAGAGGTTCAGTGAATGTGGTGTTGAAGGTGTGGAGGTGGATCAGAGTGTCAGAGGAGACTCTGTAGAAGGACAGAGTGCCAGCAGGACAGTCCACATACACTGCTACTCTGTCAGAGACAGAGGAGGAGGAGGAGGAGGAGGAGGATGTTCTTCTGTTGTTGTGCCAGACAGAGTAACCATTATAATCAGACCAGTTCAGACTCCAGGACTGATCATTCCTTCCAAACTCACAGTCATCTCTGTTTCCTTTCCTGCTGATTCTTCTGTAACTCACTGATATTTGAACCTTTCCTCTCCACTCGACCTCCCAGTAACAGCGACCAGTCAGACCATCTCTACACAGCAGCTGAGGATACCTGTCATCAAATCTGTCTGGATGATCAGGATATGACTGAACCTCCTCCACATAGGTCACCTTCCTGTTGTTGTCAGACAGTTGTAGGTTTGTGTTCACTGTGTTTGTGTCAATTGTGGGTTGACAGGAATCTGATGGAGAGAACAAACACAATCCAGCTGCAGTTATTGATCCATCATCTGTTCATTGATTGACACTTTGATGATGACTCCTGACATCAGAGATGTGAATGAGTGATGTGACAGTTTGAAGATGGTTGAATGTGTGCTGCTTTGTTTTCATCAATCACATTAAAAACACACTTACACTTCCTCAGACCTGGTCTCCGCCATCGGACTCCAGCAGGCTCCACCCTGAAAGGAGGAGGGGGGTCAGAGCAGCACAGTCTCTTTCAGCATGCACACATGGACATTACATCGCTCTCAGACACACACTGTTAGACACTGATTGTCAGATTGTGTCCTCTTTGTGTTTGTTCTAAATGGAGAACATCAGTGACTCTGTGAGCTGTTAATTAACAGCTCTGGAAAAAGATGCAACAGGTTTGTTGTATTTTTCTGCATGGAAATGATCACAGAGGGACCTGCTGACTTTTTGTTTTCCTGTCCTTGATGTGCTGCTACTTGGTCTGAATATTAATGATCAGAGTGGATCAATGATCAGATCATTATTGCAGTGCACAAACAAAGGCAGCTGCAGTGAACTACAAAGGAAGCATCTGTCACTTCACTTTTCATTAGTTTCTGTTTTTGGATTCTCCTGCTCTGTTTCACTCACTCTGATTCTCATACTCGTCTGCTTCACTTTGATTTTTCTCACTGACTTTGATGCTCAATATTTCAGATTCTCCTAACAGGAACATGAGCCACTGCAAATGAATAGAAGGGCTCATTGATGCTCATTTATTTATGCAGCAATAATATTAATGACAATAATGCAGTGAAATCAGCAGCACTGATGTTTATAACTGCCTCTGTCTCTGGATCTCTGGGGGTCTCTCCCTGGGACCACTTTTGACAGCATGTGACTGAAGTGCTGGTTGGCTGTGTGGCCACCATGCAGGCTCCTTCTGGAGCTCTCAGTGCCCTCGTCTGCCACGGCACACATCCCACAGTGCAGGCTGCAGGCTAACAGGACCAGCAGGTGTCCTTGTGAGATCGGCTTTACAGTCAGAAACACCCCAACAGATGACCTGTTTCCTCCACCTGCTCCACCTCTTTGTTCCTTCTGCTTTGCTTTTTCTTTGATTGATTATTTCTTACAATAATTTGAATGATATTTCCAAGGTTGATCAGGATACCTCTGTGGCACCTACAGCTGCTACCACCAAAGTGAGCTCACTTTGACTGCAGTGGATTTTTCCTTTGTTTTCTACTCGCCATCATCACAAAGTCCAGAAGATCAATTCACAATTCAGTCTTTGAGCACAAACACGTGTTTCAGTCGTTACTGTCAGAAACAGCAACACAGCAGTGCAAAGCCCATTTTCCTAGGTGGCCAGTTAGGTTAATGAGTGAGCCAGTAATCTGTTTATGTTTCCACTTGTTTGTTCTAAGCTAGGCTAACAGCTTCCCCCTACTTCCAGTGTTGGTGCTAGGCTAAACATGTCCTGGACCTGTCTCTGCACACACATGAAACTTAATGCCACTGATGGTCAGAGGGTAAAAATGTGAGACTGTTCCTCTGCAGAGATCACTTTGAACTGGTTGCTCCATTGTTGTTGATGGAGATTTTCTCCTTTGAGACCCCCATACAGATATCTACTGTTTCTGTTCAAGCAGACTTTCTGATAGAAGCAAAGTAAAAAGGTTCCTCTATGTGTGACTGTTCAGATAACACTCGTATCCAGCATGAAGTCATCAGACAGGGCCAGAGTGAAGTACAGCTTCCTCCTCTATCAGACACTGTCTGTGGCTGCAACAGGCCTCTCCATACCTGAGAGTTTCCAGTCTCAGCTGCTCCAGCAGCTTCACTCCTGCCTCTCCTGGATGGTTGTAGCTCAGGTCCAGCTCTCTCAGATGGGAGGGGTTGGAGCTCAAAGCTGAGACCAGAGACTTACAACCTTCTTCTGTGATCAGGCAGCCTGACAGCCTGCAGACATGACAGATACTCTTAGAGAACAGCAGAGCAGCTGCATGCAGACAACAAACTGCAGCAACAAATCATTTTAAAATGAAATGACTGAAACAGGAGTTAAAAATAACCAAGTCAGTCTAAATGTTAAAGTCTACAAGTGATAAAATCAGTGAAGTCAAAATGATGATCAAATCTACATAAAGTAGGACTGAGGCTGATGGGAGTGTCATTAGTTTTGCTGCTTTTTGGTTTGAATGAAAGTTTTGGTCAAACTAGAAGTCTGAGCAGATGATGGCACTAAATTAAAAGTCTGCTGATTGTTTAAGTTCTTATATTTCATTGTGAGGACAACATGAACATCTGGAACTAATTTGATCACAACCCATCAAATCTTTGCAGAACCAAAGTGGCAGCTAAACATCATCCTCCACTGAACTGTGCTGCTGGTGAGGCTGACATCATTTAAAGGTGCACATGAGGAAAGACTTCATTAAGAATCAGACACAGAGAGAGGAAGAAGAACAAACTGTGCAGAAAACAGGATTTCACCATGGTGAGAAACATCTAACACTTTTGTATGTTTTTGCTTTTTGATCAGTTTTTGCTAAAAACTCCAAAAGCATTTCAGTCCAGATTCAAGACTCAGGAGCTGATTTAAAGAAATCTTTAAAATAAAGAAACTCAAAAAAGAAAATTCTTTGAGCAGAGAAAAAAAAATCTGCCACAGTTTAATATTTTGACAAATCACAGCAGACACAGTCCTGCATCAGTTAGACACTAATGGAAACCAGATTTTAGTCATCTGTTGAACATTTGAAGAATGCTGACCTGAGTGTTTCCAGTTTACAATGTGGATTCTCCAGTCCAGAAGATAAAGCTTTCACTCCTGAGTCCTTCAGGTCATTGTTACTCAGGTCCAGCTCTCTCAGACTAGAGGACTGGGAGCTGAGAACTGAGGCCAGAGTTTCACAGAATCTCTCTGAGAGGTCACAGACATTCAGTCTGAAAAGATAATAATAAGAAAACAATTAGTAAAGGATTAGTCTTCTTCAGTAAGAATAACAGGTACTTTTTGTGGAAGTTAATGAAGAATTTGCAGGCAGCACAAAAAAGTTCCAGGAAGATGAAAAAACAAAACTCACTGATTTACAATTTAATTTAATTCCAGCGCTACTAGTGGGCAGATCAATCCTAAATTGATACCAATACCAAGTATTGATATATTACTATCAGATCAATACTAGAGTGATAGAACTGATACTACATTCAATACTCCATTGCTCCTGTTTCATCAAAAATTCAGCAACTGCACAAACACCATTCCTCGCACGCTTTGCCCCCCCCCCCCCTGCCTGTCCGATGTTACATGATCGCTCTTAGCGTATCAGGTGAGAGAGAGAGAGAGAGAACTGCGAGAGGGTGTAATGGCCACCACACCACACCGAACCCTGTGCGATCACCCGAGCCATATAGACTGCGTGTTCCCCCCTTCTGGATGTTCTGAGAGCTAAGTGAATGACAAGAAGTAAGTGTCCTTTGAGTTATCAAGTTCTACCCATAGCTCTATTCAGCGCACCCAGCGCGACCCATTTCCGGGTTTGGGACAATGTTCAGACTGACTTCTGTGAATCCATGTTCAGCACATGCGCTTGGACATTACCGACCGGAAGGGAGGCATGTATGGAGCTGTCAGTCATGATTCCACACCCCCGTGATCTGAGGCTCCGCCCCCCCACGCCAAAACAGGGCCAAAAGTTTGAACTCGAAAAAAAAATCTGGAACTGCGAAAAAAAAATCTGAAAATGCAAAAAAAAAAACTTGAATCTGAAAAGTAGTTTTGAATTTTTTTTTTTTTAGTCTCGCATCATTTTTTTTCAGTTGCAAAACTTTTTTTTTTTTTTCTGTTTAAATTTTTTTTTCGGGTTCAAAATAATTTTTCAGTTTCAATTTTTTTTTTTTTCCAACGAACTTTATAGCCCCAATTTAGCTCCATAGGCATGCATGAATATTATTGTGATTATGGTGTTAATTAAGTTGTTCGTGTTAAACTACGGTCAGGGCATGTTACGTAAGCTACTGGCTGATACGTCCTCTTATTAATACATAGGTAAGCGCGCGTGTGTGTGTAGGTTTATTTATGTATACCTGTATATGTGGGTAAACGGGTACTCTATGGAGATTGTAGAACCCAAACGTATGCTATTTAGAGACAACTTAGTTACATTCTCTCCTGTTAGAATAGCAGTAATTGATTACGTTGTTTGTTATTACAGAAACTAATTACTCAGACATCATTAAAGCTACTGGGAGGCAAGCCAGTAACCGAAGATCCGTCTCTCCTCATTCTTCCTGTATCCTAACCGATACCTCATCCTGGTACGGTCTTACCCACGAACCTGCCCTACATCTACAACAACCCTTTATTACAGTGGCAACACCACAAATTAATACAAACACATTAATAATTAAAACCGCAAGTGGTGATAATCGGGCCCTCGCACCCCGTGCGCGTCGACCCGTGGCGCGCTCAACCCGAGGCACACTTGGTGACCCACGGCCAGGGGCGTAGCAGCAAATTCTGGGCCCTGTACACTCTCAATGTCAGTGGGCCTCTATCCATGCCAGTACACGAGGCACGTGAGCAAAAAAAAGGAAAAAAAAAAAGGGTTTTTTATTTAAAATTAAAAAAGCATAAATAAGGTTTTAAGATACAATCAGATCAGATTATATTGATGAGTGGTTCTTTCATTCACCACCTATATTGATGCATTTGACCTACTTGTGCTCAAATACCTAAAACATTAAGCTACATCTGGTTGGCGTAGTAATGTTTTGATCCATGACACAAATTTTGATTTAAAAACATTTACTCTTGAATAAGAGAACAGGAGATAACTGTACACTCAGAATCTAATCAAATAAGCTACATTACTTTTGTAATGAGAAGGTACAGTAGAAATGAACAGAAAAATATTGTTTCAATGTGAAAAAAAGAAGTTGACTGGTTTTTGCTTTTTACATCAATGTCCTTTGTCATCTTATCAATAGAGCCTGTGATAGTACAAAATGTCAACTGTCAAATTGTTCTTCAGCTTGCAGAAAACGAAATAAAGCCTTGCTGACACGAGATGTAAAGCTGTAATCCCAGTAAATGCCCACTGACGCGTCTTTTTGTTTTCAAAGTCACTAATAAGACCTGTAAAGTCCAATTGTTTGGCTAATTGGCTTTCAGTCGACAGAATGGCGAGGCTGTTCAGTCTATCCTGGCCCATTGTTGATCTCAGGTAGTTCTTAACCAGCTTCAACTTGCTGAAGGGTTCACCCCCTGCAACTGTGACAGGAAGTGTGCAGAAAATTCTCAAAGCAATACAAAGTTCTCCAAAAATGCTCTCTAGCTGTATCTTCCAGATGGCATTAAGAAGCTCAAAAGAGGACAAAGTTTTTGGAAATGTAGCATCATATATGGTGCGGATGTGCAGCATTTCATTTTCAAATTCACATCTGGCAAATGCTCCATCGCTCCATCCACCAACGTCACGTTGCACCACAGACTGTCCAGGAGTTGGCCGATGCTTTGGTCCAGGTCTGGGAGGAGATCCCTCAGGAGACCATCCTCCACCTGATCAGGAGCATGCCCAGGCGTTGTAGGGAGGTCATACAGGCACGTGGAGGCCACACACAATACTGAGCCTCATTTTGACTTGTTTTAAGGACATTACATCAAAGTTGGATCAGCCTGTAGTGTGTTTTTCCACTTTAATTTTGTGTTTGACTCCAAATCCAGGCCTCCACTGGTTAATAAATTTGATTTCCATTGATGATTTGTGTGTGATTTTGTTGTCAGCACATTCAACTTTGTACAGAACAAAGTATTCAATGAGAATATTTCATTCATTCAGATCTAGGATGTGTTATTTGAGTGTTCCCTTTATTTTTCTGAGCAGTGCATATTGCATCTTCTCTTTCAGGATAGTGTTGAGCACTCTTTTGCCACAGAGCACAATGAACTAATTCTGTGTGTCTGGACTTAGGTAGTGAGTTAAACGTGACCCTTTCTTCTTTTGTCTTACTTTTTCTAAGTGCTCGTGTAAGAAGGGATCATAATGGGCCAACAACTCAGGAGTTCCAAGAAAATTGCCATTATGGATATCATCCAAATTTGAGGTTTTGCCTCTGAATGCAAGATTTCTTGAAGCTAAATGAAGAGTTACATCCAAAAGCCTCTCTAAGATCTTGGTATGTTTCTCTGCTTCTGTCTGGAACTGTTTTTGAAGGTACCCATCAACTCCTGTGGCTACAAATAATGAGTGCTGAAGGTTTTAACATTTTACATAGCACTGCTTATGGGGAGTGTGTGTCTCATGTTCTGGGAACTTTCTATACATTTTTGCCACTTCATGTCTGATAACTTAAGTCCATCCTTGCTGTTCAGTGCGCTTTTAGATGGCCTTGTCAGCTCATGTGAGAACAGAAGGCATGGGATACAGAACAGAGCCTTTGCACTGTCACTGTGGATCAACCAGTCCCTCCTAATCTTCTCACGCCCATTGGCTGAGTTAAAATATTGAAGATAGTCAGGGAATGCTTTACCTTCCTTGTCTTTGGGTGCCACTTTGGTCAGGTCTACACTTTCACTAGCCAGTCTGCAAACTAGAGTCTCTCTCTGCTGAGCAGTTAGCTTGTCTGGCCAGAGTCCTGGGTCCTCTGACAACAACAACTCTGCATTTCCCTCACTTGGCCCTTTCTGTTCTCTCTACCCAGCCTCCTCACTACTCTCAAACACATCTACAAGCATAGGAGAGGGATAGGTAATTGTTTTTCTATGTTCTCACCACCTACATCTCTCTCTCTCTCTCCCTCCCTCGCGAACCAACATACCAACAACATGTTGGAGTCGGAGGGCAGAACTCGCCCTTGAATACTTGAACAATGATCTCACCTTGTCTTTGCTCATCTCTAACCTCAGTCTCAGCTTCAGAAGAGCCGCCAGGACTGGCCACTGGTGCTGCGGCTGTGCCAGCACCACTGTTTGTTTCTGAAACTGGTTAATGTTGACAACTAACATTAGCCGGCTCATAATTGTCTTTATACTTAGAGCCGCAAGCAGCCTGGTTGGCAACTAGCTTAGCTAAAGACTTCACGTGAGCATACAAACATCAGCAACAGCTGTCTTGCATAACAAGCAAACTCGGTTCGGTCTTTGGGAAAGAAAGCTGTCAACAGCTGTCTCCCCTCATTCTGCCTTCTTTCTTTTTCCTTCCTTTCTTTCTTTCTTCATTTGATAACCTGATTTCTGCTTTTTGGGCAGCGTGATGTATAGCCCCCAGGTCATTCAATCTGGGCTCACTGACATTACACTTGACGCCGGTCGCTGTCGGGCGGACTAAACCATTTTGCGCCTTCAAGAGGGGGCCCCCAGAATATCCAATATGTTGAGAGGACTGTGACTAAAGTTCATTCCATCAGTTGATGTTATCAATATATTTGAAATATTAATTAATAAATAATTAATTGGAGGGCCCAATTCATTCGAAATAAAAACATCACAAAAAAAAAATAATGATCAGGATTTTCATGGGCCCCTCTCCCTACTCGGGCCCTGGGTAGTCATATCCACTTTCCCCCCACTACCACGCCCATACCCACGGCACACTCGAACCGTACCTTTCCTTGATCAGAATGATGTCCAGAATATCTGTAACCAATTTCCTACATTTAGGGGAAACTGCATCTTCTGCTCTCCCAATGCAGTATTTGGGGGGTGCTCACGGCTGCAGCGTGCGAAATAAGGCATGGGTCTGATTGACTTCTTTGATCAGGTTCACATCAACAATGTATGTAACCATTTTCATACATTTCTGTCAAACTAATTTTTTTGCTCTCCATATAAACCCAATGCAGTATTTGGGGTGTGGTCACGGCTGTGGCGTGCAAAATAGAGCATGGGTCTCATTGACTTTTTTGATCAGGATGATGTCAGGGATGTTGAAACAAATTTTCATGCAGTTCAGAGAAACTAATTTTGTGGACGCTGCACAAATTTTCATTTGCTTCTGTAGGGGGCGCTCTTGCACCTATCCCCTTGAATCCATAGTTATGGGTTCAGCCTGGGTGTGTAGATGAGTGATTTAAATTTTTAGCTTGATTGGGCAAAGCATGTACATACGAGTGCACAAAAATTGTTGTAGTGAGGGAAAAAAACAAAGGCCAACTTCAATGGCCTGGTGTGACAAGGCCGTTTAACATTTTGTAAAACTTTCCACAATATTTGATGGGCTACCTGTCTAGATGATCTGGAGCCATTTTGGTCTCACTGGATGAAATGCCCTAGGAGGAGTTCATTCAAATATCAGGCATGGAAATGGCAAAAATTGACACCTTCAATTGAAGATGGCCGACTTCCTGTAGGGTTTCGGGTATGGGTCCAAGAGACTTTTTTTGTACCTCTTAGGATGTCAGAGCTGTAGATAAAATGTAGCTCCGGGGCTACCCAAAAAACATGCTATTATTTTGATATTTCAAGCTGCCACTATGTGGCGCTCTAACATTTATGGACTTTATGCATATGAATGTATTCAGGGCAGGAGGCTTATCAAACCACTGAAGTTTGAAGCAGATTGGGCAATGTGTCTTTGAGTTACAGCCCTTTTTGTCTTCATGGTGAAACATCAAACTTTGCCCTCCCACCAGGGTCACGCCCTTTGGCAAAAACTCACAGTTTTGAAAACAGTGTCAGCCCAACTCCTTAAGGCTTTCCAGGGGAAATTTGAGATGGTTCTGCTCAACAACCTTGGAGCTGGACCTCAAAGTGTAAAACATGCCATTTCCTGCTCCCACTAGGTGGCGCTGCGATTGTCATAAAATATTGTCATATTTATGTGTTCAGGGCCGGATGCTCATCCTACTGAGAAAGTTTGATCCAGATTGGCTCTCATTCATACCTACATAATCCAATCAAAATTTCATGGCGAGAGACCAAAATTCATGGGGGCATAAGGGCCACGCCCCCTTGCCAAAAACTCACCAATTTTTAAATGTAGATTTCCCTTGGTGTGTAGATTTAACACACCAAATATGAAGTTGATAACATCCAAAACCTTTGAGTTATTAGAGAAAGTCTGAAGGGTGCAAATCGCCAAATCTTCATGTTTAATTAAAAATGGCGGACTTCCTGTTGGGTTTAGAGTATGGCTATAATTATGATCAGTGTAATAAATGAGAAAGTATGAAGTTAGGAAGATGAGCTGTACTGACCTGAGTGTGAGGATGAAAATAAGAAGTGCAGTAGAGCCTGTTTAGGCAGGCTGTGTGATACAGGGAAGTACTGAATGTACCAATAGGATGAAGTGTGTGTACTGTATATGTATGTCTGCATGGGTGTGTGTTGCCCCCTCTGGCCTGGTGAATGTAAGGGAGGTGCAGTTCATGCATCAGCATGTACATAACTAGTCTTACTGACTGAAACTGTTAATTAACCCTTTATGTACCTATTAACCCATTAATTTACTGTAACAAACAGCATTTGTGCTTCATTAGCACGACTACTGCACTTGAAGCTCACTTTACCTGCTAGCAAGAAGTCTGTTAGCCTAGCATTTAACAATACTTCAGCATTACTTATTGTCCAACGTTTTATATGTGCTGCATAGATATCTTGATATTCTTTTTGGGTCATATTTTTCAGGCTGTTCAGTTTTCTCTATTCACTGTTACGTTTTCTTATCCGTTACGTCACAGTATTTGCTGTGGAACTGCTAAACAAGGGCATGGACATCCAGCTAACCAATCTAGTAAATCCACCAATTTTTTCTCTCACAGTGATTTTGTAGTTCAGTTTAGTTATGCCTAAGTTGCATGTAGGTAAGTCAAAATGTTCAGTTGATGGGTATATTAACCCACACCATTCCTTATATCGCCCACCGGCATCAGAGCCTCTTCGAAGTGCCTGGTTAAATTTTATATTTCTGGGAAATGTACCTACATCAGTGGGGAAAATCCTCCATGTTTGCACTAAGAACTTCAAGGACAAGTGTTTCAGGAACCTCCGGCAGTATAAAGAGGGATTTGGTGAAAAACTTCATCTGATTGAGGGGTCAGTTTCTTCTCTATATAGAAACCATGGACACAGCAAAGCGGTGAGCTCCAAGTAACGCTAAAATGGCAACAAACTTTATTTTAGACATGAATTTTGTGTGTTAATATGACGTCCTGGTCATTGTTTTGATAGTAGTAGCATTGTGCCTTCTGCTGTTAGTGCTGTGTGCTAGCTTTTAGCTCCTTGAGGATAAAACTGTACTGCATGTTTTGAACAACATTATTTGGCTTTGTGTTTGCCATTTTTTTCTTGGGATTCAGTGACGTTCAGTGATGTTCTTGATGCTGGTGTTAGCTAACTCCTATGTCGAGGCTTTGTTTACTTCATTCATAACCGACCTGGAGGGGGCAGGGCCTGAAATGTCTCATTCACATTCAAAGAGACCGCACCAAAGCGAGCTGCTCTAAGACGGGTGTCAGAAAAGGGGTCAAAGGAGTGTCTGTGGAGCTGCAATAATGAGGAATTCAGACCGACGCATTGCAGTTCTGCTTTATATAGACCACAAGTGAATGATTTAAAAGCATGATATGTGTTCTTTACAGCTTAACTGCAGGATTTATTCTGCAGAGTTTGCCTCTCCGTGGGTTTACGTTCCTTCACTCTACACCACCTGGTGACACCTTTGGGTAATGTCCTGGAATGGCACATGTAAAGTACACTGATATCACTGACTCACTAGAGACAGAATAAAACAGAAAAAATACCGAGCTGTCTGTCTGTCTGTCTGTCTAACTTATTTACAGCATGGACTGAACTGTAGTCTCATAACTCCTGAACCTTCTTTTTTAAAATTGCTGGTTATGTCTTAAACATATTACAATCCTTAACACGTGTGTGTGTGTTTGTGTGTGTGGGGGGGGGTAAAAAGTGATGCATATGGACAAACTAGTATAAAAGGGGCTGTTAGGAAGGTTCAGGGTTCTTCCTCTAGTTTCCTGTGGAGCAGAGAACAATTTCAGTGAGAAGCACCACAGGATTAACCTCTGCCCAACCACTGTGGACTTAAGAACTGGGATCATAATTTTTGACTTTTTCTCTACTAATTGTTTGCTGTGTTGGATTAAAGAGTCAAAGGAGTTGGAGGACTTTGTATGGAGTCACTACTTCCCCATTTGGATTTTTAAATCAGGCACGGCTCAGAGAGGAGATCATCTCAGACCTGTGTGGACCCCTTCTCCTTTCTCTCAGTCATCTTAACAGCAGTATCAGAAACCAGCATCAGCACAGAGTAGATCAGTTTGGTTAAGATAAAGTTCAGCTGATTTGATTCTGTGATTCTTATTATTTGATTGAGCTTTTGCTAAACGGCTTAAATCAAATATTCTATCTGCATTTCTAAATTGTGGACGTTCCCTTTTTAACTCTTTCTATAACAGTAAAGGTCAAACTTGTGTATGAGTGTTCCATCTTTTAGTGGTTCTTACAGGTTGTTCTCTCCCTTAAAGGTAACAGATCCCTGGGAGCTGTTTTTCTGCCCACTAAAGTAATAACCTGACATTTTACCAAGAGTGAGGATCGTAGAGGAGAGCTGACATTAACGGTGTGGCTGTGATCACACTGAACTATAAGGGTTGTTAGTTGGTGACATCATCAGAGGATAGTGGAGTCAGCACCTGGATGTTAGGCAGTCAGAGCGAGTCTCTTCACCAGCAGCTCCAGTAATACTCACAGCATCAGAAACTCTGAGCCTTTAAACAGAGAGCTGCTGCAGACTTCCTGTATTGGGCTAATTGGCCGATCCACACGAGTCATGACTCATCCCAAATGTTCAGCATTGGTTCATTTTCAAAGTGTTATTGGTCACAATGATTCTTACTGCTTACAGTGCTGTGAAAAAGTATTTGCCCCCTTCCTGATTTAATGATTTTTATATTTGTCACACTTACATGTTTCAGATCAAACTAGTTTTAATATTAGACAAAGATAACCTGAGTACATACAAAATGCAGTTTTTAAATCATGATTTCATTCATTCATTAAAACTATCCAAACCTACCTGTCCCTGTGTGAAAAAGTATTTGCCCCCTAAAACTAATGATGTCACAGTCCTGGTCTGTTTGTCCAGGGTTTTGTGTTTTTGTAATTGAAGTGTTTCATTTCCCTTGTTGTGTTTCTTAGTTTGTTGTTGCTCTAGTTTTATGATGGGTTTGCAGTTTGCATTTTTAGATCTTACTTTAGTTATTTGAGATTTGTTCTTGATTATTGTTTAGTTATGTTGTGATTCCCACTCCTCCTGTGTTTCCATGTCCTCCTGTTCTGTCGGTGTTCCTGTGTCTGTTTTGTTTCTCATGTCTTCGTCTCATCTCTGTAATTATGTTCAGCTGTGCTCCTCACCTGTTACCTGTTCCCTGATTGTCCCTCTGTGGATATATTGTCTGTGTTTCCACTTGTTCTTGTTCTTCCCCTGCTGTGTCTTTATGCCTTAAGTTCATGTTGAAGTCTAGCCAAATTTCAGTGTTTTTTCTTTTTTTTTTTTTTGAGTTATGTACTGCTGGCTCCTGACCAGCTCTGTTACATTCTGGGTTCCTGTTAATAAAGCTGGAGTATAAAGTTAGCTCTGGCCTTCGAGTCCTGCATTGGGGTCCTCTGCCTTGCCGGCCTCAGCAGCAACCCTGACAAATAACTGGTTTTGTCTCCCTTGGCAGCAATCACATGTTTGTGATTTCTGACGAGTCTCTCTCATCACTGTGGAGGAATTTTGGTCCACTCTTCTTTACAGAATAGTTTTAATTCAGCCACATTGGAGGGTTTTCCAGCATGAACGGCCTGTTTAAGGCCAAAGCATCTCAGCTGGACTCTGTTTTAGCCAATCAGAGGTGGACTTGCTGGTGTGTTTTGGATCATTGTCCTGCTGCATAACACAAGCAGAGCTTCAGGGCACAAACTGATGGCTGGACCTCTGCTCTATATGATAAAAGTACAGAAGGTTTAGGGCTGGGCGATATATTGATTTTTTTTTTTTTTTTTTTTTTTTTTTTTTTTTTTTTTTTTTAAAATATCGATATATTTTCATATGTGATATAAGATGAGACAATATTGTTTATATCGATATAGTCTAGTTCGCATTACAGTCATACTTGTAGCTCCACCAGTTTGCCTTTCTCTTCTCCCAGTTTGCTTCTGCACAGCTTCACCTGTTAATCATGCAGGAAGCCACCGCATGGCAGTGTTCCCAACTTAGTTGCTAGATTTAGTGGCTTTTCAGACCCTGCTGGTGACTAGCAACAAATTTAATGACTTTTTCTGATGAGGTTGGAGAGTTTTGGAAACCTGAAATCCTCCACTGTCGCTGTGTTTTGTGTACATACAGCCTTCATACTGCATTTGTTTGTACGCTTTGGCATCGCCCGGATCCCAAAGAGTCCCTGGCTGCAGGTAAGAGAGCGCCGCCATACGCAGCAGAAGTTGGTTTGTACCGTAAGTCATGTGACCTTAATAGTAGAAGTGGGTCTTTTTCATGCACTTGCAGACGCTGCATTGAGCGAGTGGTCCCGTTGCTGTGATACGTCAGCACATATGTCGATGGATTTACTGAGATGGCCAAAATCCTGCAGATAGACTTTTGTTCATTCAGTCTGTGACAGTACTGGATGTACAGGAGTACACACAGGAGGAAGTACTTTCCAGTGAAGTCTACTTCACGGCAGACGGGCTTTGTAAAGAATCATTCAGCCTTTTGCTGTTTTTGTTCTGGATCTTTTCTGTTTACATTTTAATAGCACAGCTGTGAGTCTTTTTATAGAGGAAAAAAGGATTAATTTATTTGAGGAGCATTATTCAAATATGCCAATAGTTGATTTTTGAGCAATTTCTCAT
Organism: Amphilophus citrinellus; assembly: GCA_013435755.1. NCBI lineage: Eukaryota > Metazoa > Chordata > Actinopteri > Cichliformes > Cichlidae > Amphilophus > Amphilophus citrinellus. The sequence continues at coordinate 6,902,724 of CM024212.1, read as the reverse complement.
GTACATCTACAGCTGAATGTTAATAAAAATGTCTGTGTGACATTTGGGACATGTAGCTTTGACTCTGAAGGGCCTTTTTGTTTGGGAAGAAAAAATATCCAGATATATATCGTATATCGCCATTCAGCTAAAAAATGTCTATTACTTTTGGTCCATATCACCCAGCCCTAAGAAGGTTCCTTTAAAAGTTGTTTACTTGGTATCAGTTCAGTATCAAATTTTCCAATATCACAGATCATTGGAGAACACATAAATTGTCCACTGTAGCTTTGTAAGGGGCTTAAGTGCAATATAATATTGGACAGAAATAGTGTTAAAGTGTATGGAGACACTGTTTATATTGATTTTTCACACTGTAATTCACAGGTCCAATCATATGTTTCATGTATATTAACATAAGGTAGCAATTAATAATCCACAACTCACAACTCTCTCAATGCAGCAAAGTTCACTGCATTTGCAAAAGTACTGACATTATTTTCTTAAAAAGTACTTGTGTTAAAAAAAATACTCTGGAAAAGGTTGAAGTACCTCTACCAGAGTAGCCTGTAGTTCTTCACTTTTACTCAAGTAAAAGTACAGGCTGTGAAATGTACTCAAAGTAAGAAAGTAAAAGTATCTCTTTGGAGCACATTTCTTTCTATTGTTGAGCAAAGCTAACTGAACCTTGTGCTGTAGCTGTCTGACTGTTTTCAGCTGCTGGGAGTGAAGCAGAGTGGATGATGATACAGATGAGTGACAGACTGATGATGATGATGTTTGATGAGGAGGAGCACATTAGAGGTCTGCTTCACAGCTAAAGCTCTGAGTCTAAATACACAGGTTCCTCTCAAATGTTTGCTGTTAACTGCAAGAAAACTGGAAGCTTTGCACTTGTTAACAGAAAGAGATTTAGAAGTAAGGACATGTCAGGATATAAACAGATGTTGGGGTTTTATTTTACTCAATGAATACAATGACAAATGTCTAAAACTAAACTTCAGTAAATTAATTAACTAGAAAAAACATTTCCTGAAGAAAATGCACTGTGAATGCTGCATGCTGAATGATTGGAGCTGAAATGCCAGGAAATGCTTCAGAGCTGAATTCTGATTGGCTGAAAGAGTTAAAGCACCTGAAAAATGCTGAAAATGAATTTAAAATGCAAAACAGCTGAAATTGTCAAGAAAGTAGCTAAATTAAACTCGATTTGCTTAAAGGGCAGAAAAACAGCCTGAAGAAATTTTAACTGCAGCTGAAGAAAAACCATAAAAGACATTGAAATGGGTAAAGTGGGCCACCATGAGTGAGATGGCTATGGCAGCTGATGACCTTGGGCCATTTTTCCTGAGCATGCTGTTCTGACATTGTCATTAAAGCTGCTGCTTCTCTGGTTAACCACTAGCGTGAGTGCAGTCAGAGCAAAACGCAACAAGATTTTTTTTTTCTTTCTTGTTCAAGAGTTTGCGCAACTGTTAAAGTAAAAAGTTTTAAAGGGTCAAAAACGGCTTTAAGAAATAAACACACACTGAAACTTTGTCCTAAACATGAAGGAGAAAGAAGTTGTAGAGAACTGTGGAAATAATAAGTATAATATCACTGAATATGAAAAGATTCAAAGTTCAAAACTTAAAGGAAAATCTTTCAAGTTTGGGGTAAAGTGGGACTTTAACCTGCTCTGCCTGCCTGCTTCTTCTGCATTCATGGGCCAGTGTTTCTACAACTGAGCCAACAGGAGCCTCACATAAGCAGTGAGGTTTGCATGCGTACATATTGGAGAGCTCTGCCAAGCTGAATGCTTGTAAATGGGCCAATTGAAAACACCTGCCAGGTGCACTGCTGAGATGCATGCACTGTGTCAAATTTGCCTCGGCGCACCTGTCAAATAACTGCTTCTAAGTCAAAAACCGTAGCTCCTATCAAAATCATTTTTGAACTGTGGGCGTCACAAGGACCTGCTCTAAACACTGGTGTAATTACTGTGAATGCTGCAAAGCATTCACAGTATTGTTCTTGTACTCCAAAAACCTTCGGTCGCTAAAAACTCAAGCAACGTTTGGTCTACAGACACCGTTCTGGTATCAAAACATTCAGCCTGTCCTGGAGATTTATGCTATTACTTTATATCTTTTTTGTAACCTTTATACTTTTTAAGATATTGAACTTTTTATAATCTTCATTTTTGCCATTCAAAATGAATGGGGAAGTTTCAAATCCTTTTCAAATCCTTTCAGGCTTTAAAAGCTAAACTCAAGCAGCGTTTGGTCTACAGACACCGTTCTGGTATCAAAACATTCAGCCTGTTCTGGAGATTTATGCTATTACTTTATATCTTTTTTGTAACCTTTATACTTTTTAAGATATTGAACTTTTTATAATCTTCATTTTTGCCATTCAAAATGAATGGGGAAGTTTCAAATCCTTTTCAAGTCCTTTCAGGCTTTAAAAGCTAATAACTTCAGCATACTTTCAGCTAGAAAAACCTATTAAGCTTTAAAATGAAGCCAAGCCTTTCAGCTGTTCAGCTATTCAGCAGTTCAGCTGTGCTTTGAAATAGAATAACTTCAGCATACCTTCAGCTAGAGACACCATTTAAGCTTTGAAATAAAGCCAAGCCTTTCAGCTATTCAGTTGTTCAGCTATCCAGCAGTTCAGCTATTCAGCAGTTCAGCTGTTGAAGCTCATTCAGCAAATAAAGTTTCAGCTGTTTGAAGCATTTCTTGGCATTTCAGCTGCAGCCTTTCAGCTTGCAGCATTCACAGTGCATTTTCTTCTGGAAATGCTTTTTCTAGTTTTTATTTTCCTGGGCTCAAAAGTGTGGCCGTGGGAGCAGTTTAAATAAGGTGCTCATTTCTGCTTTGGAGAAAATCCCCTCTCTGAAATTACTATGGAGGTTAATGAAGGAGTTGGAAGGTACTCTCTGTTTGAAGCCTTACAGTTTAAAAAGTGTACATTTGACAGGGTTTAGAGACACATTATTTGAAAGTAGAGAAGCAGCTCTACATTTTGAGCATAAAATGATGGCTGTAGCGCAAAGAGTGTGGACACAGTGGCAGTTTAAAAATAAATTTTCCACCTGAAGGTTTTGAAGTCTCCCACTCTAGCAAACGCAATACACAACCATTATAAACTCTGAAACGGCTGAAAAAACACCTTAAACTTAAACGCTCACTGTGCTTAAACCGTAAAAGATTTTGAAACACCAAGTAATAGCTGAATAACTGAAAGGCTTGGCTTCATTTTAAAGCTTAAATGGTTTTTCTAGCTGAAAGTATGCTGAAGTTATTACTGTGAATGCTGCAAAGCATTCATTACTGTGAATGCTGCAAAGCATTCATTACTGTGAATGCTGCAAAGCATTCATTACTGTGAATGCTGCAAAGCATTCACAGTATTGTTCTTGTACTCCAGAAACTTTCGGTCGCTAAAAACTCAAGCAGTGTTTGGGCTACAGACACCGTTCTGGTATCAAAACGTTCAGCCTGTTCTGGAGATTTATGCTATTACTTTTCTTTTTTGTAACCTTTATACTTTTTAAGATATTGAACTTTTTATTATCTTCATTTTTGCCATTCAAAATGAATGGGAAAGTTTCAAATCCTTTTCAAATCATTTCAGGCTTTAAAAGCTAATAACTTCAGTATACTTTCAGCTAGAAAAAGTAATCAATTGAATACTTGATTACTAAAATAACTGATAGTTGCAGCCCTACTTGTATTCAGAAAGCCATAATCAAACATTAGTTTTCGGCACCAGTAGAGCTATGAGAGGCCTTCAAGAATAAAATAACTACAGTTCCCAGCAAGATGATGTCACTTCCTGTTGTTGCATTTAAAAACGTGATCGTTTATGCTCTTAACATGGTGGCTGATATTTGAATATAGGAAATGATTTTAGCAGCTGATTGTTAAAAAATCTGGATTATGTTTTTGTTTGTTTTTTATGTGATTTCTGCAAACACAGTGGAAGGAAACGGCACTCTGGGACACATTAAATGCTTGATATATAAATGTAACTTTTCTGGATTATATGCAAAAATTATCATTCTATCGATCTAATAAGGCCTGATTTAGAGTTCTGCATTGATCCTTTGTGCATAACTGAAAATCCTCTCTGAATCAAACCTGACATGCACCTCGAGAAATGGAACTACACGTCCAAAAAAACTGATTACTGCTTTCCAGTTACATCTTAGGCCCCATTACTGAATTAACAAGTGGGAGCGGCATTTAGCGGTTAGCATTAGCTTACTCATTAGTGTTAGCGCTGGGGTGAGAAATATTTCTTGCTAGAACCCTGAAGTTACCATGGCCACCACCAATGGTAACAGCAGAGAAGTAAGTAAGTTGTTTCTCCGCCATTAGTACATTGAGCTAGTAGTGGGCAGATTGATCCTAATATCGATAATATGGATGCCAATGTTGGTATTGGTATTGATCAATATCAGTGTAATGAGATCGATACTTTGGCTTCAGTTTCTCTCCTGTATGCAGTGCTGCGGTTTCATTAAAGATGCGAGCTGACTGTCTAAGTGTCGCTCCTGTCAAAGCACAGAGCACTTTGCTCCTCCCCTCCCCACAGTGTTTTGTTATACTGTCATGTGATGCATAACATTATTATTTGGGGAAAAAAAGGATTTTGCTATGTAACATTTAGATCAAATTTAAATTAAATTTGTAGAAAATTAGTGAATGAAGGGACATTTTTTATTAAATTTTTTTATAATACTTTCTGAACGATCTACCTGAAAAAAGTTTGCATTTGTTCTTGAGTGATGATTTTGTACACTTCGTTCATGAAAAATAAATCCAGACATCAGTGTGTGGGGAAAATTGTTTTGTTAATGTTCTATTGTTTCAGAACAATAACTTTTATTTTGATAAAGTATTTTCTACTTACATATAAACTTTGCCCAGTTCTATCCTGGGTTTTAACTAATTAATGATCCAAAGGAAAAAAATCTCAAACCAGTTAAACTTCATGGAAATTCTTCATAATTATTAAAAAGTATTGGTATCAGTATTGGTGATAATGGCCCTGTGTTTACTTGGCATAGGATCGATACCAAATCTTGAAGTATTGCACACAACTACATTGAGCAGCATACACGAGGAGTGATTGACAGTGCTAAGACCCTCCTTCTGGCTCTGATTGGTTGTTTTTGACTGGGAGCGGTTCAGGGAGGAGGTGGAGGAGCTCCATTTTTTTCGCAGATTATCGGTCTCATATTGTTGTGACATGGTGACAGTTTTAACAAATATGTAAAAACCAGATTTTTTATAAAAGTTACATCCTGCAGCTTTAATCTGTATAAGATTAAAGGCTTTAGTTCTTACTGTCGATGAGTGTTTGCCATTTTTTCAGTTTTACACATTTAGCTATGTGGTTTTGAAAAAGCACCCATTTTTACAAAGATTGTTGGTTTAAAAACAACACAACTTTATGCATTGTTTATGAAAGGCAGAGAAAAGTTAAGACTATTGTGATGAACTATGAATAATTGTCTTACATTCTGTGATAAATGATGGAAGTCACCCAGGAGTATTAAATAAAGATGGCTATATTTATTTGAGCTGTGAGTGTTTAATATCAGGATGATTTTATGGGAATGTGGATCTTTCAGATCAATTTGAGAAGTGATTTTGATCATGTTTCACATTTTATTGGGTCATGTAGCGTCAGGCACTGGTCTTGGTCTTGTCTCGGTCTCGCCCTCCCTCGGTCTTGGTCTCGACTGGTCTTGGGCCCTAAAAGTCTTGGGTCTTGTCTCGGTCTCGATACACTCTGGTCTTGGTCTTGTCTCGGTCTCGGGTTAGGTGGTCTTGACTACAACACTACCACCTGGCCGTCCACCGGAAACTGGCACCTCCCAACAACACCGCCAGCTTCCCTTTTATTGAGGCTCGAGCCAGGGAAAATGCGACCCCTTGTGGTACCACCTGTTACATTTATCGTGCATATACATTTTCTTTTATATATGTTCATACATGTGTACAATCACACACACAAATGTTAGCGTCCCCTCCCTCCCCTTTATGCTTACTCACCTATTCTTTTCCTCATTTCTGCTTTTCATCCAGTTGTCATGATTTACACGCTTGCTCCATGATAGTCTCGCATTTATTGATTGATTGATTGATCTGATTCTCTTGGGGCCTCTTGGCTAGGTCATGTTTGTAAATGAGAACTCGTTCTCAAACATTTTACCTAGTAAAATAAAGGTTAATTAAATAAAATAAAATAAATTTGTGAATTTATGAGGTGTATATGACGCAGTTAAAATTGAGGAGACAATTGTGCCAGGAGCCCCTAACTGCTGGTTGTCAGTGCTTCCCCACACTGCACCCCCAAAACCCTCAGGCCCAGTTGCCCGTACGGGGATTATGTCTAATCCTGGACTAAATACTTTTTCCTATTTTGGTCTATTTTGGTATGTTACGGGACTCCGTGGAATACGGCTCCGTAACATGCGGGGGTTCCGTACTTTATGGGACGGGTGGCAACTATCGCTGACGTGCATTTCCACGCCTCCACTGCTCTCTTGTGTGTCTGTGTGTGTTGTGCTTGCTGAGAATTTCAGCTGTTATTTTTGTCTTTACTTCAGCTGTAGCTACCAGAACTGGTTTGCTAGCGAGCGCGGGCCATTAGCACTAGCGATGGTTTCGTACCGGAAGGCCCGCCCCCCAGGACCGAGGGGCTCCGTCAAAATATTTTCTATACTTTAATCCCTTATTAGTGACTAAATATAGACCTGCAGTAGAAACGTATTTTCGAGAATGCTTGTGAATACAAAGCATTACAACATTACTCACACATGCGCCATGGCTCCCGCAGCCACTAGCGCAAAGAGGCGAAGCTGTTATAGAGACGGTGAGCTCAAGTAGTGCAAAAAGAAAAGTTTTTCCAGCATCCAAAACAGCAGCTTTTTCTTTTAGTAACCACCATTAAATCTGTGAAACAGCTGGAGGTCCTTCATCAACCATCTGATCAGCAAGTGTTAAGGTGAAGAAAAGAGAACTTTGTAGCTGCTCCATCCACCGCTGTTTGTTCACACGGCGAAAAACTGCAGTACGGAAGTTAAAATATGCAGATAAACTGTTGATAAAAAAAGTATTTCTTATCCGATTAATCGATGGAATAATTGATAGAATATTCGATTACTAAAATAATCGATTTATGCAGCCCTACAATGAAGTTGGGGGTGGTGGTCAAATTTTCCTTAGGGCCCCTTCAAGGTGTGGGCCAGCCCTACCCTACAGCCATTTTGAATTAATTAGGCGATTTTGGTGCCATTTTTGCAATTTACAGGACTTGTACTTTTTCAACCCCCTCCTAGAGTCTCCATGGGTTCAACATCATATTTAGTCATTCTAAACTAGACCAGATTGAATCTAAATTCCAAAACTGTTGCGTTTTTGCTAAAGGGTGAGGTCATGGCGCCATGGTGAAATTTGATCATTTGCTATGAAACTTTAATTGGCTCTCTTTCACGCAAAAATTATCCAACTCCTCCTAGGGCGTTCAACCAAGTGACACCAACATTGCTCACCAGCATCTAGACAAGTGGGCCATCAAAAGCTGTTGAAGGTTTTGTGGAACAGTTCACAGCTGAGTGTACGGCTGCAACTATCGATCATTTTAGTAATTGAGTATTCTATCAAGTAATCGGATAAGAAATACTTCTTTTGTATTAAAAATTCATCTGCATATTTTAACTTCCGTACTGCAGTATTTCTCTGTGTGAAACAAACAGCGGTGGATGGAGCAGCTACAAAGTTCTCTTTTCTTCACTTGCTGATCAGGTGGTTGATGAAGGACCTCCAGCTGTTTCCCAGTAAAGGTTTAATGGTGGTTGGGGGGGGGGGCTCTGTTTTAGTCCCTAGAAAAGCATTTCCTTTTGCTCTACCTGAGCGCACCGTGTATATAGCAACTGCACGTAAAACTGCTAGTGCTAATGCTTGCTAGCAACTGTGGTTATGGTGATCCATTCTGGGAGCTAACAGCTGAAGTATAGAAAAAAATAAAACATGAAATCTTCAGCACAACACACAAACACGGCAGAGTGGTGGAGGTGTGGAAAAACATGTGAACTGTCAGTAATATTTTTAAGGGGCCCTCATGTTCCTTTGGCTATAATTCAAACCCTATTAAATCTAAAGATTGAAAAACAGTCACTGAGATGAGGTTACAAAAGTCATGTGAACCAGAGATGTTTCTGCATCCCACTAAGGCCTCAAGCATATATGAGTAATAGATATAACAGGACTTACCTTTACCCCATAACCTTAAAGCATACAGTGCCCATTAATTCAGTGCGTGTGTGACTAATATAACATGATATAATAATAACAGTAAATACTAATATAAAAGTGATAAAAAATTCCCAACACAGCGATGATCCATTCAATGTTAAAGGGAATCGGTTGCAGCGATGAGAACTTTTAAGAATCTGAGGGGTTTTTTTCTACCGCCTGAGTCACACTCCAGTTCAGTGGGTGGCAGTAATGCAGCTCCAAGCTGGTTTGCCAACCGCAAAGAAGAAGAAGATGATGACAGATGAAACGCTCCACTTACACAGAGACACCTGAGCACTGCAGAGTTTAAATGAAGAACTGAAGCAACAAATTTGCTTCAAGGATTTTTTTAGAATTGAATTATTCGAGTTACTTGAGGAACTGTTTCGGCCCTAGCTGAGTGTGAAGCTGCTCGCATGAGAATTAGCACCTCTAAGTCTGAGGGATGGTCCTCAGCTGGAAAAGGGTGTAGTGCCCACTGTGGCTCTGGGACAAGTTGCTGCCCCAGGTGGAAGAGTATAATATATCTGGGTCTTATTCACGAGTGAGGGAGATTCACAGACGGATCGGGGCTGCACTGGTCTGTCGTGGTGAAGAGGAAGCTGAGCGGAAAAGCTGAGCGGAAAAGCGAAGCTGTTGATTTAACAGTCGAGCTACATCCCTACCCTCACCTATGGTCATGAGCTTTGGATAATGAATGAAAGAATAAGATCACGAATACAAGTGGCAGAAATTAGTTTTCTCTGACGGGTGGCTGGCCTCACCCTTAGAGATGGGTTGAGGAGTGCAGCCATTAAAAAGGGCCTAAAAGTAGAGTCGCATCTCCTCCTTGTCAAGAGGAGCCAGTTGAGGTGGGTTGAGCATCTGATAAGGATGCCTCCTGGGCACCTCTTGGGTGACGTGTTCCGGGCATGTCCTACTGGGAGGAGGCTCCCAGGGCCGACCCAGGACATTCTAGAGAGATTATATCTTTCAGCTGGCATGGGAAAGTTTTGGGGACCCCACGGATAACTGGTGGAGGTGGCTAGGGAGAGGGAGGTCTGGGCTTCCCTGCTTAGGCTGTGGCCCCTGTTAACTGGCAGCGGATAAGCGGAATAACATGGAAGGGTGGGTGGATGGATGGGTTTTGTAGAATATTAAGCAACACTCTGATTTTAAGCTTAAGGCATTGATTTCCATTTTCAGACCTTATACTTTAACTAACTCTTCCTACAGATTTCATCAGATCAACATATTTAGTGAGTTCAGTTTAAAGAACTTGATGATGTTAAATTGTAAAACCTTTTGTTTTTGTCAAAGGGTGTGTTTGTGGTGGTATGCTGAATTTCAGTCATTCGCAACAGGACACCAGATTCTCACCGTGATTTCAAATATACGTCGTCCAGTCTGTCCCAAACTTCACATGCTTCATGAGATTGTGAGTCTGGACACATCTATGCGCCAACATTGGGTCACATTCAAACCACAAGTAGACTGATGATCATCATCCCATGAGCATGAAATTTTAATTGTTGGGTGCAGGTATTATAGACAGCAGCATGTGATGTAATTAGTACGTACTCGCCAAGGCCATCTAGTGGACGTATATGTTCAGTAGCTAAATGACACAACCTTCAAGTAGGCAACAGGGCATTCATGTGAGCCTGCAATGCTCCTGACCATAGCACCCACAAACCGTAGCATGGCTCAACTGCACCAGGGTTCGACTTGCGCCCGGGTGTGAGGGCCCTCTCATCACTGCCTGCAGCTTTAATATGGTTTGTTTTTTGTTTATTTCAGAAATATTAAATTCTTAAAGAAAACACATCAGTTACTGTTAATCCCCAGAATGTTGATTAAAAAGCTTCCAGAGTCTCCAGTTAACACTTACCAAGACATCCCAAGGTGGATGATGCAGGAAGAAGTTTTCTTTCTGTTATCTGTGTGTTACCCTTGAAGTGATGACTTTATAGTAGGTGTAATGTCCATGAGCAGAAAATACATATGGAAATATAAGGCATCCTATCCAAATATGTTATCATTTTAATATGATTTTATGTTACATGATTATGCAAATTAATATGTTTGGATTCTTATTCTAAATTCTTTAATACTGCATGTTTGTTTTGCTGTTAGATTGTTTAAATTATCACCCCACCCCACCCTTACACATAAAAAGAGAGAAAAGCAAAATTACAAATTGGACCAGATTAAAACAGAACTTTCATGAATTTCTGCTGCTTATTTTTTATACTGTTTTACATATTCAGAACGCTACGTGGAAATCGTCACCTGTCTGCACTCGTTCCTGTTTAAAGAAAAAGAACTTCTACAGTTAAAATATTTATTATTATCTAAGAATGATGGGTGCTCAATGAAGTGTTTTATAAACACGGAATTTGTAAAAGTAGCAATGTAAATTTCTATTTACATTATAAATATTATAGTATTTACATTGTAAACACCTCACTACACACAAAACTGTTATTGGTCAATTGTACAAAGCAATTTGCATATGTTTAATTTGACCTCAATTTAAGTATTTTTTCTTTTTTTTTTCTTTTACCCTGTTCATTCTCCAGTAATGCATCATGTTTTATAAAATCACATTTCCTGGGATTTAAGACATGATTTTTTATTCTGGAAAATGCAATTTTATATATATATATATATATATAAATGCCAAGGGCTCAGAGAGGAGCTGGAAAGGATGTGGAAGATGAAGGTAACAGTGGTCCCCGTGGTAATCGGAACACTCGGGGCAGTGACCCCCAAATTGGGAGAGTGGATCCAGCAGATTCCTGGAACAACATCCGAAATCTCTGTCCAGAAGAGCGCAATACTGGGAACAGCTAAGATACTGCACAGGACCCTCAAGCTCCCAGGCCTCTGGTAGAGGACCCGAGCTTGGAGGGCAAAATAGACCGCCCGTAGGGGCGAGCTGGGATTTTTTTTTTTCATAAATGGAATATTTTTAATATGTATTTCCAATCTGAAAACTGCTGTTCACAAACGCTCTCCATCTAATCTGACTGAGCTTGAGCTGTTTTGCAAAGAAGAATGGGCAAAAATTTCAGCCACTAGATGTGCAAAGCTGGTGGAGACATACCCTAAAAGTAGGGCTGCATAAAACGATTATTTTAGTAATCGAGTATTCTATCGATTATTCCATCGATTAATCGAGTAATCGGATAAGAAATACTTTTTTTATTAACAGTTTATCTGCATATTTTAACTTCCGTAATGCAGTTTTTCGCCGTGTGAACAAACAGTGGTGGATGGAGCAGCTACAAAGTTCTCTTTTCTTCACATTAACACTTGCTGATCAGGTGGTTGATGAAGGACCTCCAGCTGTTTCACAGATTTAATGGTGGTTACTAAAAGAAAAAGCTGCTGTTTTGGACGCTGGAAAAACGTTTCCTTTTTCACTACTTGAGCTCACCGTCTCTTTGCGCTTGCGCAGTTAAAACCGCTGCCTGCTATGAGTGTTCTGAAAAACTAGTGGCTGTGGGAGCCATGGCGCATGTGTGAGTAATGTTGTAATGCTTTGTATTCACAAGCATTCTCGAAAATACGTTTCTACTGCAGGTCTATATTTAGTCACTAATAAGGGATTAAAGTATAGAAAATATTTTGACGGAGCCCCTCGGTCCTGGGGGGCGGGCCTTCCGGTACCGAACCATCGCTAGTGCTAATGGCCCGCGCTCGCTAGCAAACCAGTTCTGGTAGCTACAGCTGAAGTAAAGACAAAAATAACAGCTGAAATTCTCAGCGAGCACAACACACACAGACACACAGAGATTAGTGGAGGCGTGGAAATGCATGTCAGCGATAGTTGCCACCCGTAAAGTACGGAACCCCGCATGTTACGGAGCCGTATTCCACGGAGTCCCGTAACATACGGGGTTCTGTATTTTACGAGACAGGTGGCAACTCTAGATGATCCACTCTGTGTGAAAGGAAATCCATCACAGCGACAGAGAGCTTTTTAGAATGTGTGTGTGTGTGAGTGATTCACACTCCAGTCCAGTAGGTGGCGGTAATGCAGTTCTATGTTGGTTTGCCAGCCACCAATAAACCCACAAAAAAACGACGGAGCACTAATGCTGCTAATGCTAGTGAGGAGCGCCGCTTACACCGAGACAGCTGAGCGCTGCAGAGTTTGAACGAAGCATCGACACAGTAAATTTGTGTCGATAAATTTTTAGAATCGATTTAATCGAGTTAATTGATGAATCGTTGCAGCCCTACCTAAAAGACTTGCAGCTGTAATTGCAGCAAACGTGGTTCCACAAAGTATTGATTCAGGGGGGCTCAATACTTTTGCACACCACACTTTTCAGTTTTTTATTTGTAAAAAATGTTTTGAATCATGTATAATTTTCTTTCCACTTCACAATTGTATACTGCTTTGTGTTGGTCTTTCACAGTAAATTCCAGTGAAATATATTTATGTTTGTGGCTGTAATGTGACAAAATATGGAAACGTTCAAGGGGTATGAATACTTTTGCAAGCCACTGTATCTGGACTCAGCCCTGCTGTTGTGGAGCTCCCTCTTGGTGGGAATCTGAACCTTCAACAGTCACTCTGGAGGACTGCGGCATAATCAGGCTTGTATGTTTCTTTTTCCTCTCTCATCACAGTTGAACATGCTTTGATTTCATTATAGCTTTTGTTCTTGATGGGTCCTAGATTACCACCTGGAGTGTGTGAGAACTTTTTTACTTATGCTGGTGATGCTAAATGCAGTGTTTTTTTTTTTTTGTAATTCTACATACAGATCAGCTGTAAGGGCAGTAAAAAGGAGCATAAATTGGATGCTCTGTTGTGTTAAGTTCATTGTACAAGTGCGCACAGTATATACATTTTGCAGTGGCTTTTTATATCCTAATATGAAACTCTCCATTATTGAAGTTGGAAGTGGAATCGCAGCTTTCAGAAAATGCAGATCCATGATTTGGCCTCTGCTTGGGACCTCCCTTCCCTGTACGAAAGTAACCGGAGGTCGCTTTTGTCCACACCAATGTGGACAGTGTTGACTCAGCCAGCAGACACAGCAGCTTTGCTACTTCCAAGAGAGGGATCAGGAAACATCTGCCCTTAAGTAATTTTGTTAATAAATCTGATCTGACCTCATTTATACTTTAGTTTTGAAAAGGTCAGAAAGTGAATTATGCTTTTCAATGTCTATTTCAATGCAGGTTCTTCTGGAGCGCATCACTTGGCCACAAGCAGATGATGATGATGATGATGATGGCTGCTCAGCTGACATCAAATGTTGTCGGGTCTTCCAGGAGTTTATCACCAGAGGTTGGCTGTTACAGTACATTTACATGTACTAGATATGTTCTAGGTGTAAAACTTTTGATTTTAGATTTGAGGTTCTCTTTTTTTTTATCTAGCAACACTGACTGAACTGCAGAAATTCTTGACATGCTGGGAGGTCCTGCCAACAGCGCTCTGCAGGGAAGTCACAGCCTCAACTTGCCCTGAGATTCTGCACATCCCTTTCCACTAAAAGGATTAGACTTCATTCCCCAGTGACTTGCTTCTTTTTCCACCTGCCACACAGGATTTGGTGTAGTGTTAAAGTGCCAGCTGATAATTCCATAATTCAAAGATTTCAAAATGTTTTTATATCTGTTCTGTATAAAAAAAATTTTAAATGAAGGTTTAAAAAAAAGTTTAAAAAAGTCATCTGGACTTGGTTTTATGAAGTTGACATTTCATCTTTTTCCAAGAGACTCTGTCAATTCAGAATTGATTTTCTTGTCTTGGATGCGACATGAAATGTCTTCAACTTCACAAAACCAAGTCCAGATGATTTCTTTATCAAAACCTGAATGGCTGCAAATCGTCACTATTCTTAAAATAAAACAAACTCATCACTACAGGTACCACAGCTGTCAAGGTTTCAGGATTTTAAAAGTCCTGAGTTTACATGTGTTAGCTGCATGTACGCTATTCACAGGAATTCATTAAATAAATATTTTGGCTTCAAACTTGTCTTCCATATCCTCCCTTTGACTCACCAAAAAGATAAAACACCAAGCAAGTGCAGTTATTTTGATTCTTGGATCCTCTTTTATTCACAAAATAAGCAAATGCTCACAAAACTGAACAGCACCATATAAATGTTGCAGCCAAAGCAGCTTTTGTGTCAACTTCCTCCTTTAAGGCTCACATTTGTTCTCAAGTCAGAGGGTACACCACGTCTAGGACCACAATGCCCGAGTGCTGATTCTGAGAAAGTCCACTGTCTTCCCATTCAATATGGGAAAAATCCAGATCCTACAGAAACAAACGGACTGAGGTTTTGAAATTGAATAGACACCACATATCTAAAAGCCTGTCCTAATGTAATTAAATGTTAAAACATGCACATACTTCTGTACTATCTGCTCCATGAATTCGGTGGCGTGCACAGCCCGGGGACCACAGCTGGTTAGGAGTCATGTAGCCTTTTGTCCTGAGTGGGCGATTGTCCCACCCACAGTGGAGCATGTCCAGGTCCTCCTGTGGGCGTGGCAACAGAAGAGGTGAGAAGCATTGCCAATGCTGAGGAAGCCACCTTCTTCAAGGTAGTGGAGAACATCATACTCGTTACAGCAACCAGAGCAGCACATGCGCAGGCAGTGGGTGTCGCTCACTGCCAAGTTTGTCTCCGTGTGTTCAAAGGTCACACACAGCCACCGCCGACCGCCCCCTACACGTTACAGAACGTAAGGCAGATGTCATGTACAAAACCGCCTAGAAAACGTTTGGAAAATTGTAATATAAATGTTTTAGACATCTGTAACGAGCGGATCTATTATGTACGTAATTTCAGAATAAACAAGCCTTTAGGAACACTAGTTACTATTAACACTACATCTATTTAAGTGAAGTGAGCAGTAGAACAGTTATAAGTTTTTATTATTATAATTTTTAATAAAAGTCATTATCAGTAACATACATGTGTAGTCTTTTACATTGTGTATGTCTGGTACTACACTGATACTAAAGAAAGGTAAGAGACTAATTTGCTTACCAAAGTGATAGTGCTGGCCGCCATTGTTCATCTGTCTCTCCGCTGGGCGCCAGCCATGTACCACATGACTGAAGAAGTGTTGCGTGATTGGCTGAAAGTTGGTTCGACTTAACACGGCATCGATTGCTCTTCCCTGGGGGTGGCGGATGTTTCATGCGCTTTTTTTTGATGACGAGTTTTAGACACTGAATTTGACCTATCGACTTTGAGTACTCGAAAATATCTGCATCGAATTTTTAAAAGGTGAATTTCTTATCCTGAAATTTTAACCATCGAAAAATAATATAAAAATGAGACAGTGAAGTTTCAGACTTAATTTCAGAGACAAAAAATTCAGATACTGTTTTTCAACATTAAAAAAATTCAGTGCTAGAAATTCATTGGCATTTAAAATTCAGATCCTGATGACACAAGTTTGCTTCCATAGATACGACCGTCTTCGTCGAGAGCAGGAGGGGGAAAAAAATAACAGGGGAAGCAAAACTAAACACAAAGTACAGGGGACACAAGACTGTCAAAATAAAACAGGAAGTGACTAAACAAGGGTATATGCAGACTTGACACGGGGAACTGACACACAGAAAACTAAACGGGGACCACGGCACAGGGAAACAGACAGAGACTCAGACATGGGACAGAAATGCAGACTAGTCACAACACTGGGAATAAAACAATATGAAAACACAGGAAGTCAGGGTCAAGACAAAAGGACAAAACAGACTCAAGACCACGGATGAAGGGGAGACAGGAACAAAGGGAACTGGAAAAGCAAAACAAACTAGGAAATAACAAAACTCAGTGAAAACAAAACTAAACACAAAACGCTGGGCAGACGGCCTAGGACCATGACAAACTCTTCTTTGTCCTTTCAATTATTTTCTGATCATTTCAAATCAACATTATAGAAAACACATTTTTTCACCTCAGTCACCCTCTACTATGGAGGACACAGAGAACAGAGCTGTGTTTAAATTCCCTTTCACAGTTTGTGTCCTACATAACAGATTCAAGCTGAGAGCATTCATTAGAATTAAAATTTAAATTGGAATAACATTTGTATTCTCATGTATTATTTTATATTATTACAATAATATATAATGAGGTTCAGTTAACTTTATACAAAAATTGCAGGTAGAAACATGTCCAAAGAGCTACTTTTACTTTTTTACTTTGAGTACATTTCAGAGCCTGTACTTTTTTACTTTTACTTAAGAAGTTGAACCAGTACTTTGACTTTTACCAAAGTATTTTTTAACACAAGTACTTGTACTTCTACTTAAGTACAGAATGTCAGTACTTTTGCCACCTCTGCTTGTAAGAATCTTTTCACATATTTTTAACTTAAAAAAAAAAAAAAAACAAGTAACAGACTGTATATAAAAATAGAAAAAAATATGAGCCGGATGTACAGAGGTCGCTACAGGAAAACGTTGCGTGTTTCCTTCCGTCTCAAAGTTTACTTTCACTATCCTGGATCTGGAGACGCAGTTTGTGTCGCCAGGCGAAGCTCCGTGTGAAGGTAATAAATCATTCTCTAATGTTTTCTTGGCTTATATCAGCTGTGTGCAGCTTAGAAACACCAGAAATCTGCCGTTCCATAGTTCAGAGAGACACCGCAGTCAAGTGAGGCACTCTCGAGCCTCTGCGCTTTCTTTGCCTGTGGTTCAGTTACAGACTGTGTTCGGACAAAGACCCTTTTTTAATCTTCTTTTGAGCTGCCGTGAATTTAAGCAGATGTTGGTGTTATATTAATGTTGCGTCATATGCTAGAATTCAAATATGTGAATTTCTTTTCGAAAGAAAGAAAGTCTATTTCCGCAAGTTGCGCCTCTGTCGCGGCAAGAATTTTGACCAAGGAAATTAGTGGAAAAGTGCTATTTCCAAAGTTTTTTTAATCAATCCCTTAGTGCTCGTAAACAACTAATGATGTGTCACACGGTAAAAATCAACGGCAAGGTGCTAATAAAGACAGTTTTCAATGGCAGAAAGTACCATTTCAAGACGTTTATTCACTGAATCTTTGCCTTTGTTTCATACTTTAGACCGTGGTTGTGCCCAAGGGTATAAAAATGAGTTTACTATTTTGGGGGCATATCGGAAACCCGAAAGATCCGTAAATACTCTGAGCAAAGCATAAAAAAAATGCTGCTTGATCTTTTCCTTTCTTCTTTTTCAAATGTTTATTGAAATAACAGTGTTGTGTATGCCTATAATATTGCATGTATAATTATATGTTTTATAATCGTAAGACGTGGGCAAACCACCAAATAAAATGGCTTGAGTCTTTTATCAAGCACAATGACCATGTCATTCCAGGGCTGTACACTTACTTTATCAGGTGGCCACACTGGTACTAGCAAGCTAAATATTCAGTAGCACAAAAATAATTTAGTAGCACACACAAGCGCAAAGTTTGATATTTGTATTGGTTAATACATTTAATACTGGTCAAAAAGGCATTTATGTAGGATGACTGGCAATAGAACTGGCTCTTTAATTAAACGTTCTGACATGAAAGAAACTTCACAAAAAATCAGAGGTTGCAAAAGTACTGACATTCTGTACTTAAGGATAAGTACAAATACTTGTGTTTAAAAAATACTTTAGTAAAAGTTGAAGTACTGGTTAAATTTCTTTCTTTCTTTCTTTTTTTTTTTTAAGCCTGTCATGTCTGTCTGTCTAGCAGTGTGATTGTCTTCAGAAGAGTCGTTTGTGAGTTCCCAAGGAAAAGTAATACATCATCACCATAAAGGCTTATCTTATGGTCTGTGTCTAATTCTAACACAAGTGTTTTTTCTTTATTTTTCTTATGTGAGCAGTAAGATATTATTCTGCCCCGCATTACTGCCTTTCCTGCTTCCCAAAGAACACATGGTGATATTCCAGGAAGATCATTATTTTCTAAATATGCTGACCACTCCTTTTTGAAATAATGAAATCTTGTTCTTTAAGTAATGATGTATTAAATCTCCAGTTTCTAATTGGTGGTGCGACTCTTTTCTGTGTCAGAGGCACACCGGGGCATGATCACTGATAGTGATAGAGTGAATCTGAGTGTCTATGCCAGAGCACACAAAAGTTTAAAAAACATTGGCCTATACAAAAGAACCAAAATGTTTTTTCCGCCTCTCATTTGCAGCAACAAACTGCTCGCAAATTGACTTCTTGTCGAGTAAGTCAAGTTTATCCTGTATATGAAAGTAAACTGACAACAAGATGTTATAAAAAAGCCAAATTCATGACAACATTCCCGACAGACCGTTTTACTTCATTAAAGAGTTTCTGACTCCTGCTGCTGTCTCTGCCTCCCAAACATCAAGCAGCACAGAGCCGTTCAGAGGGGGGGTGAGGGGAGCACAATGACATGACGCCAATGTTGCACCGTCAAATTAAAGCACGCGAGTTAAAGATTTCAATTTTCTTCTCTGTGATGTAATTTTAGGGTGGGACAAATGTGCCTGTCTTCAATATTGGTGGGGGCCACGTCCCCCGTACCCCTTGGTTCTTATGCTCATTCCTCAGATATTTTGATCCATATTTACCTGACAGCATCACAGAACTACTGCAGATTTATCAGCATCATACAGCACCACCAGCATAAACAGTTTGATACAAGGAATGATGGCTTCATGCTTTCCAGTTGGTCTGACTCTACATTCGAAATGCAGCCACACAAATCAAAAGTCATCAAGCAGGTGAAGGAATTTAAATAATAAGAGTGTGTGTGTTGCTGTTTAAGCCTTTAGGTTTCTGCGTGTTCGTTTCATCGAACAGGAATGACACAAAACAGGAATAAGGAGTCCAATTATTACATTTAATAAAGCCATTTCAAACAGTTCAGATATCTGGGTCAGACTGCATGCCATGAGATGGCATGAAGTACTGGCACATTCTAATTCAACTTAGTTTCATATAGTCACAGCATATCAGTCTTGATTAAATCATTTACAAAACAGAATGTGGAAAGCAGAGAAATTCAACAACAGGATGACCTCGAAGTCTCCATTTCTATCATTGTGTAGTCTTCATCAGTGTGATTCATTGTACCATCAGAACACAAAGTTCATGATGACACAAAACATTATAAGCTTCTGTATTTTTAATCAGTTATGTTATTTTCCAGACAAATTTCTCAGGAAAGTAAATGTATGTAAGATATATATGTGGCATATATCATGAATAATACAACAATCCCCCTTTTGACCTCAGACCTTTCTGAGGTCAACTTCACCAGCCTGACCTCGGGTGTTCAGCCAGGACTGCACTGATGTTAAGAGCTAGAAGAGGATTCTTGTGAAAACTAATCTTACACTATTGTGATTGTGAATTTAGCAAAGAATTAAGACAGGGTTTAATGATGTCATATTTATAATGGATGTACCTGCTTTCTATGCTTTCTTATGGCCTGAAAAACAAAAAGAAAACAAGCATTAGTCTTTCATGTGTCAATGTTGTTTAGTGAAGTGGATTAGTATTTAAATTTAATCAGTCCAAAGTAAATTCTGCATATAAATTGGCCCACATGACAAACAGTAACATGAAACAGTCACTATCTAATAATTTTCCTCAAATTCATTAAAAACGTGGATTGCATCCCTTCAGGATCAAATCCAGTTCCAATCGATGAAAATCTTATTGCAAACATAAAGAAATGATCACTGATCAGTGCACAGGTAATAGTTATATATGCAGCCTTCTTTCAGCCTTCAGCACACCGTGCTCATATTCACCAAAGCCACGGATGTTCAAACCACAGTAGTCAGCACTCGTCTCTGGAGATGCATTCCTGCACCTCTTTAGACATCAGCTGTTCACATATGGCCGTCATCCTGGTTAGTTTCCTGTTAAAGGTGCATAATGTCTCAGGTATGATCTCAGGTACCTGTGGAAAAAGTCCAGTGAAGAAAGTTCCAATTTTTCGCTGTCAATTAAACAAAATATGAACTGCAGGTCTGTGGGTCAATAATTAAATTTACACAAACTAAGACAGGACATCAAAATGCCCATAAATATTCTAAGAATGTATTTATTCAATGGCTTTTAGTTATAAATCTTTTATTTTGCTTATCAGCCTGAGAAAAATGAGCTTACAATTTTCATATACCACTAATTTACTAAGTAAGTGGATTCAATCCACCAAAAGTGAACCTGATTTAATGCAGCTAGAGTTAAATGTCAGATTAAGCAAAAAGCTAATTTGAGCTTCTGTCTGTCTATGAGTGGGTGAGTGTGTGAGCGAGTGTGTGAGTGAGTGAGTGAGTGTGCGTAAGCTGCTTCTTCATTGCAAGCGTTTGTGCTTTTTTTTTTTTTTTTATAAGCTCAGTGTCAGCTGTCTCATTTTTTATCCAATTGTAAAGTTAACTTTTGCATTTTGGTCTCAAACTCATCAAGAAATTTAAAACACAAATTAATGCCCTTAAGTTAAAATTTGACACACCTTCTATGTGAGCTAGAGTGGAACAAAAAGAACACAAGAAAACAAAAAACAAAACATGGGATGAATCTCAAAATATCTAAAAATAATCATTTTAAAGTTCTCTGGTCTTAAAAACAGCTCTTGGATCAGTTTGTCTTTTGTCTGTTCAAATCTGACTCCTTTGGCATGAAAATCTGGGGAAATAAAATATCTTAGAGAGATCGACAATCAAAATCATTTCAAAGTATTGTACTGGACTCAAAATTATATTTATTCTGTAAGAGTCTGTACCCCAAAGAAAAGCATAATTATGGCAGACAAAATATGGCTTCATAAACCTCAAATTACTAAATTGTGAAGGAGAAAAATCCATAACCTTGACCTAAAACAACGCCAGCAGTTGTTACTAGTTCAGCAGTGAAATAGAGGGTTTAACTATTTTTTTTCCATTTTGTGTAATTCTATGCTTTTAAATCTAAAACCCTGCAGTGGGATTTTCACCACAAAAACAAAAATAAAATTAAAATGTTATGGACAGTCTTTAGTCAAAACGTAGATACTTTTAGGGTCAGAGGTCATACTCACAACACCATTGCTTGTTGATCTTACATGCAGCTCACTGCAGGTTTGTCATCTTTGGTCATCTAAACTGAAATCAGGGCGTGTCCCCCTGAGGCCTCATGGGAATTTATAAGAGAACAATAGTTAGTGTTGGAGGAAGCATTAAACAAATTATACTCTTGAAACCATAAAATTCTGGCCCCTGTAGGGGTGGCCTTATAATAGTAGTTGAGTCATACTACTGAATATAGCATAACTGTAATTAAAACATTGAAATCAATTGCTTTCTGCCTGGGAGTTCTTTGACCTTTGACCCTCTAATGTGCTCTGGTTCTTCAGTGACCCTGTGACTGGTTGCACCTGTTGATGACCCTCTTTCTGGGCTCAGACTTGTACACAAAGATCATTGGTCAAGAACTCTCAGGTCACCTGTTTGTGAGATGGTTGGCCTCCTCCTTCTTCTTGAGCACCAGGAGCCTTTTTTATATGAGTGTTTGGAACTCTGTCTGTTCAGGAGATCTTAGGATGAGCTTGAACACCTCGATCTGCACCAGTTTCTTTATTGGTAGCTGATCAGTTCAGTCTCTTCAGCTCCAGTGATGTTCAGGCTCCTGTTAGAATAAAACTGAGAGATTTTCATTAGTTAAATCTTTAACTTTCTGCTGGTCTGTCTCCCTCCTTTTGAGACTTAACTCTGTTTTTTGTCTCAATAATTTACCTTAATTTAGCTTGTTTATCTAAAGGGCATACTGATTTTTATATTATTAGCTTCTGGGATTTTTCCTTTAATGCTTGATTCAATATCAAATTGTTCAGACATTCAAAATTCAAATGTTCTCTGCTTTTCTCTTAAAATCTTAGCTTTAAACATCTACCAAATAAATGCAAATGCACAAAAGAATAAATCGGGAACTTGTATTCTATCCTGCATGGGCAAACAAATAAGTTTTTAGTTCTTTATATTTTGCTTTGTAGCAGAGCAGCAGCTCAAAGTTTGGCACTTTGTTTTGGATCTTAGATTCGGCTGTTTCACAAAGTTTTTACATGCACTGTTTTTTTTTCTAACCTTTCTTTTGAGGTTTTACTAAAACTGAGCTTCTCACATAAACTTTTTCTTGAAATTTAACAACACTTCTGAAAAAATGACCTCTAATAATTTACAAAAAATAGTTCAACCTGAGATTTTCAAGGCATCTATTTTACTGGCTTTGTTTATTCATTATTTATTTTTAAAGCAATAAACTCCTGACTCCCTTTTTTTGTGTGATTTTTCAGTTTTTTTTTTGTCTTTTTATCCATCTGTGGTTGGCTTATCTCTCATATGTATCGGAAGCGAAACCTTCCTTCCGAGAATTTTTGACCAGCATTCCCTTATAAAACCATATCAGTCCAAATTAAAGAAAAGAAAAAGAAGAGAAAAAACTTACAGGGCTATAACTCTCATCCACACGCAGAGATTTCTCCTTTAAACTTAGCTTTCAGCTTAATATCTGTGGTTGGAAGTTTACACTAAAATAATTTTACATCACCGGTTATTTTGAAGTTTCACCCTCTTTTTAATCGGAGCCCCTTTTCTGCACCCAGTGTCATCAGTCATTTTGTCAGTCAGTCAGTCCAAACTGCAACAACAAAAACAATGTTAGCAAGGTACCATTTATATTTTTTTTCTTTTTTAGGGATTTTATTTTTTATTATAAAAACTCTTTTTTCTCTTTATTTCTTCATTTCTCTATATTCTTTTACTTTCTCTTTATTCTCTTTATTCTTTATCTCTTATCTTTTGAGGCTTTTAAAGGGTTTTAGTTGCTTTTATGGATTTCTGAGATCAAGGTTCGTGAAAAGAACCGCGAAGACCACAAGTGTTTACTCTATCAACTTTTCTACCGGGAGCCGTAGACAGACGCGTTACTGTTACGCCGCTCAACTTTCCAAAGGATATGAGTAGAAGACAAATGTTCTGCTTTAGATTTCAGAAAAACCAAAGGCCCTCTAAACCTAAAACCCCCCTGAAAAGGGTATTAATTTGGATCGTTATTCATGGTAGCATTCCTGACAGACCGTTTTACCTCATTCAAAGAGTTTCTGACTCCTGCCGCTGTCTCTGGCTCCTAAACACTCAGAGCTGTTCAGAGGGGGGCGAGGGGAGCGCAGTGGCATGACACTATGTTGCGCCTTCAAAATAAATGCACGTGAGTTAAATTTTTTTCCTCCACCGCGGTGTAATTTCTGGGTGGGACTAATGCGCCTGTCTCCAATATCGCCTATGACGCTCACGCAGCCCCCAGTTTTTCAACATAAACACTGATAACACAGCAGTTATCCAAATGTAAAATATAGGTATCGGACATAAAAAAGTGGTATCGTGCCATCCCTACTACTGACACAGAAAAAGGTGCTGCAGCTACAGTTAACAAGGTGGATCAGAAAGCTTCTGAGGTGCATCAAAGGAACCACAAATGGTCAGCTAAACAGCGTTGTACCAGTCAGTGCAGGAACTGCAGAGGCAACTATCCCCATGCTGGTGAGTGCCCTGCTAAAAAGAAACAATGAAGAGCATGTGGCAAATTCAACCACTTTGCAAGACAATGCAGATCAAAACCAAGAAATATCAGGATAAAAGAGCTCTGACTTGGTGATGGTGCACATTTCAAGAACATTCATCATGTCAAAAAGACTGCGCCAGATGAAATACAAAACAACTCTTCTAGCAGTGATGACGCTTATGTTTTTGTGTTCAGTGCTGATAAAGTTTCTGAGCTACCACAGACTCTGATCAAAGTAAATGGCACCAGTATGTCAGTTCTGATAGATACAGGAGCCTCAACTAACTCTCTAAGTGACACAAGTTTTGAAAAGCTAACACCACGTCCAGAATTGCATTTAACTGAAACAAAGATTTATCCTTTTTGCTCCACTTCTCTGCTCAGAGGGAGAGGAATTTTCAAGTGTTGTTGGAAAAAGGACACAAGAAGACAATGTACATGTTCTTTATAATTAAAGGTGATGGCTTCAGCATTCTAAGCTACAAAACTTAAACAGCACTGGGATTAATCAATGTGCTCACACCAGTGTCAGCTAAAGTATAGTGTTGTACTGTTGCTGATGAGCTGGTGGAAAGTCATCCAGATGTGTTTCAAGGGATTGGAAAATTGAAAGAGTTTTAGGTGAAGCTTCATATATTCCTGACGTTAAACCTTCATGTCAGCCACATCAGTATGTGCCCTCCAACATACACTACAAAGTGGAAAATGAACTTAAGAAACTACAGGAGGATGACATCATCAAAGACTAACTGGTCCCACACCCTGGGTTTCACCGATTGTCACAGCTCCTAAGCAGAGGTGAAAGTAGTTTTAAATTCTTGCCGGTACTATGACAAAAACATTATATATATATATATATATATATATATATATATATAATATGGCAGAAAGTAAAATGACTTGACAATGTCAAAAGTATTTTTGTTGTTAAGGAACTGAGATGTTTGCTCATGCTGTACACATAACACAACTGATGACCACCTCCATGCATTCTGGCTCTCTCCACAAATACAAAACTTCTGAAAAGTAAATAACTACCAAACTTTCTCAAACCCCAATCCCCTTGGAAACCACTGTGTTTTGGAGCTGAATGCGCTCTCATGTAGCGTAAATGAAATCTCTGGTCATAAGCAGTGTTTTTGAGCTGTGCTGTTTTGTTGAAATTGAGCAGAATAACATGAAACACAATTAGTTAATCTCTTTTTGTTTTTAATTGAGAGAGTTCATAAAAAGCAGACCGACATTAAACGTAGCGGTGAACGTTTTAACCTGTTAACTAGCCGGACCAAAATCACCTGAAAAAACTACGCCCTCTGGTTATTGTTGGCTCTGGAAAACCCATGTATGTAGTGCATTTTATATGGAAGGCTAGACCCTCCCTTTTTGATTGACACCTCATTTGGCCAATCAGATTAAGAAATCGGTTTTCCAGAGCCAATAATAACCAGGGGGCGTCACGTAGCTTTTCTGTTGTTTGGTGCAACAAGTTACATGATTGGCTGAATGAGGCGTCAATCAAAATAGGAGGGTCTAGCCTGTCATGTACAATGCTCTACATCCGTCCCACTTACGGGACGTGGCTGTCCGCTCACAAAAGCCTCGATCTCTGAGGGGAGAGAAGCTAGAGAAATGAGGCTCCAGCATAGCACGAACAGTTCAGAAACAATTTGAAATTAAAGCCGCAAGCGGCGTTAAAGGCCCTCGCCGCCTGTGCGCCCGCCAAACCCTGCGCAAGCCGCCCGCGAGCCCCCGCGAACCCCCAGCAAGCCACCCACGAGCTCCGCAAACCCCCAGCGAGCCGCCTGCGATCCCCGCAAAACCCCCAGCGAGCCACATGCAAGCCTCACAAACACCCAGCAAGCCCTTTCTTTTGCCGAATGTAAAACCCGAGTTACAGCTGTTATTGCACGCCTGTCCAGTAGGTGGCGCTGCATGTGGCATTCAATAATGTCATGTCCATGTGTTCAGGAGTGGGTCCTTATCACACGTGTGAAGTTTGGACAATGAGTGTTTAAATTAGAGCAACTTCCTGTTTCCAGTAGGTGGCGATGTAACTGTCATTCAATGTCATATGGATGTGTGCAGGGGTGGGTCCTTATCATACTTGTGAAGTTTGGTGCAGATTGGACAATAACTGTTTGAAATAGAGCAACTTACTGTTTCCACTAGGTGGTGCTGTCACTGTCATTCAATGTCACCTGGATGTGTGCAGGGGTGGGTCCTTATCACACTTGTGAAGTTTGGTGCAGATTGGACAATGAGTGTTTGAATTAGAGCAACTTCCTGTTTCCACTAGGGGCGCTATACCTGCATTCAATAATGTCACCTGGATGTGTTCAGGGGTGGGCCCTTATCACACTTGTGAAGTTTGAGGGTAATCGGACAAAGTATATGAGAATGAGAGGCAATCGAAAGGTCACGGCGAAGGATCGAAGCTCGCCATGGCGCCATGGTACCAGGGCCACGCCCCTCTCAAGTGTAACATCATCATGGGCTTTACTGGAAATGTTTGTGGCCATTATACAGCTCAAAAGACGTGTGTCACGCAGAACTGTTCGTTTTTCCATTGAAAATGAATGGGGAATTGGGGGCGTGGTTACGGGGGCGGGGTGCAAAATGAGGCATGGGTCTGATTGACTTTTTTGATCAAGGTCATATACAGAATGTGTAAACCAAATTTCATGATTGTAGGAGTAAATAAATTATTTGACCTCCATGTAAATTTTAGTTTGATTATGTAGGGGGCGCTATAGCAAGAATTGCCATTGTTTCTCCATTTATGGATTCACGGTGGGTCTGTACATAAGTTATTAAAGTTTGGGAGAAATCGGGAAAAGCATGTATGCATGATGACAGAAAAGGTGAGACAAAAAAAGGCCAAAACGAAGGCCAAATTAAGCGCCCCCTTGTGAGAAGACCGTTTAATATTCTACAAAACCATGAATAACTTTTGATGCCCTACTTGTGTAGATTATGCTCAGCAATTTTAGGGTGTGTAGGTATAACGCCCTAGGAGGAGATGTTTCAAATACGAGGTGTGCGCAATCACTGAATTGGAAAAGGTCAAAGTTCAGGCCAAGATGGCTGACTTCCTGTTTGTTGTGTGGGGGTGGTCCAAGAGGATTTTTTGCTTGTGTGGACCTGATCTGTGTGTGACGCGAATTTCGTGGTTCTACGACAAAGTTGACCGTGGCCTCTCCCATAGAGGGCCGAAAAATGTAATTTCCGGGGGGCGCCGTCGAGCCCCCTTTGAGAGTTTGCTCTTGGCGACAGTAAAAAAATACATTTTTCACCAGACCTGATGACTCTAGCGAAAAAAACTGACTTTTCGTATATGTTCAGGGGGTCAAATTTGAGGTCAAACTGGCAGAAAGAAAAATAAGAAGAAGAATCGGAAGAATAAAGAAAAATAATTAAAGCCGCAAGCGGCGTTAAAGGCCCTCGCTGCCTGCGCGCCCGCCAAACCCCACGCGAGCTGCATGTGAGCCCCCGCGAACCCCCAGCAAGCCACCTACAAGCTCCGCAAACCCCCAGACAGCTGCCTGCAAGCACCGCAAACCCCCAGCGAGCCACATGCAAGCCTCACAAACCCCCAGCGAGCCCTTTCTTTTCCCGAATATAAAACCGGAGTTACAGCTGTTATTGCACACCTTTCCAGAAGGTGGCGCTGCAACTGGCATTGAATAATGTCGTGCATGTGCTCAGGAGTGGATCCTTATCACACTTGTGAAGTTTGGACAATGAGTGTTTAAATTAGAGCAACTTCCTGTTTCCACTAGGTGGCGCTGTTACGGTCATTCAATGTCATATGGATGTGTGCAGGGGTGGGTTCTTATCACACTTGTGAAGTTTGGTGCAGATTGGACAATGAGTGTTTGAATTAGAGCAACTTCCTTGTTCCACTAGGTGGCGCTGTCAGTGTCACCTGGATGTGTGCAGAGGTGGGTCCTTATCACACTTGTGAAGTTTGGTCCAGATTGGACAATCAGTGTTTGAATTAGAGCAACTTCCTTATTCCACTAGGGGCGCTATATCTGCATTAAATAATGTCATGTGGATGCGTTCAGGAGTGGGTCCTTATCACACTTGTGAAGTTTGAGTGTAATCGGCCAAAGTATGTGGGAATGAGAGGCAATCGAAATGTCATGGCGAAGGATCGAAGCTCGCCATGGCGCCAGGCTCCAGGGCCACGCCCCTCTGCAGTGTAACATCATCATGGGCTTTACTGGAAATGTTTGTGGTCAATATACAGCTGAAAAGACGTGAATAAAGTGTGTCATGCAGAAATGTTAGGTTTTCCATTGAAAATGAATGGGGAATTGGGGGCGTGGTTACGGGGGCGGGGTGCAAAATGAGGCATGGGTGTGATTGACTTTTTTGATCAGGGTCATATACAGAATGTGTAAACCAAATTTCAGAATTCTAGGAGTAACTAAATTATTTGACCTCCATGTAAATTTTAGTTTGGTTATGTAGGGGGCGCTATAGCAGGAATTGCCATTGTTTCTCCATTTATGGATTCATGGTGGGTCTGTACATAAGTTATTAAAGTTTGGGAGAAATCGGGCAAAGCATGCACGCATGATGACAGAAAAGGTGAGACAAAAAAAGGCCAAAACGAAGGCCAAATTCAGCGCCCCCTTGTGAGAAGACCGTTTAATATTCTACAAAACCATGAATAACTTTTGATGCCCTACTTGTGTAGATTATGCTCAGCAATTTTAGGGTGTGTAGGTATAACGCCCTCGGAGGAGATGTTTCAAATACGAGGTGTGCGCAATCGCTGAATTGGAAAAGGTCAAAGTTCAGGCCAAGATGGCTGACTTCCTGTTTGTTGTGTGGGGGTGCTCCAAGAGGATTTTTTGCTTGTCTTGACCTGATCTGTGTGTGACGCGAATTTCGTGGTTCTAGGACAAAGTTGACTGTGGCCTCTCCCATAGAGGGCCGAAAAATGAAATTTCCGGGGGGCGCCGTTGAGCCCCCTTTGAGAGTTTGCTCTTGGCGATAGTAAAAAACAAAATTTTTCACCAGACCTGACCTCTGTAGCGAAAATGGTGACTTTTCGTGCATGTTCAGGGGGTCAAATTTGAGGTCAAACTGGAAGAAAGAAAAAGAAGAAGAAGAAGAAGAAGCGGAATAATAATGAATTAAAGCCGCAAGCGGCGTTAAAGGCCCTCGCAGCCTGCGCGCCCGCCAAGCCCCGCGCGAGCCCCCCACGAGCAGCCAAGAACCCCCCAGCAAGCCACCTACAAGCTCCGCAAACCCCCAGACAGCTGCCTGCAAGCACCGCAAACCCCCAGCGAGCCACATGCAAGCCTCACAAACCCCCAGCGAGCCCTTTCTTTTCCCGAATGTAAAACCGGAGTTACAGCTGTTATTGCACACCTTTCCAGAAGGTGGCGCTGCAACTGGCATTGAATAATGTCGTGCATGTGCTCAGGAGTGGATCCTTGTCACACTTGTGAAGTTTGGACAATAAGTGTTTAAATTACAGCAACTTCCTGTTTCCACTAGGTGGCGCTGTTACCGTCATTCAATGTCATGTGGATGTGTGCAGGGCAGGGTCCTTATCACGCTTGTGAAGTTTGGTGCAGATTGGACAAGGAGTGTTTGAATTAGAGCAACTTTGCTGTTCCACTAGGGGCGCTATAGCTGCATTCAATAATGTGACATGGATGTGTGCAGGGGTGGGTCCTTATCACACTTGTGAAGTTTGGTGCAGATTGGACAAGGAGTGTTTTTATTAGAGCAACTTTGCTGTTCCACTAGGGGCGCCATCGCTGCATTCAATAATGTGACATGGATGTGTGCAGGGGTGGGTCCTTATCACACTTGTGAAGTTTGGTGCAGATTGGACAAGGAGTGTTTTTATTAGAGCAACTTTGCTGTTCCACTAGGGGCGCTATAGCTCCACTCAATAATGTCATATGGATGTCTTCAGGGATGGGTCCTTATCAGACTTGTGAAGTTTGAGGGCAATCGGACAAAGTATATGAGAATGAGAGGCAATCGAAAGGTCACGGCGAAGGATCGAAGCTCGCCATGGCGCCGTGGCACCAGGGCCACGCCCCTCTGCAGTGTAACATCATCATGGGCTTTCCTGGAAATGTTTGTGGTCATTATACAGCTCAAAAGACGTGAATAAAGTGTCATGCAGAAATGTTAGGTTTTCCATTGAAAATGAATGGGGAATTGGGGGCGTGGTTACGGGCGCGGCGTGCAAAATGAGGCATGGGTCTCATTGACTTTTTTGATCAGGGTCATATAGAGAATGTGTAAACCAAATTTCAGAATTCTAGGAGTAACTAAAATCTTGGAGCTCCATGTAAATTTTATTTTGATTATATAGGGGGCGCTATAGCAGGAATTGCCATTGTTTCTCCATTTATGTATTCATGGCGGGTCTGTACATGAGTTATTAAAGTTTGGGAGAAATCCGACAAAGCATGCACGAGTGATGACAGAAAAGGTGACGGAAAAAAAGGCCAAAACGAAGGCCAAGTTCAGCGCCCCCTTGTGAGAAGACCGTTTAATATTCTATAAAACTATGAATAACTTTTGATGCCCTACTTCTGTAGATGATGCTGAGCGATTTTGGTGTCTGTAGGTATAACGCCCTAGGAGGAGATGTTTAAAATACGAGGTGTGCATAATCGCTGACTTGGCAGAGGGCAAAGTTCAGGCCAATATGGCTGACTTCCTGTTTGTTGTATGGGGGTGGTCCAAGAGGATTTTTTGCTTGTGTGGACATGATCTGTGTGTGACGCGAATTTCGTGGTTCTAGGACAAAGTTGACCGTGGCCTCTCCCATTGGCGGCGAAAAAATGAATTTTCCGGGGGGCGCCGTGGAGCCCCCTTTTACAGTTTGCTCTTGGCGATAGTAAAAAACAAAATTTTTCGCCAGACCTGACCACTGTAGCGAAAATGGTGACTTTTCGTGCATGTTCAGGGGGTCAAATTTGAGGTCAAACTGGCAGAAAGAAAAATAAGAAGAAGAATAAAGAAAAAAAAGAATAATTAAAGCCGCAAGCGGCGTTAAAGGCCCTCGCAGCCTGCGCGCCCGCCAAGCCCCGCGCGAGCCCCCCACGAGCCCCCCACGAGCAGCCAAGAACCCCCCAGCAAGCCGCCTACAAGACAGCTGCCAGACAGCTGCCTGCAAGCACCGCAAACCCCCAGTGAGCCACATGCAAGCCTCACAAACTCCCAGCGAGCCCTTTCTTTTCCCGAATGTAAAACCGGAGTTACAGCTGTTATTGCACACCTTTCCAGAAGGTTGCGCTGCAACTGGCATTGAATAATGTCGTGCATGTGCTCAGGAGTGGATCCTTGTCACACTTGTGAAGTTTGGACAATAAGTGTTTAAATTACAGCAACTTCCTGTTTCCAGTAGGTGGCGCTGTTACCGTCATTCAATGTCATGTGTGTGTGTGCAGGGCAGGGTCCTTATCACGCTTGTGAAGTTTGGTGCAGATTGGACAATGACTGTTTGAATTAGAGCAACTACCTTGTTCCGCTAGGGGCGCTATAGCTGCATTCAATAATGTGACATGGATGTGTGCAGGGGTGGGTCCTTATCACACTTGTGAAGTTTGGTGCAGATTGGACAAGGAGTGTTTGTATTAGAGCAACTTTGCTGTTCCACTAGGGGCGCTATAGCTCCACTCAATAATGTCACATGGATGTGTGCAGGGGTGGGTCCTTATCACACTTGTGAAGTTTGGTGCAGATTGGACAATAAGTGTTTGAATTAGAGCAACTTCCTTGTTCCACTAGAGGCGCTATAGCTCCACTCAATAATGTCATATGGATGTCTTCAGGGGTGGGTCCTTATCAGACTTGTGAAGTTTGAGGTCAATCGGACAAAGTATATGAGAATGAGAGGCAATCGAAAGGTCACGGCGAAGGATCGAAGCTCGCCATGGCGCCGTGGCACCAGGGCCACGCCCCTCTGCAGTGTAACATCATCATGGGCTTTACTGGAAATGGTTGTGGTCATTATACAGCTCAAAAGACGTGAATAAAGTGTGTCATGCATAAATGTTAGGTTTTCCATTGAAAATGAATGGGGAATTGGGGGCGTGGTTACGGGGGCGGGGTGCAAAATGAGGCATGGGTCTCATTGACTTTTTTGATCAGGGTCATATAGAGAATGTGTAAACCAAATTTCAGAATTCTAGGAGTGACTACATTATTTGACCTCCATGTAAATATTAGTTTGATTATGTAGGGGGCGCTATTGCAGGAATTGCCATTGTTTCTCCATTTATGGATTCATGGTGGGTCTGTACATGAGTTATTAAAGTTTGGGAGAAATGGTGCAAAGCATGCACGCGTGATGACAGAAAAGGTGAGTGTAAAAAAGGCCAAAACGAAGGCCAAGTTCAGCGCCCCCTTGTGAGAAGACCGTTTAATATTCTATAAAACCATGAATAACTTTTGATCCCCTGCTTGTGTAGATTATGCTGAGCAATTTTGGTGTCTGTAGGTATAATGCTCTAGGAGGAGATGTTTCAAATATGAGGTGTGCGCAATCGCTGAATTGGAAAAGGTCAAAGTTCAGGCCAAGATGGTTGACTTCCTGTTTGTTGTGTGGGGGTGCTCCAAGAGGATTTTTTGCTTGCCTTGACCTGATCTGTGGGTGACGCGAATTTCGTGGTTCTAGGACAAAGTTGACCGTGGCCTCTCCCATAGGAGGCCGAAAAATGAAATTTCCAGGGGGCGCCGTGGAGCCCCCTTTGAGAGTTTGCTCTTGGCGACAGTAAAAAAATAAATTTTTCGCCAGACCTGATGACTGTAGCGAAAAAAACTGACTTTTCGTATATGTTCAGGGGGTCAAATTTGAGGTCAAACTGGCAGAAAGAAAAATAAGAAGAAGAAGAAGAAGAAGAAGAATAATGAATATCGCTAACAAATCCAATATTCCGCCTTTCCAGTCACCCACATATATACCTTTTCGGAAACGTCTCGACATGACGCACGTCCCCATGAGGTCCGGGGACACTTGCGACCGCGTCCCATGCGACCGCCCCCATTTTCGCACCGCCACCCCCTTACAATCACTATAGGCTCCTCGCCGACCCTTCGGTTGGCTCGGGCCTAATTAAAGCCGCAAGCGGCGATGATCGGGCCCTCGCACCCGGCGCGCGTCGACCCGTGGCGCGCTCCAGCCAAGCCGCGCGTCGACCTGTGGCACGCTCCAGCCGAGCTGCGCTTGGAGGTTCTCGCAGACGAGAGAGTAGCGGGCTCACCCGGCTGCTGACAGCTCAGCAGTGTAGCCGTACTTTGCGTTGTTCGTCTCCCGCTTCCACTAGGTGGCGTCGGTGAGTGCCCACTAATTAATATGTCACAATGCTCTATGTAATGCCTGCAGCCATAAATGAAACTGTAATGACCATAGGATGATGATTATCAGTGTCCTACTGATTTCATGTCACCAGTAGGTGGCGTTATGAGTGTGAAACAAAGCTGATAGATGGGTGTGTCCAGTCTCCCTTACCCTCCCATTAAGCCTGTGAAGTTTGGGACAGATTGGACAATGTATGAGAGAGATGTGACAAGTAGGTGTACTGTGGTATATGAGTAAAATCCCACATTCAGCGGGTTGCTACGGCAACACCGTTCAATATTGTACAAAACCATGAATATCTTTTGATGGGCTACTTGTGTAGATGATCTGGAGCCATTTTGGTGTCACTGGATGAAATGCTGTAGTAGAAGATGATTCAAATAGCAGGCCTGAAAAATGTGAAAAATGCAGCAAAAAAGACACCTTAATTAGAACATGTCAGGCTTCCTGTTGGATTTTGGGTATGGATCCAAGAGACTTTTTTGTACGTCTTAGGATGTTACTTCAGCATGCACGATTTCAGATACACAGACCAAGCACAGCCCTGGGGCTGATGTTTAGAATCTTTCTGGGCCTGAAATGGAAAAAAAGTCCAAATTCAGAGGGTTGCTATGGCAACACCGTTCAATATTCTACAAAACCATGAATATCTTTTGATGAGCTACATGTGTAGATGATCTGGAGCAATTTTGGTGTGACTGGGTCAAATGCCCTAGGAGGAGTTGATTCAAAAAGGCCTGAAAAAGGCGAAAAATGCTGCAAAAATGACACTTTAAAGTGAACGGGGCTGACTTCCTGTTGGGTTTCGGCTATAGGTCCAAGAGACTTTTTGTAGATGTTAGCATCTTACATCAGCAGGCACATTTTCAGATACACAGAGAAAGCACAGCCCAGGGGCTGATGTTTAAAATCTCTGTGAATTAGAAATTGAAAAAAGTCCAAATTCAGAGGGTTGCCATGGCAACACCGTTCAATATTCTACAAAACCATGAATAACTTTTGATGGGCTACTTGTGTAGATGATCTGGAGCCAATTTGGTGTCAGTGGGTGAAATGCCCTAGGACAAGTTGATTCAAATAGCAGGCTTGGAAATCGCAAAAATTGACACCTTCAATTAAAGATGGCCGAGTTCCTGTAGGGTTTGGGGTATGGGTCCAAGAGACTTTTTTGTACGTCTTAGGATGTTACATGAGCCTGTACATTTTCATACATGTAGATAAAACGTAGCTCCGGGGCTACTCAAAAAAAATGCAGTTTTATGATATTTCCAGGTGCCACTAGGTGGCGCTCTACCGTTTATGGACGTTATGCATATCAGTGTGTTCAGGGCAGCATGCTTATCACACCACTGAAGTTTGAGCCAGATTGGACAGGTTGGCTTTGAGTTACAGCCATTTTTGTGTTCATGGCGAATCATCGCACTTTGCCGTCCCATAAGGGTCACGCCCTTTTGCCAAAAACTCACAGTTTTGAAAACACAGTAAGTCCAACTTGTTAAGGCTGTCCAGGTGAAATTTGAGATGGTTCGGCTCAACCGCCTTGGAGCTGGACCTCCAAGTGTAAAATATGACATTTCCTGTTCCCACTAGGTGGCGCTGCGACTGTTATTAAATATTGTCATATGTATGTGTTCAGGGGAGGACCCTCATCCTAGTGAAGAAGTTTGATCCAGATTGGATCATGTAGGTATGAATGAGAGGCAATCAAAATTTCATGGCGAATGATAAAAATTCAGGGGGGCATAAGGACCCCTCCCCCTTGACAAAAACTCACCATATTTTAGATTTAGATTCCCCTGGGGGTGTAGGTTACACAAACCAAATATGAAGTTGATAATACCTAAGATCTCTGAGTTATTAGAAAAAGTCTGAGGTTTGCAAATGGCCAAATTTGCATGATTAATTCAAAATGGCGGACTTCCTGTTGGTTTTAGGGCATGGCTCCAAGAGGATTTTTTGTGCGTCTGGATATGATATATATGTGTGTGAAGTTTCATTCATGTACGTGAAACACAGCGGTGGGGCTCCAGTTTAGGGGGCGCTAGAGAGCCAATTTGGATGGCCCTTGCCCGAGACCATTAAAATACGTAAATTTTCACCGGGTGTGATGCATGTGCAAAGTTTCATGAGTTTTTGAATATGATAAAGCCCCCAAAAAGCCAATTCATTTGCCTGAATAATAATAAAAAAAAAAAAATTAAAGCCGCAAGCGGCGTTAAAGGCCCTCGCAGCCTGCGTGCCCGCCAAGCCCCGCGCGAGCCCCCCACGAGCAGCCAAGAACCCCCCAGCAAGCCGCCTACAAGACAGCTGCCAGACAGCTGCCTGCAAGCACCGCAAACCCCCAGTGAGCCACATGCAAGCCTCACAAACTCCCAGCGAGCCCTTTCTTTTCCCGAATGTAAAACCGGAGTTACAGCTGTTATTGCACACCTTTCCAGAAGGTGGCGCTGCAACTGGCATTGAATAACGTCGTGCATGTGCTCAGGAGTGGATCCTTGTCACACTTGTGAAGTTTGGACAATAAGTGTTTAAATTACAGCAACTTCCTGTTTCCACTAGGTGGCGCTGTTACCGTCATTCAATGTCATGTGTGTGTGTGCAGGGCAGGGTCCTTATCACGCTTGTGAAGTTTGGTGCAGATTGGACAATGACTGTTTGAATTAGAGCAACTACCTTGTTCCACTAGGGGCGCTATAGATGCACTCAATAATGTCACATGGATGTGTGCAGGGGTGGGTCCTTATCACACTTGTGAAGTTTGGTGCAGATTGGACAATAAGTGTTTGAATTAGAGCAACTTCCTTGTTCCACTAGAGGCGCTATAGCTCCACTCAATAATGTCATATGGATGTCTTCAGGGGTGGGTCCTTATCAGACTTGTGAAGTTTGAGGGCAATCGGACAAAGTATATGAGAATGAGAGGCAATCGAAAGGTCACGGCGAAGGATCGAAGCTCGCCATGGCGCCGTGGCACCAGGGCCACGCCCCTCTGCAGTGTAACATCATCATGGGCTTTACTGGAAATGGTTGTGGTCATTATACAGCTCAAAAGACGTGAATAAAGTGTGTAATGCAGAAATGTTTGGTTTTCCATTGAAAATGAATGGGGAATTGGGGGCGTGGTTACGGGGGCGGGGTGCAAAATGAGGCATGGGTCTCATTGACTTTTTTGATCAGGGTCATATAGAGAATGTGTAAACCAAATTTCAGAATTCTAGGAGTGACTACATTATTTGACCTCCATGTAAATATTAGTTTGATTATGTAGGGGGCGCTATTGCAGGAATTGCCATTGTTTCTCCATTTATGGATTCATGGTGGGTCTGTACATGAGTTATTAAAGTTTGGGAGAAATCGGGCAAAGCATGCACGCGTGATGACAGAAAAGGTGAGGGTAAAAAAGGCCAAAACGAAGGCCAAGTTCAGCGCCCCCTTGTGAGAAGACCGTTTAATATTCTATAAAACCATGAATAACTTTTGATCCCCTGCTTGTGTAGATTATGCTGAGCAATTTTGGTGTCTGTAGGTATAACGCTCTAGGAGGAGATGTTTCAAATACGAGGTGTGCGCAATCGCTGAATTGGAAAAGGTCAAAGTTCAGGCCAAGATGGCTGACTTCCTGTTTGTTGTGTGGGGGTGCTCCAAGAGGATTTTTTGCTTGCCTTGACCTGATCTGTGGGTGACGCGAATTTCGTGGTTCTAGGACAAAGTTGACCGTGGCCTCTCCCATAGGAGGCCGAAAAATGAAATTTCCAGGGGGCGCCGTGGAGCCCCCTTTGAGAGTTTGCTCTTGGCGACAGTAAAAAAATAAATTTTTCGCCAGACCTGATGACTGTAGCGAAAAAAACTGACTTTTCGTATATGTTCAGGGGGTCAAATTTGAGGTCAAACTGGCAGAAAGAAAAATAAGAAGAAGAAGAAGAATAATAATGAATATCGCTAACAAATCCAATATTCCGCCTTTCCAGTCACCCACATATATACCTTTTCGGAAACGTCTCGACATGACGCACGTCCCCATGAGGTCCGGGGACACTTGCGACCGCGTCCCATGCGACCGCCCCCATTTTTGCACCGCCACCCCCTTACAATCACTATAGGCTCCTCGCCGACCCTTCGGTTGGCTCGGGCCTAATTAAAGCCGCAAGCGGCGTTAAAGGCCCTCGCCGCCTGTGCGCCCGCCAAACCACGCGCCCGCCAAACCCCGCGCGAGCTGCCCGTGAGCCCCTGTGAACCCCCAGCAAGCCACCTATGAGCCCCGCAAACCCCCAGCCAGCCGCCTGCGAGCCTCGCAAACCCCCAGTAAGCCTCTTCTTCTGCCGAATTCAAAACCCGAGTTAGAGCAGTTATTGCACGTGTTTCCAGTTGGTGGCGCTGCAACTGGCATTGAATCATGTCGTGCATGTGTTCAGGAGTGGATCCTTATCACACTTGTGAAGTTTGGTGCAGATTGGACAATGACTGTTTGAATTAGAGCAAGTTCCTGTTTCCACTAGGTGGCGCTGTCACTGTCATTCGATATCATATGGATGTGTGCAGGGGTGGGTCCTTATCACACCTGTGCAGTTTGGTGTAGATTGGACAATCAGTGTTTGAATTAGAGCAACTTCCTTGTTCCACTAGGTGGCGCTGTCAGTGTCACCTGGATGTGTGCAGAGGTGGGTCCTTATCACACTTGTGAAGTTTGGTCCAGATTGGACACCGAGTGTTTGAATGAGAGCAACTTCCTGTCTCCAGTAGGTGGCGCTGTGATTGTCATTCATTGTCACCTGGATGTGTGCAGGGGTGGGTCCTTATCACAGTTGTGAAGTTTGCTGCAGTTTGGACAATAAGTGTTTAAATTAGAGCAACTTCCTGTTTCCACTAGGGGCGCTATAGCTCCATTCAATAATGTCATGTGTATGTGTTCAGGGGTGGGCCCTTATCACACTTGTGAAGTTTGAGAGCAATCGGACAAAGTATATGAGAATTAGAGGCAATCGAAAGGTCACGGCGAAGGATCGAAGGTCGCCATGGCGGCATGGCACGAGGACCACGCCCCTCTGCAGTGTAACATCATCATGGGCTTTACTGGAAATGTTTGTGGTCATTATACAGCTCAAAATACGTGAATAAAGTGTGTCACGCAGAAATGTTCGTTTTCCCATTGAAAATGAATGGGGAATTGGGGGCGTGGTTATGGGGGCGGCGTGCAAAATGAGGCATGGGTCTGATTGACTTTTTTGATCAGGGTCATATACAGAATGTGTAAACCAAATTTCAGAATTGTAGGAGTAACTAAAATTTTGGAGCTCCATG
The DNA here is from genome assembly GCA_013435755.1 of Amphilophus citrinellus. NCBI lineage: Eukaryota > Metazoa > Chordata > Actinopteri > Cichliformes > Cichlidae > Amphilophus > Amphilophus citrinellus. Next base: position 6,864,277 of record CM024212.1, on the reverse strand, counting down.
TAAATTGTAGTTTGAGTATGTAGGGGGCGCTATAGCAGGAATTGCCATTGTTTCTCAATTTATGGATTCATGGTGGTACTGTACATAAGTTATTAAAGTTTGGGACAAATCGGGCAAAGCATGCACGAGTGGTGACAGAAAAGGTGAGACAAAAAAAGGCCAAAACAAAGGCCAAATTCAGCGCCCCCTTGTGAGAAGACCGTTTAATATTCTACAAAACCATGAATAACTTTTGATGCCCTACTTGTGTAGATTATGCTCAGCAATTTTGGTGTCTGTAGGTATAACGCTCTAGGAGGAGATGTTTCAAATACGAGGTGTGCGCAATCGCTGAATTGGAAAAGGTCAAAGTTCAAGCCAAGATGGCTGACTTCCTGTTTGTTGTGTGGGGGTGCTCCAAGAGGATTTTTTGCTTGTCTTGACATGATCTGTGTGTGACGCGAATTTAAGGGTTCTACGACAAAGTTGACCGTGGCCTCTCCCATAGAGGTCCGAAAAATGAAATTTCCGGGGGGCGCCGTAGAGCCCCCTTTGAGAGTTTGCTCTTGGCGATAGTAAAAAACAAAATTTTTCACCAGACCTGGCCTCTGTAGCGAAAATGGTGACTTTTCGTGCATGTTCAGGGGTTCAAATTTGAGGTCAATTTGGCAGAAAGAAAAATAAGAAGAAGAATCGGAAGAATAAAGAAAAATAATAATGACTAACGCTAACAATTCCAATATTCCGCTTTTTCAGGCACCCACATATATACGTTTTCGGAAACGTCTCGACATGACGCACGTCCCCATGAGGTCCGGGGACACTTGCGACCGCGTCCCATGCGACCCCCCCCATTTTCGCACCGCCACCCCCTTACAATCACTATAGGCTCCTCGCCGACCCTTCGGTTGGCTCGGGCCTAATTAAAGCCGCAAGCGGCGTTAAAGGCCCTCGCACCCGGCGCGCCCGCCAAACCACGCGCCCGCCAAACCCCGCACGAGCTTCCCGTGAGCCCCCGCGAACCCCCAGCCAGCCGCCTGCGAGCCACGCAAACCCCCAGCGATCCGTATGCAAGCCTCACAACCCCCAGTGAGCCGCTTCTTCTGCCGAATGTAAAAGCCGAGTTAGAGCTGTTACTGCACGTGTTTCCACTAGGTGGCGCTGCAACTGGCATTCAATAATGTGGTGCATGTGTTCAGGAGTGGATCCTCATCACACTTGTGAAGTTTGGACAATGAGTGTTTGAATTAGAGCAACTTCCTTGTTCCACTAGGTGGCGCTGTCAGTGTCAGCTGGATGTGTTCAGGGGTGGGTCCTTATCACACTTGTGAAGTTTGGTGCAGATTGGATAATGAGTGTTTGAAATAGAGCAACTTCCTGTTTCCAGTAGGTGGCGCTGTCACTGTCAATCAGTGTCACCTGGATGCGTGCAGGGGTGGGTCCTTGTCAGACTTGTGAAGTTTGGTGCCGATTGGACAATGAGTGTTTGAATTAGAGCAACTTCCTGTTTCCACCAGGGGCGCTACAGCTGCATTCAATAATGTCACCTGGATGTCTTCAGGGGTGGGCCCTTATCACACTTGTGAAGTTTGAGGGCAATCGGACAAAGTATATGAGAATGAGAGGCAATCGAAATGTCATGGCGAAGGATCGAAGCTCGCCATGGCGCCAGGACCACGCCCCTCTGCAGTGTAACATCATCATGGGCTTTAGTGGAAATGTTTGTGGTCATTATACAGCTCAAAATACGTGAATAAAGTGTGTCATGCTGAAATGTTCGTTTTTCCATTGAAAATGAATGGGGAATTGGGGGCGTGGTTACGGGGGCGGGGTGCAAAATGAGGCATGGGTCTCATTGACTTTTTTGATCAGGGTCATATACAGAATGTGTAAACCAAATTTCATAATTGTAGGAGTAACTAAAATTTTGGAGCTCCATGTAAATTTTAGTTTGAGTATGTAGGGGGCGCTATAGCAGGAATTGCCATTGTTTCTCCATTTATGGATTCATGGTGGTACTGTACATAAGTTATTAAAGTTTGGGACAAATCGGGCAAAGCATGCATGAGCGGTGACAGAAAAGGTGAGACAAAAAAAGGCCAAAACGAAGGCCAAATTCAGCGCCCCCTTGTGAGAAGACCGTTTAATATTCTACAAAACCATGAATAACTTTTGATGCCCTACTTGTGTAGATTATGCTGAGCAATTTTGGTGACTGTAGGTATAACGCTCTAGGAGGAGATGTTTCAAATACGTAGTGTGGACAATCGCTGAATTGGAAAAGGTCAAAGTTCAGGCCAAGATGGCTGACTTCCTGTTTGTTGTGTGGGGGTGCTCCAAGAGGATTTTTTGCTTGTCTTGACATGATCTGTGTGTGACGCGAATTTCGTGGTTGTACGACAAAGTTGACCGTGGCCTCTCCCATAGAGGCCCGAAAAATGAAATTTCCGGGGGGCGCCGTGGAGCCCCCTTTGAGAGTTTGCTCTTGGCGATAGTAAAAAACAAAATTTTTCACCAGACCTGGCCTCTGTAGCGAAAATGGTGACTTTTCGTGCATGTTCAGGGGTTCAAATTTGAGGTCAATTTGGCAGAAAGAAAAATAAGAAGAAGAAGAATCGGAAGAAGAAGAATAAAGAAAAATAATAATGACTAACGCTAACAATTCCAATATTCCGCCTTTCCAGTCACCCACATATATACCTTTTCGGAAACGTCTCGACATGGCGCACGTCCCCATGAGGTCCGGGGACACTTGCGACCGCGTCCCATGCGACCCCCCCCATTTTCGCACCGCCACCCCCTTACAATCACTATAGGCTCCTCGCCGACCCTTCGGTTGGCTCGGGCCTAATGAACAAATCTAACGATTCCAATAATGCGCCAATCCAGTCACCTTCATATATACGTTTTCGGAAACGTCTCGACACAACCCACGTTTTCGTGAGGTCCATTGTCAATGACGAGCGCGTTGCTCGTCATTGCGACCCAATTTCGTCGCACAAGCTAGCTGATGACGCTAACGATTTCAATTATGGGCTGCTCCATTCACCCCCATATATACGTTTTCGAGAAGCGTTCGACCTGACCTACCTTGTTTGAGGGTCCGTTGTCAAAGTCGAGCGCTTCGCGCTCGACTTTGACCTTTTTCGTTTTCGCGCGAGCGAATACAATAGGCTCCTCGCCGATCCCTTCGGGAGGCCTTCGGGCCTAATTATTAAAGCCGCAAGGGCGTTACGGCCCCTCGCTGCCTGCGCGCCCGCCAAACCCCACGCGAGCCACCTCGTGAGCCCCCGCGGAAAACCCCCGCGGACCTTGCTTGGGAGAGCGCTGATCCTTCCACATGCAAACAGCCTTCCCTGCAAACCACCTGGCCCTGCCGAACAGCTGCAACCAACCAGCTAAGGCAACCTGAGCATCCCAACTTTCAAGTCAGTGTGACGCGCCAATGTTTGCCAAATATTAATCACCACTTGCCAAAAGAAATGGAAAATTTGGCAAGATGGACATGATAAACAGTGTTGATTCTATTGTTTGTCTGTCTGTTCGAAGTTGTCTACCTTTTTTCATGCATTCAGCGAACCTAAAATGTGATCCTTGGTCATGTAATGCTTGGTTCCATCTGTACGCGCGCTAGTGCAGTTGTTGCCCTGAAATCTAAATTACGTCTTGTGCAGTGCATAAGAGAAAATAAAACTGGCAGGCCGGCAAATTGCAGAAGAGTTGTGTTGGAGTGATTTGCGCAATACGTTGTGACAAGGTTTGTGGTTTCTCATAGCGACGTGATCTTTACAGCGGTGGTGGGGTCACGGAGGATGCAGCGTGCAAAACTTGGGCATAGGTCTGATGACTTTTTCTGATCAGGAGGATCTGAAGAATGTGTAAAAAATTTCATTGCCTTGTCCGACAAATATTTTGTGGCCCCCCTACAATTTTCATTTTGTTCTGAAGGGGGCGCTTATTGCCGCACTCGCATCTGTTTCTCACTTTGGTTCAGTGTAAGTCGTCATAATGATTCCATTTGCGGGGGCAGGCAGTATCGGAAAACGGCACGTTGCGATTGATGTTAGGGAGGCGAAGGTAAATTTTAGCCAAAAACCAAAGGCCAATTCATGGGCCTCGTGTGACAAGACCGTTGAATTGACTACAAAACCTTCGATACTTTTGATTGCCCTAATTGTCTCCTTAGGATAATGCTGAGCCATTCTGGTGTTCTGGGTCACATGCCCTAGGAGAAGTTTCGCCGCAAAACGAGGTGTCCCAACAGTGCAAAATCAGAAAAACATAAAGTTCCAGGCACGCTAGCGGATTTCCTGTGGGAATGTGGGCATGGGCCTCATTGACTTTTCTTGATCGTGCTGGGGTACAGAATGTCTGTGTCGAATTGCATACATGTCTGAGAAAGAAACGTAAATTGTTGCTCCCAATATTAAAACCCAACGCACATTTGGGGTGGTGCTGCGTGTGGCGTGCAAAATTGGGCATAGGTCTGATTGATTTTTCTGATTCCGGGGACTATCTGAAGAATGTGTAAAAAAAATTTTCATGCAGTCAGAGACTAACTAATTTTGTGGACCTCCATACAAATGTGCATTTGTTCTATAGGGGCGCTACGCTATTGCAGAAATAGCCATTGTTTCTCCACTTATTGATTCAGTTTGTACTTGTTCATAAACTGATTCCATTTTGGGGCACAAGATCGGGGCAAGCATGTGCGATTGGCCTGCAGGAAAAGCGGACGGGAAATTTTGGTCAAAACCGAAGGTCAACTTCAGGGGCCTAGTGTCACCAAGGACCGTTGAATTGAATACGGAAAACCTTCGATATAATTTAGATCCCTATGTCTCTCGATGCTGATGAGCCCATTGGTGTGTTAGTGGGTCACATGCCCTAGGACAAGTTCGCGCAAGTAAGAGGTGAGCGAATTGCTGACTCGGCAAACGCCAAACATTTTCAATTCAACCTGGTGGATTTCTGTGGGTCATTGCATGGGTACTTCAAGAGGATTTTTTGTTTGTCCTGAAATGATCTATGTTGGAAGAGAATTTCGTGTGGCTCTATGCCAAAACTTGAATTTGCTTCTCCCATGGGCCCCGAAAAATAAATTTTCCCGGGGGCGGTGTTGGACCGCCTTTTGGAGTTCAGTTTGCGACATTAAAATACGTAATTTTCGCCAAGACCTGACCATCTATGCAAACAATTGGTTGAGTTTTCGTGCATTTTGCGGGGGTTCAAAATTGGGTTCAAAGAGAGAGATACGTATAATACTAATAATAATAATAATAATAATAATAAAGAATAATGGGAGAATTCGAGCAAAAACAAATAGGCGTTTTTCCAGTCCACAACGAGTGTACCTTTTCGGAAACGTCTCGTCTGACCCACGTCCCTATGACGGTCCGGTCACTTGCGACCGCGTCCCATGGCACTTGGGGGATTTTGAGGGCATTTTTGGGGTTTTTGCTAAGGCGAAGATACAATAGCTCCTCGCCGAGACTTCGTCGGCTCGGCCTAAGAAGAACGCTACAATCCAGTATTGCCGCTTTTCCGGCACCCAAATATATACCGTTATCGGAAACGTCGGCAACATGGCGCACGTCCCCATGAGGTCCGGGGTCCGACTTACGACCGCGTCCCTGCACAGTAAACACCCATTTTTGCACCTACCCAACCTTCAATTCAATAGGCCTCGCCGTCCCTTCGGTTGTCTCGGGCCTTAATGTAAAGGCCGCAAAGCTCTATAATATGCCGCTGTCCGGCCGCCGCCCAAGGTTGCTAGTTGCCAGATTTAACCAGCTTTTCCGGCCGTGCCGAGTGTAGCCGGGGTTTTTTTGCTGGCACATATGAAAAACGCGATGGTGTATTTGACTTTCTCAAAAAAAAGATCCATATTGTGGGCAAATCGCCATGCAACGCCTTACACATTACACTATTTTCACCTGTAGTTTTATTGTTCAGGGAGATTGTGACGATGTGTAACCGAAATTCAGCATTCTAATGCGAGTTTTGCAAAAGATATGGTCATTTTCGCAACGGCAGAAAGTTCACAATTTGTTCCCATATGGATAAAATGGGGCATTTTGTGCATCGTCATGCAACAGCGTCCCAAAATATGAATAGGTTGATTGACTTTTTTGATCGGCGTGACATCATGCATCCGTGTAACAAATTTCATGTATTTTGGGTAAAAAAAAAACTAAGCAAAACTTAGAATGGGAGGAAAGTTCGCTTTTTCCCATTTAGAATAAAAATGGGCATTCGGCTTCCCCATGGCAACGTGGTAGAAATAGCCTAGTGGGTGTGATTGGCTTTATTTGGATCGGAGGCATGTCAGGAATGTTGACATAAATTTTCGTGCATTTCGGGGGAACGAAAATTGTGACCGCCATGCAAAGTTTTTGTTTCGTCTGTGGGGGGCGCTATGCACCTAGGGATCTGGATAGTCCCTAATTGTGGGATTCAGGCCGGGTCATACATAAGTGATTAAATTTTGAGGCTTATCGGCCAAGATGCGCCAACGAATGCGCGACGAATTTGCCGGTCGAGACAAAAAACGAAGGTCAAATTGGTGCGGTTTGCCATGGCACACCGTTGAATATGTCTATAAAACCTCGCAGACGTTTGAGCCCCACTTAGCCATATGTCCGGAGCAAGTTTGGTGCAGTCGGTTAAACGCCTTAGGACAATGTATTCAGTACGAGGTGTGCAAAAATGCTGAATCGGCAAGGTCAAAGTTCAGTCCAAGCGGGCCGACTTCGGTTGTGTGAGGCGAAACTTCATAATGTAATTGTTTTGTCGGGCTTATATGTCTTTTTGTGACTCGATTTTGTGGGTCCGACAGACCAACTTTTTTTTCGGCCAGCCCATAGGAGGGCAAATTGGAATTTCTAGGGGGCGGGGCCTTCACCACTTTTTGTTAGTTGTTATGACGCCCTTAAAAAAACAAAAATTTTTCCGCCAACCTGGCTTGCAATGGAAAATTGGTGAGTTTTCCGTGTATGTTCCGGGGGGGTCAAAATTAGGCGATCATGGCGACAGAAAAATAAGAATAATAAGAATTAAAGCGCAGCAGCGATAAATAGGCCCTCGCCGGCCGCCGCCACAAGCTCGGTGCCGATTTGAACCGTGCTTTTCCGGCCGTGCCAGTTTTAGCCGTGTTTTGTTGGCTGCTACATGTGAAATGTTTGAAAGGGATAGATTGCTAACTCAAGGAAAAAGATGCCATTTTCCAGACCTTTGCCATGGCAACTCCTACATGATTTAATATGTTTCACCTGTAGTGTTTTGTTCAGGAGATTGAAGATGCGTGTACCAATTTTCAGGCATGTTTGTATGCATGTTTGAGAAGCAAGGGTCATTTTTCCATCCAGAAATTTCACAATTTTTCCCATAGTGAGAAAATGGGACGGTTTTGGCATCGTCATGGAACAGCTTCAAAATATGACATAGTTGTGATTGACTTTTTTTGATCAGGCTGACAAAAAGATGTGTGGTATCAAATTTATGTAATTTGGGCAAACTAAGTCGAAACTTCTGAGTGGAGAAATTGCGCTTTTCCAACCATAGGGATAAAATGGGGCATTTGTGGCTTCGCCATGAGCAACGGGTAGAAAATAGACTAAGGGTGTAGTGAGCTTTTTGATCGGATATGTCAGGAATGTTTTACATAACTTTGCATGCATTTCAGACAAACTAAAATTCTGGACCATCCATACAGATTTTTGTTTCGTTCTGTAGGGGCGCTATTGCACCTAGAAACTTGGATTCCTAATTGTGTGTTCAGCTGGTGAGTAAACAAGTGTATTAAATGTGAGGCTGATCGGCCAAAGATTGTGCGAACGAATGCACAAACAAATTTTGCGCGAGAGACAAAAACAAGGCAAAGTTATGGGTTGCCAGGTAACACCGTTGAATATGTCTATAAAAACCCCGAATAACTTTTGATGCCCAACTTCTCTAGGTGATCCGGAGCGATTTGGTGTTGGTTGTTAAACGCTTAGGACAAGTTTGATTCAAAGACGAGGTGTGCAAAAATGACTAAATCGTCAAAGATCAAAGGGTTGCAAGTCCAAGATGTGCCGACGTTCCCTGTTTGCAGCGGCAACTTCGTAATGTTTAATTTGATGTCGGTCTTCATATGTCCTTTTTGTGACGCGAATTTCGTGTTCTACACGCACCTTTTTTTTTTCGACCCTCCCACATAGGAATGCAAAATTGGAAATTTCTAGGGGGGCGCTTTTTGCCAGTTTTTTTGAGTTTTTTTAATGCGCCATTAAAAACAAAATGTTTTCACCAGACCTGCTTTCATGGAAAAAGATTGGTGAATTTTTCGTTATAGGTTCCAGGGGTTCAAATTATCGATCGTTTACTCATAAAATAAGAATAATAATAAGGAACAATCTAACGATTCCAAATGGGCGCCAAACCAGTCACCTTCATATATACTAGTTCGGAAACGGCGCGAACGCGACCCACGTTTGTCGTGAGGTCCATTGTCAATGACGAGCGCGGTTGCGCGCATCATTGACCCAGTTTCTTCGCGCAAGCTAGCTGCTGAACTAGCGATTCAAGTAGGGCTGGCTCCAGTCACCCTCATGATGTACGTTTTTCGAGAAGCGGTCGACCTGACCTACCTGTTGTGAGGGTCCGTTGTCAAAGTCGAGCGCTTTGCGCGCGACTTGT
>CM024212.1:6671755-6844103 GCA_013435755.1 Amphilophus citrinellus | reverse complement strand
CTAATGCCAAGTTCCGCTCCCCCTTGTTATAAGACCGTTTTAAAATAGTCTATAAAACTATTAATAACTTTTTATCCCCTACTTGTTGTAGATTATTCTTAGCGATTTTTTGACCTGTAGTTAGTGACTCCCCAAGTAGATAGATGTTTTCAAATACGACGTATGCTCAAATCGCTGATTTGAAAAGGCAAAGTTCACTCCACGATGGCTGACTCCTGTTTGTGGGGGGGGGTGCCCAAGGAGGATTTTGTGCTTGTCTTGGTATGATCGGTGTGTGACGCGAATTTCTGGCCTATGACAAGTTGATTCGTGCCCCCTCCCATATGAACCGAAAAATTGTTTTTCCGGGGGCGCCCGTTAGCCCCCTTTAGAGTTTGTTCTTGGCGACATTAAACAACAAATGTTCATCCCAGACCTAGCCGTCTCGAGAAAAAAAATTGACTTATTCGTATATGTTCAGGGGTCAAATAGCGATCGTTTTACTCAGAAAGTATAATAAGAATAATAACTTAAGCCGCAAGCGGCGTTAACAAGGCCCTCGCCGTCCGCGCGCCCGACAAACCCCAACCCCCCAAACCCCCCCGCGGCGATCCGCCGTGAGCCAACGGCGAACCCCAGCAAGCCACCTACGAGCTCCGCAAACCCCCACCACCGCCTCGAGCCACGCAAACAACCCCCAGCGAGCCACATGAAGCCGCATTCACAAAACGCCCCAGCTAGCCTTTTCTTTCCGCGAAGTTCAAAAACCCGAGTTACAACAGCTTTTTGAACACTTTCCAGTAAGGTGTCAGTCTTCACTGGCATTGAATATCTGTGCATGTGTGCAGGAGTGGATCCTTAGCACACGTGTGAAGTTTGGTGCAGTGGACCATGAGTGTTTTGATGAGAGCAACTTCTGTGTCTCAACTAGGTGCGCGTTAGACGGTCATTCAATGTCATATGGCTGTGTGCAAGGGGGTGGGTCCCTTAGCACACTATGAAGTTTGTGAAATGACAATAAGTTTTGAATTAGAGCAACTTCCTGTTTCCACAGGGCGCTATAGCTCCATTCAAATAATGTCTGTGGAATTGTGTTCAGGGGGGGTCCTTATCACACTTGTGACGTATTTGAGGGCAATCGGACAAAGTATATGAGAAGGAGAGGCAATCGAAAGGTCATGGCGAAGGATCGAAGCTCGCCATGGCGCCAGGGCCACGCCCCTCTGCAGTGTAACATCATCATGGATTTACTGGAAATGTTTGTGGTCAATGTACAGCTCAAAAGACGTGAATAAGTGTGTCATGCAGAAATGTTAGGTTTTCCATTGGAAATGAATGGGGAATTGGGGGCGTGGTTATGGGGGCGGGTGCAAAATGAGGCATGGGTCTGATCGACTTTTTTGATCAGGGTCATATAGAGAATGTGTAAACCAAATTTCATAATTGTAGGAGTAACTAAAATTTTGGAGCTCCATGTAAATTTTAGTTTGAGTATGTAGGGGGGCGCTATAGCAGGAATTGCCATTGTTTCTTCTCCATTTATGGATTCATGGTGGGTCTGTACATGAGTTATTAAAGTTTGCGACAAATCGGGGCAAAGCATGCACAGTGGTGACAGAAAAGGTGAGACAAAAAAAGGCCAAAACGAAGGCCAATTCAGCGCCCCTTGTGAGAAGACCGTTTAATATTCTACAAAACCATGAATAACTTTTGATGCCCTACTTGTGTAGATTATGCTGAGCAATTTTGGTGTCTGTAGGTATAATGCCCTAGGAGGAGATGTTTCAAATACGAGGTGTGGACAATCGCTGAATTGGAAAAGGTCAAAGTTCAGGCCAAGATGGCTGACTTCCTGTTTGTTGTGTGGGGGTGCTCCAAGAGGATTTTTTGCTTGTCTTGACATGATCTGTGTGTGACGGCGAATTTCGTGGTTCTAACGACAAAGTTGACCGTGGCCTCTCCCATAGAGGCCCGAAAAATGAAAATTTCCGGGGGGCGCCGTGGAGCCCCCTTTGAGAGTTTGCTCTTGGCGATAGTAAAAAACAAAATTTTTCACCAGACCCTGGCCTCTGTAGCGAAAATGGTGACTTTTCGTGCATGTTCAGGGGTTTCAAATTTGAGGTCAATTTGGCAGAAAGAAAAATAAGAAGAAGAAGAAGAATCGGAAGAATAATGAATAACGCTAACAATTCCAATATTCCGCCTTTCCAGTCACCCACATATATACCTTTTCGGAAACGTCTCGACATGGCGCACGTCCCCATGAGGTCCGGGGACACTTGCGACCGCGTCCCATGCGACCCCCCCCCATTTTCGCACCGCCACCCCCTTACAATCACTATAGGCTCCTCGCCGACCCTTCGGTTGGCTCGGGCCTAATAATAATTAAAGCCGCAAGCGGCGATAATAGGCCCTCGCCGGCCGCCGCCCAGGTGCTGGTGCCGATTTGAACCCAGCTTTTCCGGCCGTGCCTATTTTAGCCGGGGGTTTTTTTGCTGGCACATATGAAAAACTGCAATGGATGTATTGACTTTCTCAAAGAAAAAGATGCCATATTCTGGTTATCGCCATGGCAACGCCTTACACATTACAATATTTTCACCTGTAGGTTTTATGTTCAGGGAGATGTGGAGAATGCGTGTACGAAATTTCAGGCATTTCTATGCATGTTTGAGAAAGCAAGGGTCATTTTTCCTTCGCAGAAATTTCACATTTTTTCCCATAGGGATAAAATGGGGCAGTTTTGGGATCGTCATGGGAACAGCGTCCAAAATATGACATAGGTGTGGTTGACTTTTTTGATCAGGCTGACATAGAAAATGTGTGTACCAAATTTCATGTATTTTGGGCAAACTAAGCAGAAATTTTAGAATGGGGGAAATTTCGCTTTTTCTCATTAGAATAGAATGGGGCATTTCGGGCTTCGTCATGGCAACGTGGTAGAAAATAGCCTATGGGTGTGATTGGCTTTTTTGATCAGGGTGACATAGAGAATGTGTGCACCAAATTTCATGTATTTTTGCCAAACTAAGCAAAAACTTTAGTATGGGGGAAATTTCGCTTTCTCCCATTCGAATAACATGGGGAAATTCGGGCTCCGCCATGGCAAAGTGGAAGAAAATAGCCTATGGGTGTGATTGGCTTTTTTGATCAGGATGATGTCACGAATGTTGACACAAATTTTCGTGCATTTCAGTGAAACTAAAATTCTGGACCTCCATACAAATTTTTTTTTGCTTCTGTAGGGGGCGCTATTGCACCTAGAGACTTGATTCCCTAATTGTGGGTTCAGGCGGGTTCAGTACACAAGTTATTAGATTTTGAGGCTGATCGCCCAAGGATTGTGCGAACGAATGCACAAACAAATTTGCGGCGAGAGACAAAAATGAAGGCCAAATTCATGGAGTTGCCATGGCAACACCGTTGAATATTCTATAAAACCTCGCAGAACTTTTGATGCCCCACTTGTGTAGATGATTCTGAGCGATTTTGGTGGCAGTCGGTTAAACGCCTTAGGACAAGTTAATTCAAGTACGAGGTGTGCAAAAATGCTGAATTGGGAAAGGTCAAAGTTCAGTCCAAGATGGCCGACTTCCTGTTTGTCAGGCGGCAACTTCATAATGTAATTTTTTGTTGGTCTTCATATGGTCTCTGTCTGACTCGAATTTTTTGATTCTACAGCAAAATTAATTGTAGCCCCGCCCATAGGAATGCAAAATTTGAATTTTCTAGGGGGCGTGGCTTCACCACTGTTTTGAGTTTTTTAATGGCGCCAAAAAAAAACAAAATGTTTCACCAGACCTGGCTTGCATGCAAAAATTGGTGAGTTTTCGTATATGTTCAGGGGGTCAAATTAGCGATCGTTTACTCAGAAAGAATAATAATAATAATAATTAAAGCCGCAAGCGGCGATAATAGGCCCTCGCCGGCCGCCGCCCAGGTGCTGGTGCCGAATTGAACCCAGCTTTTCCGGCCGTGCCAGTTTTAGCCGTTTTTTTGGCTGCTACATGTGAAATTTTGAAATGGATGAATTGGCTAACTCAAGGAAAAAGATGCCATATTCTGGACTTCGCCATGGCAACGCGTTACATATTACATCATTTTCACCTGAGCTTTTTTAGTCAGGACGATGTGAAGAATGTGTGTACCAAATTTCATGCATTTCTATGCAATTCTGAGAAAGATATGGTCATTTTTCAATCGCAGAAATTTCAAGTTTTTTCTCATAGGGATAAAATGGGGTAGTTTTGGGATCGTCATGGCAACAGCGTCCAAAATATGATATAGGTGTGATTGACTTTTTTGATCAGGCTGACATCGTGAATTGGTGAGCCAAATTTCATGTATTTTGGGCAAAGTAAGCTGAAATTTTAGTATTGGAGAAATTTCACTTTTTCCCATAGGGATAAAATGGGGCATTTCTGGCTTCGCCATGGCAACGTGGTGGAAAATAGAGTATGGGTGTCATTGGCTTTTTTGATCAGGATGACGTCAGGAATGTTGCCATGAATTTTCATGTATTTACGACAAACTAAAATTGTGGACCTCCATACAAATTTTTGTTTCCTTCTGTAGGGGGCGCTATTGCACCTAGGATCTTGATTCCCTAAATGTGGGTTCAGGCCGGTTCAGTACATAAGTGATTAAATTTTGAGGCTGATCGGCCAAAGATTGCGCGAACGAATGCGCGACGAAATTTGCGGCGAGACAAAAAAACGAAGGTCAAATTTATGCGGTTGCCATGGCAACACCGTTGAATATTCTATAAAACCACGCAGAACTTTTGATTCCCCACTTGTGAAGATGATCCTGAGCGATTTTGGTGGCAGTCGGTTAAACGCCCTATGACAAGTTACTTCAAGTACGTGGTGTGCCAAAATGCTGAATCGGCAAAGGTCAAAGTTCAGTCCAAGATGGCCGACTTTCTGTTTGCCAAGCGGCAACTTCATAATGTAATTTTTTGACGGTCTTCATATGGTCTTTTTCTGACCCGAATTTGGTGGTTCTGCGGGCAACTTTTTTTTTGCCCCCCCCATAGGAATGCAAAATTTGAAATTTCTAGGGGGCGCCGTTTCCCCACTTTTTTGAGTTTTTTAATGGCGCCATTAAAAAACAAAATGTTTCACCAGACCTGGCTTGCATGCAAAAATTGGTGACTTTTCGTATATGTTCAGGGGTTCAAATTAGCGATCGTTTACTCAGAAAGAATAATAATAATAAGAAGAAGAATAATAATAATTAAAGCTGCAAGCAGCGATAATAGGCCCTCGCCGGCCGCAGCCCAGGTGCTGGTGAACCCAGCTTTTCCGGCCGTGCCAGCTTTAGCCGGGGTTTTTTGGCTGCTACATGTGAAATTTTGAAATGGATGAATTGGCTAACTCAAGGAAAAAGATGCCATTTTCCGGACTTTGCCATGGCAACACTTTACATATTACAGTAATTTGACCTGGAGATCTTTTGTTCAGGGTGATGTGAAGAATGCGTGTACCTATTTTCAGGCCTTCAAATGCTTTTTTGAGAAAGATATGGTAATTTTTCGATCGCAGAAATTTCACATTTTTTCCCATAGGGATAAAATGGGGTAGTTTTGGGATCGTCATGGCAACAAAGTCCAAAATATGATATAGGTGTGATTGACTTTTTTGATCAGGCTGACATACAGAATGTGTGTATCAAATTTCATGTATTTCGGGCAAACTAAGCTGAAATTTTAGAATGGGGGAAATTTTGCTTGTTCCCATTAGAATAACATGGGGAATTTCGGGCTCCGCCATGGCAACGTGGTAGAAAATAGACTATGGGTGTGATTGGCTTTTTTGATCGGGATGACGTCAGGAATGTTGAAAAAAATTTTCATGCATTTCAGACAAACTAAAATTGTGGACCTCCATACAAATTTTCGTTTGCTTCTGTAGGGGGCGCTATTGCACCTAGGATCTTGATTCCCTAATTGGGGGTTCAGGCCGGTTCAGTACATCAGTGATAAAATTTTGAGGCTGATCGGCCAAAGATTGCGCGAACGAATGCGCGACGAAATTTGCGGCGAGACACAAAAACGAAGGCCAAATTCATGGAGTTGCCATGGCAACACCGTTGAATATTCTATAAAACCACGCATAACTTTTAATGCCCCACTTGTGAAGATGATCCTGAGCGATTTTGGTGGCAGTCGGTTAAACGCCCTATGACAAGTTACTTCAAGTACGTGATGTGCAAAAATGCTGAATCGGCAAAGGTCAAAGTTCAGTCCAAGATGGCCGACTTCCTGTTTGCCAAGCGGCAACTTCATAATGTAATTTTTTGACGGTCTTCATATGGTCTTTTTCTGACCCGAATTTGGTGGTTCTGCGGGCAACTTTTTTTTTGCCCCCCCCATAGGAATGCAAAATTAGAAATTTCTAGGGGGCGCCGTTTCCCCACTTTTTTGAATTTTTTAATGGCGCCAATAAAAAACAAAATTTTTCACCAGACCTGGCTTGCATGCAAAAATTGGTGAGTTTTCGTATATGTTCAGGGGGTCAAATTAGCGATCGTTTACTCAGATAGAATAATAATAATAATTAAAGCCGCAAGCGGCGATAATAGGCCCTCGCCGGCCGCCGCCCAGGTGCTGGTGCCGATTTGAACCCAGCTTTTCCAGCCGTGCCTATTTTTTTAGGCATTTTTTTGTTTTACCTGGCACATTCGAAAAACTGCAATGGATGTATTGGCTAACTCAAGAAAAAAGATGCCATATTCTGGGCATTGCCATGGCAACGCGTTACACATTACAGTATTTTCACCTGTAGGTATTTTGTTCAGGGTGATGTGAAGAATGTTGTGTATGAAATTTCAGGCATTTCTATGCATTTTTGAAAAAGATATAGTCGTTTTTCAGTTGCAGAAATTTCAAATTTTTTCCCATAGGGATAAAATGGGGCAGTTTTGTGATCGTCATGGCAACAGCGTCCAAAATATGACATAGGTGTGATTGACTTTTTTGATCAGGTTGACATGAAGAATCTGTGCGCCAAATTTCATGTATTTTGGGCAAACTAAGCAGAAACTTTAGTATGGGGGAAATTTTGCTTTTTCCCATTAGAATAAAATGGGGCATTTCGTGCTTCGCCATGGCAACGTGGTAGAAAATAGACTATGGGTGTGATTGGCTTTTTTGATCGGGATGACGTCAGGAATGTGGACATGAATTTTCATGTATTTACGACAAACTAAAATTGTGGACCTCCATACAAATTTTTGTTTCCTTCTGTAGGGGGCGCTATTGCACCTAGGATCTTGATTCCCTAAATGGGGGTTCAGGCCGGTTCAGTACATAAGTGATTAAGTTTTGAGGCTGATCGGCCAAAGATTGCGCGAACGAATGCGCGACGAAATTTGCGGCGAGACAAAAAAACGAAGGTCAAATTTATGCGGTTGCCATGGCAACACCGTTGAATATTCTATAAAACCACGCAGAACTTTTGATTCCCCACTTGTGAAGATGATCCTGAGCGATTTTGGTGGCAGTCGGTTAAACGCCCTATGACAAGTTACTTCAAGTACGTGGTGTGCCAAAATGCTGAATCGGCAAAGGTCAAAGTTCAGTCCAAGATGGCCCACTTCCTGTTTGCCAAGCGGCAACTTCATAATGTAATTTTTTGACGGTCTTCATATGGTCATTTTCTGACCCGAATTTGGTGGTTCTGCGGGCAACTTTTTTTTTGCCCCCCCCATAGGAATGCAAAATGTGAAATTTCTAGGGGGCGCCGTTTCCCCACTTTTTTGATTTTTTTAATGGCGCCAATAAAAAACAAAATGTTTCGCCAGACCTGGCTTGCATGCAAAAATTGGTGAGTTTTCGTATATGTTCAGGGGGTCAAATTAGCGATCGTTTACTCAGAAAGAATAATAATAATAATAATAATAATAAGAATAATAATGAACAATTCTAACAATTCCAATAATGCGCCAATCCAGTCACCTTCATATATACGTTTTCGGAAACGTCTCGACCCGACCCACGTTGTCGTGAGGTCCATTGTCAATGACGAGCGCGTTGCGCTCGTCATTGACCCAGTTTCGTCGCGCAAGCTAGCTGCTGACCCTAACAATTTCAATTATGGGCTGCTCCAGTCACCCCCATATTTACGTTTTCGAGAAGCGTTCGACCTGCCCTACCTTGTTTGAGGGTCCGTTGTCAAAGTCGAGCGCTTCGCGCTCGACTTTGACCTTTTTCGTTTTCGCGCGAGCGAATACAATAGGCTCCTCGCCGATCACGTTGTGAGGCTCGGGCCTAATTAAAGCTGCAAGCAGCGATAATAGGCCCTCGCCGGCCGCCGCCCAGGTGCTGGTGCCGATTTGAACCCAGCTTTTCCGGCCGTGCCACTTTTAGCCGTTTTTTTGGCTGCTACATGTGAAATTTTGAAATGGATGAATTGGCTAAGTCAAGGAAAAAGATGCCATTTTCCGGACTTCGCCATGGCAACGCCTTACATATTACATCATTTTCACCTGGAGGTTTTTTATTCAGGACGATGTGAAGAATGTGTGTACCAAATTTCATGCATTTCTATGCAATTCTGAGAAAGATATGGTCATTTTTCAATGTAAGAAATTTTAAGTTTTTTGTCATAGGGATAAAATGGGGTAGTTTTGGGATCGTCATGGCAACAGCGTCCAAAATATGATATAGGTGTGATTGACTTTTTTGATCAGCCTGACATACATATTGTGTGTACCAAATTTCATGTATTTTGGGCAAAGTAAGCTGAAATTTTAGTATTGGTGAAATGTCACTTTTTCCCAGAGGGATAAAATGGGGCATTTCTGGCTTCGCCATGGCAACGTGGTAGAAAATAGAGTATGGATGTCATTGGCTTTTTTGATCAGGATGATGTCATGAGTGTTGACACAAATTTTCATGCGTTTCAGACAAAGTAAAATTCTGGACCTCCATACAAATTTTTGTTTGCTTCTGTAGGGGGCGCTATTGCACCTAGAAACTTGATTCCCTAATTGTGGGTTCAGGCCGGTCCAGTAAACAAGTTATTAAATTTTGAGGCTGATCGGCCAAAGATTGTGCGAACGAATGCACAAACAAAATTGCGGCGAGAGACAAAAACGAAGACCAAATTCACGCGGTTGCCATGGCAACACCGTTGAATATTCTATAAAACCACGCAGAACTTTTGATTCCCCACTTGTGAAGATGATCCTGAGCGATTTTGGTGGCGGTCGGTTAAACGCCCTATGACAAGTTAATTCAAGTACGAGCTGTGCAAAAATGCTGAATCGGCAAAGGTCAAAGTTCAGTCCAAGATGGCCGACTTCCTGTTTGTATGGCGGCAACTTCATAATGTAATTTTTTGTTGGTCTTCATATGGACTCTGTCTGACTAGAATTTTCTGATTGTACAGCAAAATTTATTTTTGCCCCGCCCATAGGAATGCAAAATTTGAATTTTCTAGGGGGCGTGGCTTCAACACTTTTTTGAGTTTTTTAATGGCGCCAATAAAAAACAAAATTTTTCACCAGACCTGGCTTGTATGCAAAAGTTTAGGACTTTTCATATATGTTAAGGGGGTCAAATTAGCGATCAAAGAGGAAGCAAGAATAATAATAATAATAATAAGAATAATAATGAAGAACGCCAACAATTCCAATAATGCGCCAATCCAGTCACCTTCATATATACGTTTTCGGAAACGTCTCGACCCGACGCACGTTGTCGTGAGGTCCATTGTCAATGACGAGCGCGTTGCGCTCGTCATTGACCCACTTTCGTCGCGCAAGCTAGCTGATGACCCTAACGATTTCAATTATGGGCTGCTCCAGTCACCCCCATATTTACGTTTTCGAGAAGCGTTCGACCTGACCTACCTTGTTTGAGGGTCCGTTGTCAAAGTCGAGCGCTTCGCGCTCGACTTTGACCTTTTTTCGTTTTCTCGCGCGAGCGAATACAATAGGTTCCTCGCCGATCACTTCGTGAGGCTCGGGCCTAATAAGAATAATAATGAACAATTCTAACAATTCCAATAATGCGCCAATCCAGTCACCTTCATATATACGTTTTCGGAAACGTCTCGACACGACCCACGTTGTCGTGAGGTCCATTGTCAATGACGAGCGCGTTGCGCTCGTCATTGACCCAGTTTCGTCGCGCAAGCTAGCTGCTGACGCCAACGATTTCAATTATGGGCTGCTCCATTCACCCACATATATACGTTTTCGAGAAGCGTTCGACCTGACCTACCTTGTTTGAGGGTCCGTTGTCAAAGTCGAGCGCTTCGCGCTCGACTTTGACCCTTTTTCGTTTTTCGCGCGAGCGAATACAATAGGCTCCTCGCCGATCACTTCGTGAGGCTCGGGCCTAATTAAAGCCGCAAGCGGCGATAATAGGCCCTCGCCGGCCGCCGCCCAGGTGCTGGTGCCGATTTGAACCCAGCTTTTCCAGCCGTGCCTATTTTAGCCGGGGGTTTTTTTTTGCTGGCATATATGAAAAACTGCAATGGATGTATTGACTTTCTCAAAGAAAAAGATGCCATATTGTGGGCATCGCCATGGCAACGCCTTACACATTACACTATTTTCACCTGTAGGTTTTTTGTTCAGGGAGATGTGAAGAATGTGTGTACCAAATTTCAGGCATTTCTATGCATTTTTGAAAAAGATATGGTCATTTTCCAAACGCAGAAATTTCACAATTTTTCCCATAGGGATAAAATGGGGCAGTTTTGTCATCGTCATGGCAACAGCGTCCAAAATATGACATAGGTGTGATTGACTTTTTTGATCAGGCTGACATCATGAATCCGTGTACCAAATTTCATGTATTTTGGGCAAACTAAGCAGAAACTTTAGAATGGGGGAAATTTCGCTTTTTCCCATTAGAATAAAATGGGGCATTTCGGGCTTCCCCATGGCAACGTGGTAGAAAATAGCCTATGGGTGTGATTGGCTTTTTGGATCGGGATCATGTCAGGAATGTTGACATAAATTTTCGTGCATTTCGGGGAACTAAAATTGTGGACCTCCATGCAAATTTTTGTTTGCTTCTGTAGGGGGCGCTATTGCACCTAGGATCTTGATTCCCTAATTGTGGGTTCAGGCCGGTTCAGTACATAAGTGATTAAATTTTGAGGCTGATCGGCCAAAGATTGCGCCAACGAATGCGCGACGAAATTTGCGGCGAGACAAAAAAACGAAGGTCAAATTTGTGCGGTTGCCATGGCAACACCGTTGAATATTCTATAAAACCTCGCAGAACTTTTGATGCCCCACTTCTCCAGATGATCCTGAGCAATTTTGGTGGCAGTCGGTTAAACGCCTTAGGACAAGTTAATTAAAGTACGAGGTGTGCAAAAATGCTGAATCGGGAAAGGTCAAAGTTCAGTCCAAGATGGCCGACTTCCTGTTTGTCAGGCGGCAACTCCATAATGTAATTTTTTGTCAGTCTTCATATGGTCTCTGTCTGACTCGAATTTTGTGATTCTACGGCAAAATAAATTTTTGCCCCGGCCATAGGAATGCAAAATTTTAATTTTCTAGGGGGCGGGGCTTCGCCACTTTTTTGAGTTTTTTAATGGCGCCAATAAAAAACAAAATGTTTCACCAGACCTGGCTTGCATGCAAAAATTGGTGAGTTTTCGTATATGTTCAGGGGTTCAAATTAGCGATCGTTTACTCAGAAAGAATAATAATAATAATAATTAAAGCCGCAAGCGGCGTTAAAGGCCCTCGCAGCCTGCGCGCCCGCCAAGCCCCGCGCGAGCCCCCCACGAGCCCCCCACGAGCAGCAAAGAACCCCCCAGCAAGCCGCCTACAAGACAGCTGCCAGACAGCTGCCTGCAAGCAGCGCAAACCCCCAGTGAGCCACATGCAAGCCTCACAAACTCCCAGCGAGCCCTTTCTTTTCCCGAATGTAAAACCGGAGTTACAGCTGTTATTGCACACCTTTCCAGAAGGTTGCGCTGCAACTGGCATTGAATAATGTCGTGCATGTGCTCAGGAGTGGATCCTTGTCACACTTGTGAAGTTTGGACAATAAGTGTTTAAATTACAGCAACTTCCTGTTTCCAGTAGGTGGCGCTGTTACCGTCATTCAATGTCATGTGTGTGTGTGCAGGGCAGGGTCCTTATCACGCTTGTGAAGTTTGGTGCAGATTGGACAATGACTGTTTGAATTAGAGCAACTACCTTGTTCCGCTAGGGGCGCTATAGCTGCATTCAATAATGTGACATGGATGTGTGCAGGGGTGGGTCCTTATCACACTTGTGAAGTTTGGTGCAGATTGGACAAGGAGTGTTTGTATTAGAGCAACTTTGCTGTTCCACTAGGGGCGCTATAGCTCCACTCAATAATGTCACATGGATGTGTGCAGGGGTGGGTCCTTATCACACTTGTGAAGTTTGGTGCAGATTGGACAATAAGTGTTTGAATTAGAGCAACTTCCTTGTTCCACTAGAGGCGCTATAGCTCCACTCAATAATGTCATATGGATGTCTTCAGGGGTGGGTCCTTATCAGACTTGTGAAGTTTGAGGTCAATCGGACAAAGTATATGAGAATGAGAGGCAATCGAAAGGTCACGGCGAAGGATCGAAGCTCGCCATGGCGCCGTGGCACCAGGGCCACGCCCCTCTGCAGTGTAACATCATCATGGGCTTTACTGGAAATGGTTGTGGTCATTATACAGCTCAAAAGACGTGAATAAAGTGTGTCATGCATAAATGTTAGGTTTTCCATTGAAAATGAATGGGGAATTGGGGGCGTGGTTACGGGGGCGGGGTGCAAAATGAGGCATGGGTCTCATTGACTTTTTTGATCAGGGTCATATAGAGAATGTGTAAACCAAATTTCAGAATTCTAGGAGTGACTACATTATTTGACCTCCATGTAAATATTAGTTTGATTATGTAGGGGGCGCTATTGCAGGAATTGCCATTGTTTCTCCATTTATGGATTCATGGTGGGTCTGTACATGAGTTATTAAAGTTTGGGAGAAATGGTGCAAAGCATGCACGCGTGATGACAGAAAAGGTGAGTGTAAAAAAGGCCAAAACGAAGGCCAAGTTCAGCGCCCCCTTGTGAGAAGACCGTTTAATATTCTATAAAACCATGAATAACTTTTGATCCCCTGCTTGTGTAGATTATGCTGAGCAATTTTGGTGTCTGTAGGTATAATGCTCTAGGAGGAGATGTTTCAAATATGAGGTGTGCGCAATCGCTGAATTGGAAAAGGTCAAAGTTCAGGCCAAGATGGTTGACTTCCTGTTTGTTGTGTGGGGGTGCTCCAAGAGGATTTTTTGCTTGCCTTGACCTGATCTGTGGGTGACGCGAATTTCGTGGTTCTAGGACAAAGTTGACCGTGGCCTCTCCCATAGGAGGCCGAAAAATGAAATTTCCAGGGGGCGCCGTGGAGCCCCCTTTGAGAGTTTGCTCTTGGCGACAGTAAAAAAATAAATTTTTCGCCAGACCTGATGACTGTAGCGAAAAAAACTGACTTTTCGTATATGTTCAGGGGGTCAAATTTGAGGTCAAACTGGCAGAAAGAAAAATAAGAAGAAGAAGAAGAAGAAGAAGAATAATGAATATCGCTAACAAATCCAATATTCCGCCTTTCCAGTCACCCACATATATACCTTTTCGGAAACGTCTCGACATGACGCACGTCCCCATGAGGTCCGGGGACACTTGCGACCGCGTCCCATGCGACCGCCCCCATTTTCGCACCGCCACCCCCTTACAATCACTATAGGCTCCTCGCCGACCCTTCGGTTGGCTCGGGCCTAATTAAAGCCGCAAGCGGCGATGATCGGGCCCTCGCACCCGGCGCGCGTCGACCCGTGGCGCGCTCCAGCCAAGCCGCGCGTCGACCTGTGGCACGCTCCAGCCGAGCTGCGCTTGGAGGTTCTCGCAGACGAGAGAGTAGCGGGCTCACCCGGCTGCTGACAGCTCAGCAGTGTAGCCGTACTTTGCGTTGTTCGTCTCCCGCTTCCACTAGGTGGCGTCGGTGAGTGCCCACTAATTAATATGTCACAATGCTCTATGTAATGCCTGCAGCCATAAATGAAACTGTAATGACCATAGGATGATGATTATCAGTGTCCTACTGATTTCATGTCACCAGTAGGTGGCGTTATGAGTGTGAAACAAAGCTGATAGATGGGTGTGTCCAGTCTCCCTTACCCTCCCATTAAGCCTGTGAAGTTTGGGACAGATTGGACAATGTATGAGAGAGATGTGACAAGTAGGTGTACTGTGGTATATGAGTAAAATCCCACATTCAGCGGGTTGCTACGGCAACACCGTTCAATATTGTACAAAACCATGAATATCTTTTGATGGGCTACTTGTGTAGATGATCTGGAGCCATTTTGGTGTCACTGGATGAAATGCTGTAGTAGAAGATGATTCAAATAGCAGGCCTGAAAAATGTGAAAAATGCAGCAAAAAAGACACCTTAATTAGAACATGTCAGGCTTCCTGTTGGATTTTGGGTATGGATCCAAGAGACTTTTTTGTACGTCTTAGGATGTTACTTCAGCATGCACGATTTCAGATACACAGACCAAGCACAGCCCTGGGGCTGATGTTTAGAATCTTTCTGGGCCTGAAATGGAAAAAAAGTCCAAATTCAGAGGGTTGCTATGGCAACACCGTTCAATATTCTACAAAACCATGAATATCTTTTGATGAGCTACTTGTGTAGATGATCTGGAGCAATTTTGGTGTGACTGGGTCAAATGCCCTAGGAGGAGTTGATTCAAAAAGGCCTGAAAAAGGCGAAAAATGCTGCAAAAATGACACTTTAAAGTGAACGGGGCTGACTTCCTGTTGGGTTTCGGCTATAGGTCCAAGAGACTTTTTTGTAGATGTTAGCATCTTACATCAGCAGGCACATTTTCAGATACACAGAGAAAGCACAGCCCAGGGGCTGATGTTTAAAATCTCTGTGAATTAGAAATTGAAAAAAGTCCAAATTCAGAGGGTTGCCATGGCAACACCGTTCAATATTCTACAAAACCATGAATAACTTTTGATGGGCTACTTGTGTAGATGATCTGGAGCCAATTTGGTGTCAGTGGGTGAAATGCCCTAGGACAAGTTGATTCAAATAGCAGGCTTGGAAATCGCAAAAATTGACACCTTCAATTAAAGATGGCCGAGTTCCTGTAGGGTTTGGGGTATGGGTCCAAGAGACTTTTTTGTACGTCTTAGGATGTTACATGAGCCTGTACATTTTCATACATGTAGATAAAACGTAGCTCCGGGGCTACTCAAAAAAAATGCAGTTTTATGATATTTCCAGGTGCCACTAGGTGGCGCTCTACCGTTTATGGACGTTATGCATATCAGTGTGTTCAGGGCAGCATGCTTATCACACCACTGAAGTTTGAGCCAGATTGGACAGGTTGGCTTTGAGTTACAGCCATTTTTGTGTTCATGGCGAATCATCGCACTTTGCCGTCCCATAAGGGTCACGCCCTTTTGCCAAAAACTCACAGTTTTGAAAACACAGTAAGTCCAACTTGTTAAGGCTGTCCAGGTGAAATTTGAGATGGTTCGGCTCAACCGCCTTGGAGCTGGACCTCCAAGTGTAAAATATGACATTTCCTGTTCCCACTAGGTGGCGCTGCGACTGTTATTAAATATTGTCATATGTATGTGTTCAGGGGAGGACCCTCATCCTAGTGAAGAAGTTTGATCCAGATTGGATCATGTAGGTATGAATGAGAGGCAATCAAAATTTCATGGCGAATGATAAAAATTCAGGGGGGCATAAGGACCCCTCCCCCTTGACAAAAACTCACCATATTTTAGATTTAGATTCCCCTGGGGGTGTAGGTTACACAAACCAAATATGAAGTTGATAATACCTAAGATCTCTGAGTTATTAGAAAAAGTCTGAGGTTTGCAAATGGCCAAATTTGCATGATTAATTCAAAATGGCGGACTTCCTGTTGGTTTTAGGGCATGGCTCCAAGAGGATTTTTTGTGCGTCTGGATATGATATATATGTGTGTGAAGTTTCATTCATGTACGTGAAACACAGCGGTGGGGCTCCAGTTTAGGGGGCGCTAGAGAGCCAATTTGGATGGCCCTTGCCCGAGACCATTAAAATACGTAAATTTTCACCGGGTGTGATGCATGTGCAAAGTTTCATGAGTTTTTGAATATGATAAAGCCCCCAAAAAGCCAATTCATTTGCCTGAATAATAATAAAAAAAAAAAAAATTAAAGCCGCAAGCGGCGTTAAAGGCCCTCGCAGCCTGCGTGCCCGCCAAGCCCCGCGCGAGCCCCCCACGAGCAGCCAAGAACCCCCCAGCAAGCCGCCTACAAGACAGCTGCCAGACAGCTGCCTGCAAGCACCGCAAACCCCCAGTGAGCCACATGCAAGCCTCACAAACTCCCAGCGAGCCCTTTCTTTTCCCGAATGTAAAACCGGAGTTACAGCTGTTATTGCACACCTTTCCAGAAGGTGGCGCTGCAACTGGCATTGAATAACGTCGTGCATGTGCTCAGGAGTGGATCCTTGTCACACTTGTGAAGTTTGGACAATAAGTGTTTAAATTACAGCAACTTCCTGTTTCCACTAGGTGGCGCTGTTACCGTCATTCAATGTCATGTGTGTGTGTGCAGGGCAGGGTCCTTATCACGCTTGTGAAGTTTGGTGCAGATTGGACAATGACTGTTTGAATTAGAGCAACTACCTTGTTCCACTAGGGGCGCTATAGATGCACTCAATAATGTCACATGGATGTGTGCAGGGGTGGGTCCTTATCACACTTGTGAAGTTTGGTGCAGATTGGACAATAAGTGTTTGAATTAGAGCAACTTCCTTGTTCCACTAGAGGCGCTATAGCTCCACTCAATAATGTCATATGGATGTCTTCAGGGGTGGGTCCTTATCAGACTTGTGAAGTTTGAGGGCAATCGGACAAAGTATATGAGAATGAGAGGCAATCGAAAGGTCACGGCGAAGGATCGAAGCTCGCCATGGCGCCGTGGCACCAGGGCCACGCCCCTCTGCAGTGTAACATCATCATGGGCTTTACTGGAAATGGTTGTGGTCATTATACAGCTCAAAAGACGTGAATAAAGTGTGTAATGCAGAAATGTTTGGTTTTCCATTGAAAATGAATGGGGAATTGGGGGCGTGGTTACGGGGGCGGGGTGCAAAATGAGGCATGGGTCTCATTGACTTTTTTGATCAGGGTCATATAGAGAATGTGTAAACCAAATTTCAGAATTCTAGGAGTGACTACATTATTTGACCTCCATGTAAATATTAGTTTGATTATGTAGGGGGCGCTATTGCAGGAATTGCCATTGTTTCTCCATTTATGGATTCATGGTGGGTCTGTACATGAGTTATTAAAGTTTGGGAGAAATCGGGCAAAGCATGCACGCGTGATGACAGAAAAGGTGAGGGTAAAAAAGGCCAAAACGAAGGCCAAGTTCAGCGCCCCCTTGTGAGAAGACCGTTTAATATTCTATAAAACCATGAATAACTTTTGATCCCCTGCTTGTGTAGATTATGCTGAGCAATTTTGGTGTCTGTAGGTATAACGCTCTAGGAGGAGATGTTTCAAATACGAGGTGTGCGCAATCGCTGAATTGGAAAAGGTCAAAGTTCAGGCCAAGATGGCTGACTTCCTGTTTGTTGTGTGGGGGTGCTCCAAGAGGATTTTTTGCTTGCCTTGACCTGATCTGTGGGTGACGCGAATTTCGTGGTTCTAGGACAAAGTTGACCGTGGCCTCTCCCATAGGAGGCCGAAAAATGAAATTTCCAGGGGGCGCCGTGGAGCCCCCTTTGAGAGTTTGCTCTTGGCGACAGTAAAAAAATAAATTTTTCGCCAGACCTGATGACTGTAGCGAAAAAAACTGACTTTTCGTATATGTTCAGGGGGTCAAATTTGAGGTCAAACTGGCAGAAAGAAAAATAAGAAGAAGAAGAAGAATAATAATGAATATCGCTAACAAATCCAATATTCCGCCTTTCCAGTCACCCACATATATACCTTTTCGGAAACGTCTCGACATGACGCACGTCCCCATGAGGTCCGGGGACACTTGCGACCGCGTCCCATGCGACCGCCCCCATTTTTGCACCGCCACCCCCTTACAATCACTATAGGCTCCTCGCCGACCCTTCGGTTGGCTCGGGCCTAATAATAAGAAGAATAATGAACAATTCTAACAATTCCAATAATGCGCCAATCCAGTCACCTTCATATATACGTTTTCGGAAACGTCTCGACCCGACGCACGTTGTCGTGAGGTCCATTGTCAATGACGAGCGCGTTGCGCTCGTCATTGACCCAGTTTCGTCGCGCAAGCTAGCTGCTGACCCTAACGATTTCAATTATGGGCTGCTCCAGTCACCCCCATATTTACGTTTTCGAGAAGTGTTCGACCTGACCTACGTTGTTTGAGGGTCCGTTGTCAAAGTCGAGCGCTTCGCGCTCGACTTTGACCTTTTTTCGTTTTTCGCGCGAGCGAATACAATAGGCTCCTCGCCGATCACTTCGTGAGGCTCGGGCCTAATAATAATGAACAACGCCAACGATTCCAATTAGGCGCTTTTCCAGTCACCTACATATATACGTTTTCGGAAACGTCTCGACATGACGCACGTCCCCATGAGGTCCGGGGTCACTTGCGACCGCGTCCCATGCGACCTTGGGGATTTTGATGCATTTTTGGGGTTTTTGGCTAAGCGAATACAATAGGCTCCTCGCCGAGACTTCGTCGGCTCGGGCCTAATAATAATGAACAACGCCAACGATTCCAATTAGGCGCTTTTCCAGTCACCTACATATATACGTTTTCGGAAACGTCTCGACATGACGCACGTCCCCATGAGGTCCGGGGTCACTTGCGACCGCGTCCCATGCGACCTTGGGGATTTTGATGCATTTTTGGGGTTTTTGGCTAAGCGAATACAATAGGCTCCTCGCCGAGACTTCGTCGGCTCGGGCCTAATAATGAACGACGCCAACGATTCCAATAATGCGCCAATCCAGTCACCTTCATATATACGTTTTCGGAAACGTCTCGACACGACCCACGTTGTTGTGAGGTCCATTGTCAATGACGAGCGCAACGCGCTCGTCATTGACCCACTTTCGTCGCGCAAGCTAGCTGCTGACGCTAACGATTTCAATTATGGGCTGTTCCAGTCACCCACATATATATGTTTTCGAGAAGCGTTCGACCTGACCTACCTTGTTTGAGGGTCCGTTGTCAAAGTCGAGCGCTTCGCGCTCGACTTTGACCTTTTTTCGTTTTTCGCGCGAGCGAATACAATAGGCTCCTCGCCGATCACTTCGTGAGGCTCGGGCCTAATTAAAGCCGCAAGCGGCGTTAAAGGCCCTCGCAGCCTGCGCCCGCCAAGCCCCGCGCGCGAGCTGCCCGTGAGCCCCCGCGAACCCACAGCAAGCCACCTACGAGCTCCGCAAACCCCCAGACAGCTGCCTGCAAGCACCGCAAACCGCCAGCGAGCCACAGGCAAGCCTCACAAACTCCCAGCGAGCCCCTTCTTTTCCCGAATGTAAAACCGGAGTTACAGCTGTTATTGCACACCTTTCCAGAAGGTGGCGCTGCAACTGGCATTGAATAATGTCGTGCATGTGCTCAGGAGTGGATCCTTGTCACACTTGTGAAGTTTGGACAATAAGTGTTTAAATTACAGCAACTTCCTGTTTCCAGTAGGTGGCGCTGTCATTGTCATTCAGTGTCATATGGATGTGTGCAGGGGTGGGCCCTTATCACACTTGTGAAGTTTGGTGCAGATTGGACGATGAGTGTTTGAATTAGAGCAACTTCCTGTTTCCACTAGAGGCGCTATAGCTCCATTCAATAATGCCATGTGGATGTGTTCAGGGGTGGGTCCTTATCAGACGTTTGAAGTTTGAGGGCAATCGGACAATGTATGTGAGAATGAGAGGCAATCGAAATGTCACGGCGAAGGATCGAAGGTCGCCATGGCGGCATGGCACGAGGACCACGCCCCTCTGCAGTGTAACATCATCATGGGCTTTACTGGAAATGTTTGTGGTCATTATAATTGTAGGAGTAACTAAAATTTTGGAGCTCCATGTAAATTTTAGTTTGAGTATGTAGGGGGCGCTATAGCAGGAATTGCCATTGTTTCTCCATTTATGGATTCATGGTGGTACTGTACATAAGTTATTAAAGTTTGGGACAAATCGGGCAAAGCATGCATGAGCGGTGACAGAAAAGGTGAGACAAAAAAAGGCCAAAACGAAGGCCAAATTCAGCGCCCCCTTGTGAGAAGAGCGTTTAATATTCTACAAAACCATGAATAACTTTTGATGCCCTACTTGTGTAGATTATGCTGAGCGATTTTGGTGATTGTAGGTATAACGCCCTAGGAGGAGATGTTTCAAATACGTAGTGTGGACAATCGCTGAATTGGAAAAGGTCAAAGTTCAGGCCAAGATGGCTGACTTCCTGTTTGTTGTGTGGGGGTGCTCCAAGAGGATTTTTTGCTTGTCTTGACATGATCTGTGTGTGACGCGAATTTTGTGGTTCTACGACAAAGTTGACCGTGGCCTCTCCCATAGAGGCCCGAAAAATGAAATTTCCGGGGGGCGCCGTGGAGCCCCCTTTGAGAGTTTGCTCTTGGCGATAGTAAAAAACAAAATTTTTCACCAGACCTGGCCTCTGTAGCGAAAATGGTGACTTTTCGTGCATGTTCAGGGGTTCAAATTTGAGGTCAATTTGGCAGAAAGAAAAATAAGAAGAAGAAGAATCGGAAGAATAAAGAAAAATAATAATGACTAACACTAACAAATCCAATATTCCGCCTTTCCAGTCACCCACATATATACGTTTTCGGAAACGTCTCGACATGACGCACGTCCCCATGAGGTCCGGGGACACTTGCAACCGCGTCCCATGCGACCCCCCCCATTTTCGCACCGCCACCCCCTTACAATCACTATAGGCTCCTCGCCGACCCTTCGGTTGGCTCGGGCCTAAAAATGAATAACGCTAACAAAAACAATTAGGCGCTTTTCCAGTCACCCTCATGTATACCTTTTCGGAAACGTCTCGACATGACGCACGTCCCCATGAGGTCCGGGGACACTTGCGACCGCGTCCCATGCGACCGCCCCCATTTTTGCACCGCCACCCCCTTACAATCACTATAGGCTCCTCGCCGACCCTTCGGTTGGCTCGGGCCTAATAACGCTAACAAATCCAATATTCCGCTTTTCCGGGCACCCACATATATACCTTTTCGGAAACGTCTCGACATGGCGCACGTCCCCATGAGGTCCGGGGTCACTTGCGACCACGTCCCATGCGACCGCCCCCATTTTCGCACCGCCCCCCCCTTACAATCACTATAGGCTCCTCGCCGACCCTTCGGTTGGCTCGGGCCTAATAATGACTAACGCTAACAAATCCAATATTCCGCCTTTCCAGTCACCCTCATATATACCTTTTCGGAAACGTCTCGACATGACGCACGTCCCCATGAGGTCCGGGGACACTTGCGACCGCGTCCCATGCAACCGCCCCCATTTATGCACCTCCCCCCCCTTACAATCACTATAGGCTCCTCGCCGACCCTTCGGTTGGCTCGGGCCTAATGAGAAAAAAAAGTAATTTATTAACTGATTACATCGTGTTTTAGACTGCTTATTGCTAACGGATCTATTCTGACCCAAAGTGCAGGCGTGATCGGTTCAAAATGACGGCTTTACAGCAGACAGCCGCACGAACTCTTGCCGGTACTGCGTACCGACGCAGAATCTTTTAGTGGTACGCAGTACCGGACCGTACCGGCGTACTTTCACCCCTGCTCCTAAGCCCAAAGATCCTGGAAAAGTGAGAATTTGTGTTGATATGTGTCAGGCTAACACAGCCATTGAGAGAGAGAGCACCATATTACCCCGGCCATGGATGATGTGGTACATGAGTTAAATGGCGCAATAGTGTTTTCAAAGCTGGATTTAAGGGCTGGATATCATCAGCTGGAGCTATATCCAGACAGCAGATCTATCACCACCACCACCACTCATTTGGGATTGAAATGCTACAAAAGACTAACTTTCCGCATTCCGTCTGCCGCTGAAGTTTTCCAGAATCCCATCTGTCAAACCATACAAGGTCTCACTGGGGTGAAGAATCTCAGTGACAATATCATTTCCTATCGTGCATCCCAGAGTGAGCATGACAGCTACCTCAGAGCGCTGTTCCAACAGCTGAAGAAAAGCGGTCTTACACTGAAAAGTGTGAATTCAGTAAGTCCAGATTTTTTGGTTTAATTTTTTCAGCAGAAGGGGTTTCTGCAGATCTGAATAAAGTTGCTGCTCTTCATCAAGCTCCTGACCCTACGACTCCCAGTGAAATCAAAAGCCTGCTTGGCATGGCCAACTACTGCTCCAGGTTCATCCAAAACTTTCCTTCTATCTCTGAGCCTCTGCGACAGCTAACCAGAAAAGATGTTTCTTGGGTGTGTGATCGAGATCAGCAGGCACCTCTTCAGACATTGAAAGACAGTCTCACTAGTGACACCGTTATATCTTATTTCTACCCAGGCCCTGATACAGAGTTGCTTCGATATGCTAGTCCTGTTGGACTGCGTGCCATCTTATGTCAAAAAGATGAAAAAGGGTTGAAACACATAATATCGTATGCCAGTCGTTCTCTCAGTGACGTTGAGAGGAGATACTCCCAGACTGAAAAAGAGGCATTCACTATTGTCTGGAGCTGTGAACATTTATACATATATGGACATCCCTTCACACTAGTGACAGATCATAAAGCCCTAGAAATCATATGGAACAATCCCAGGTCAAAACCACGAGCCAGAATTGAAAGATGGGGTTTGAGGCTTCAGCCCTACAACTTTAAGGTGGAATTCAGAAAGGGACCCAACAACCCAGCTGATTATATATCTCATCACCCGCTTCCAGTACATGTGCTGCTACAGTAGCAGAAGAATTTGTGAACTTCGTTGCAACTCATGCCACACCAAAAGCTATGACACTTGCAGAGATAAAAGTAGAGACTCTCAACAACTCTATTCTTCAAGAAGTCAGTACTCACATTGTCGCAGGCCATTCAGTCCCTGTACAACCGCAATGAGAGCTTGGTCTGTATAGCCAGAAATAAGTCGGACTTGTTTCCTGTGGGTGTTGGACTCCACCAGGACTGCAATTTGTCATTGATAGGTTCAGATCATTTTAATAACTCAGGGAACAAACACACAACTCTTCTCAAACTTGCGCAAGGAGGAGAGATCCGTTCCTTGAACTCAGCTCGTGGCTGAGCGGAAGTTATCTGTCCCAAAGGACGGCTTCCTGCGCAGCGCTTTTATTCGGACTGTCACAATAAGGTTACGTGGGTTACACCAAATGCAGTTTACAGCATGTAATAAACAACATTCTTGGCTTTTTCCTTACCATATATGGTAGTAAGTATACTGTGGAATGTGCATGTAACATGGCGTATATGAGACACGTGTCCTATGTTTGTTCTCTGCAGGCTGAAAACAGCCTGCAAGTAACTACAACTTCCTTTGTAAGAAATGTCACCACGTGTTTCCATCTCAAACATAAAAACAACAGTATCATATGTACATAAAACAACTTATAGAAAATATACAAACAGAAGATATGATAATTCATAATAAACAGAATGGAATTTATACTATAACTCCAACAGTCATCAATTCTGTTGATAATTTTTATGGAAAGACTTTCTAGGTGTAGCCAGGTCACGGAAGGCTTCTTCCGTGGTGGCCTCAGAATCTCGTCTATGCTCTTCGCAGATGATGCGGTCTTGTTGGGTTCATCGTGGGGTGGCCTCCAGCTTGCAGTGGAACGGTTCACAGCTGAGTATGAAGCAGCTGGCATGAGAATGAGCACCTCTGAGTCTGAGGCCATCGTCCTCAGCCGGAAAAGGGTTACATGGATGAGTTCCAGCCCCAGGTGGAGGAGTTCAAGTATCTCGGGGTCCAGTTCACAAGTGACGGGAGAAGGGAGTGAGAGATCAACAGATGGATCGGGGCTGCTTCTGCAGTGATGTGGACGCTGCATCGGTCTGTCTTGGTAAAGAGGGAGCTAAGTGTAAAAGCAAAGCTCTCGATTTACTGGTCGATCTACGTTCCTACCCTCACCTATGGTCACGAGCTTTGGGTAGTGACCGAAAGAATAAGATCACGAATACAAGCGGCAGAAAAGAGTTTCCTTCGAAGGGTGGCTGGCCTCTCCCTTAGAGATAAGATGAGGAGTGCAGCCATCCGGGAGGGGCTCAGAGTAGAGCCGCTGCTCCTCCACATTGAAAAGAGCCAGTTGAGGTGGCTCGGGCATCTGAGTAGGATGCCTCCTGGCTGCCTCTTAGGTGAGGTGTTCCGGGCATGCCCCACCGGGAGGAGGCCCCGGGGTAGACCCAGGACACGCTGGAGAGATTATATCTCTCGGCTGGTCTGGGAACGTCTTGGGGTCCCCCCGGATGTGCTGGTGGATGTGGTTGGGGAGAGGGAAGCCTGGGCTTCTCTGCTTAGACTGCTGCCCCCGCGACCCAGCCACGGATAAGTGGATGAGAATGGATGGATGGAATGCTGTTTTGTCCATTATTTTAAAATGAAGTGTTATTAAGAAATGGCAAAACAAAAGAGGGTTTCCAGACAATTTAACCATCTAGTCCATATTACAGCAGCATGGATCAGTGTGAGGACAGAGAGGAGGGAGTCCCTCCCTCTAAAACCACTCTGTGTGGGGAACATGACAGCCAGACCAAAGCTCAGAGGTGAGATGATCATCTCTAACTGTCCATGACTCTTCTCCATGTCACAGCTCAGCACTCACATCACTGCTGCATCATTATTCACAGGAACCAACCTGAACCTGAACCTGAACCTGAACCTGAACCTGAACCCAGACCCAGCTGTGCATCCATAAAAAGCAACATGTCAACAGATGACAAAGTTAAAAGACAACATGCCTCTAAATCCACGTAGGTTGAGATCAGTTACTTTGAAAGCTGTTCTGTTTTTGATGCTGGAATGTTTATTTAAAATGCAGTAAATCTGTGTTTTTTTTCTTTTTCTTTCAGGATTCTTCAGAGTTCAGACTTTCCTGGGCCTGAACCCAGCTGTGTGTCCTTAAAGAGTGACCAGTCAAAGGGCATTGAAGACAATTTTAAAGGACAGTCTTCTGAAACAGACAGGTAATTTTTACCTCAAATGTAAAGGTGTTAGTTTTATTTTTCCCACAAACATAGCAGTGAAAGTGTAAAGCCTGCACATTGTAGGAGGAGTTCATGTAGTGAAGAGTGTCCGTAGGACTCCAGCTCATCCAGCAGGTGAGGTCCATGCCTTCTAGACTTACTAAAAATAAATCTTCATAGTGAAAATGGGGGACTATGTATAAAAATACCTTTGATTCCTAAACAGTTAGCATAATGCTTCAGTTAAACTCTTTGTTTTAACGCTGAAACTTTTCAGTTGCAGTTTCAGTGATATCTTTACTATTAGATGTGAAATCCACTGTTGTAGTGTACACAGTGGCAACATTAGAAAAAAGTAATTGTCCAAAAGCTTGCAGACCTAACTTTATCTGAGTTAAAGTGTATAGGAGGTGTTTCTGTAGTGAAGAGGCTGAGTGTCTGTAGGACTCCATTTGGTCCAGCAGGGGTCTTCTTTGAGCTTTTGTTCAAACACAGTGTAGGTAGGAACGTCCACTCTACCTCAGGCATTGATGATTAGAAGATGATAAAATGTTTGTTAGCATTACACCAGATGAACTGAGAAGAATTCTTTATAGAGGTTTATGGATTGTTGCAATTAAAGAATGTGTAGGTGAGGCAGTTCTGGATGCTGATACATGATATTGGCAGCTTTTATCAGATTTCATTTTAACTGTAGCTTTAAGTCAGGAGGTCGTATTAACAACTTGATCATCTTATTGTAGATATTTTGTAAATGAAACATCAAAATGAGATGCAAGGCTCCAGAAACAAAGGCAGATGCTTTATTTTGTTTCATCAAAAGTCTAGAAATATCAAAATATTGCAAATCATTTAAAATGTTTATATAAAAATATTACAAATACTGTTGTAAACCCAGCCAGACAGTGGTAGTACACTGATGTTTTCAGAAGTCTTTATTTATTTTTATTCACGTTTATGTTCAAAAGTGTATCTGACAAGACAAACCAGGCAGAGGTGGCAAAAGTACTGACATTCTGTACTTAAGTAGAAGTACAAGTAGTTGTGTTAAAAAATACTTTGGTAAAAGTCAAAGTACTGGTTGAACTTCTTTCCTTCAGTAAAAGTAAAAAAGTACAGGCTCTGAAATGTACTCAATGTAAGAAAGTAAAAGTAGCTCCTTGGATTCAATTCAATTCAATTCAATTTTATTTATATAGCACCAAATCACAACAAACAGTCGCCTCAAGGCGCTTTGTATTGTGGGTAAAGACCCTACAATAATACAGAGAAAACCCAACAGTCAAAACGACCCCCTATGAGCAAGCACTTGGCGACAGTGGGAAGGAAAAACTCCCTTTTAACAGGAAGAAACCTTCAGCAGAACCAGGCTCAGGGAGGGGCAGTCATCTGCCGCGACCGGTTGGGCTGAGGGGAGAGAAAAGACATGCTGTGGAAGAGAGCCAGAGATTAATATCAATTAATGATTAAATGCAGAGTGGAGTATAAACAAAGTAAATAAGGTGAATGAAAAGAAACAGTGCATTATGTGAACCCCCCAGCAGACTAGGCCTATAGCAGCATAACTAAGGGATGGTTCAGGGTCACCTGATCCAGCCCTAACTATAAGCTTAATCATAAAGGAAAGTTTTAAGCCTAATCTTAAAAATAGAGAGGGTGTCTGTCTCCCGAATCCAAGCTGGGAGCTGGTTCCACAGAAGAGGGGCCTGAAAGCTGAAGGCTCTGCCTCCCATTCTACTCTTAAGTATCCTAGGAACCACAAGTAAGCCAGCAGTCTGAGAGCGAAGTGCTCTGTTGGGGTGATATGGGACTATGAGGTCTTTGAGATAAGATGGGGCTTGATTATTTAAAACCTTGTAGGTGAGGAGAAGGATTTTAAATTCTATTCTAGATTTAACAGGGAGCAATGAAGAGAAGCCAATATGGGAGAAATCTGCTCTCTCTTTCTAGTCCCTGTCAGTACTCTAGCTGCAGCATTTTGGATCAGCTGAAGACTTTTCAGGGAGCTTTTAGGACAGCCTGATAATAATGAATTACAATAGTCCACCCTAGAAGTAATAAATGCATGATTTAGCTTTTCAGCATCACTCTGAGAAAGGATGTTTCTAATTTTAGAAATATTGCGCAAATGCAAAAAAGTGGTCCTACATATTTGTTTAATATGTGCATTGAAGGACAAATCCTGGTCAAAAATGACTCCAAGATTTCTCACAGTGTTACTGGAGGCCAAAGTAATGCCATCCAGAGTAAGTATCTGGTTAGACACCATGTTTCTAAGATTTGTGGGGCCGAGTACAAGAATTTCAGTTTTATCTGAATTTAGAAGCAGGAAATTAGAGGTCAACCAGGCCTTTATGTCTTTAAGACATTCCTGCAGTTTAACTAATTGATGTGTGTCATCTGGCTTCATTGATAGGTAAAGCTGAGTATCATCTGCATAACAGGGAAAATTCATGCAATGCTTTCTAATAATACTGCCTAAGGGAAGCATGGATAATGTAAATAAAATTGGTCGTAGCACAGAACCCTGTGGAACTCCATAATTAACCTTACTGTCTGAAGAAGACTCCCTATTTACATGAACAAATTGGAGTCTATTAGATAAATATGACTCAAACCACTGCAGTGCAGTACCTTTAATACCTATAGTATGCTCTAATCTCTGTAATAAAATGTTATGGTCAACAGTATCAAAAGCTGCACTGAGGTCCAACAGGACAAGAACAGAGATGAGTCCACTGTCAGAGGCTGTAAGAAGATTATTTGTAACCTTCACTAATGCTGTTTCTGTACTGTGATGAATTCTGAAACCTGACTGAAACTCTTCAAATAAACCGTTCCTCTGCAGATGATCAGTTAGCTGTTTTACAACTACTCTTTCAAGAATCTTTGAGAGAAAAGGAAGGTTGGAGATTGGCCTATAATTAGCTAAAACAGCTGGGTCAAGTGATGGCTTTTTAAGTAGTGGTTTAATTACAGCCACCTTGAAGGTCTGTGGTACATAGCCAACTAACAAAGACAGATTGGTCATTTTTAAGATAGAAGCATCAATAATTGGAAAGACTTCTTTGAACAGTCTAGTAGGAATGGGATCTAATAAACATGTTGCTGGTTTGGAGGAAGTAACTATTGAAGTTAACTCTGAAAGACCAACTGGAGCGAAGGAATCTAAACAAATACCAGCAGTGCTGAAAGCAGCCGAACATGAAGATAAATCTTTGAGATGGTTATGATTAATTTTTTCTCTAATGTCTAAAATCTTATTTGTAAAGAAATCCATGAAGTCACTGCTAGTCAAAGTGAAAGGAATACTCGGCTCTACAGAGCTCTGACTCTTTGTCAGCCTGGCTACAGTGCTGAAAACAAACCTGGGGTTGTTCTTATTTTCTTCAATTAATGATGAGTAGTAAGATGTCCTAGCTTTACGGAGGGCTTTTTTATAGAGCAACAAACTCTTTTTCCAGGCTAAATGAGCATCTTCTAATTTAGTGAGACACCATTCCCTCTCCAGCTTTCGGGTTATCTGCTTAAGCTGTGCGTTTGTGAATTATACCACGGAGTCAGGCACTTCTGATTTGAAGCTTTCCTTTTCAGAGGAGCCACAGTATCCAAAGTCGTACGCAGTGAGGATGTAAAACTATTGACGAGATAATCGACCTCACTGGGAGCAGAGTTTAGGTAGCTGCTCTGCACTGTGTTGGCACTGAAGAGCATAATAATGAAGGAATTAGATCCTTAAACTTAGTTACAGCACTTTCAGAAAGACTTCTACTGTAATAAAACTTATTCCCCACTGCTGTGTAATCCATTAAAGTAAATGTAAATGTTACTAAGAAATGATCAGGCAGGAGGTGGCTTTCAGGGAATACTGTTAAGTCTTCAGTTTCTATGCCATATGTCAGGACAAGATCCAGAGTATGATTAAAGTGGTGGGTGGGCTCCTTTACATTTTGAGAGAAGCCAATTGAATCTAACAATAGATTAAATGCAGTGTTGAGGCTGTCATTCTCAGCATCTACATGGATGTTAAAATCACCCACTATAATGATTTTATCTGAACTGAGCACTAAATCAAATAAAAAGTCTGAGAAATCAGACAGAAACTCTGAGTAAGGACCAGGTGGACGATAGATAATAACAAATAAAACAGGTTTTTGATTTTCCCAATTAGGGTGGACAAGACTAAGAGTCAGGCTTTCAAAAAAATTAAAACTTTGTCTGGGTCTTTGATTAATTAGTAAGCTGGAATTGAAGATTGCAGCTACTCCTCCTCCTTGACCTGTGCTTTGAGCATTCTGACAGTTACTGTGACTCGGGGGTGTTGATTCATTTAAACTAACATATTCATCCTGCTGTAACCAGGTTTCTGTAAGGCAGAATAAATCAATATGTTGATCAATTATTAAGTCATTTACTAATAGGGACTTGGAAGAGAGAGACCTAATGTTTAATAGTCCACATTTAATTGTTTTATTCTTTGGTGCAGTTGAAGAAGCTGTATTATTTATTGTTTTTTAATTTTTATGGTTAAATAGTTTTCTGCTGATTTTAGCTTTGTTTTTTGGTGCTCTGGGAGCAGGCACCGACTCTGTGGGGATGGGGTTTTGGGGGGATGGCAGGAGGAGAGAAGCTGCAGAGAGGCGTGTAAGGCTGCAACTCTGCTTCCTGGTCTCAGCCCTGGGTAGTCAGGTTTTAGGAGGGTTAATAAATTTGGCCAGATTTCTAGAAATGAGAGATGCTCCATCCAAAGTGGGATGGATGCCGTCTCTCCTAACAAGACCAGGTTTTCCCCAGAAACTTTGCCAATTATCTATGAAGCCCACATCGTTTTTTGGACACCACTCAGACAGCCAGCGATTCAAGGAGAAAATGCGGCTAAACATGTCGCTCCTGGTCTGATTGGGGAGGGGCCCAGAGAAAACTACAGAGTCCGACATTGTTTTTGTAAAGTTACACACTGAGTCAATATTAATTTTAGTGACCTCCGATTGGCATAACCGGGTGTCATTACTGCCGACGTGAATAACGATCTTACCAAATCTACGATTAGCCTTAGCCAGCAGTTTCAAATTTCCATGAATGTCGCCTGCTCTGGCCCCTGGAAGACATTTGATTATGGTCGCTGGTGGCTCTAGCTTCACGTTTCTCAAAACAGAGTCGCCAATAACCAGAGTTTGTTCCTCGGCGGGTGTGTCGCCGAGTGGAGAAAAACGGTTAGAGACGTGAACAGGTTGGTGGTGTACCCGGGGCTTCTGCTTAGGACTACGCTTCCTCCTCACCGTCACCCAGCCGGCCTGTTTTCCCTGCTGCTCGGGATCTGCTGGGGGGGAGCTAACGGATGACATTTCTGCCTGCTATTTTTGTGTAAAGCTAACGAACCTCATTTTATATTATTGTAATAATATAAAATAATACATGAGAATACAAACGTTATTCCAATCTAAATTTTAATCCTAATGAATGCACTCAGCTTGAATCTGTTATGTAGGACACAAACTGTTAAAGGGAATTTAAACACAGCTCTATTCTCTGTGTCCTCCATAGTAGAGGGTGACTGTGCCTCCACCTAAACACAAACATGAGGATACTCAGGGGTTACAGTGGGATTCAGAAGGTGGAGGAACCATAAGATCAGCTGTAGTGTCTCTGCATGGGGAGAAGAATCACAGCTTTCTATTGTGAGCTGCAGTAAATGATGTTGGTATGCAGGCTGTGATCAGCTGACCTGCTGCTGCTGCTCTGTGTTCATACAATCTTTGAATAACAGAAATTCAGCATAATTCAGTTTGTTTGCAGTCCTTACCTTTAAATCTAACCTCTCTCCTTCCTCTCCTGTCCTTTTCCTTCATCTCTGAGTGAACTTCTCTCTCTCTTTGCTCTCCCTGAAATACAGCAGCTCTTCTTTTAGCTAGCAGACACACTGTGTGACAAACTGCACACACTTTGTGTGTTTGCTGATATTTGTTGGGCATTTAGAAACGTTGCATTTACCTGCCACACATTACTCCCTTTATGCTTGCACCTCTTCAGTAGCGCTAGCTAAACTGTTTATGTCCTGCGAGCTTACAGACTCAGTTCGGCCCGCTGTAACCCCTGATTATAGCGCTATGAATGATACATAAATTATATGGGGTTTGCATATTTCAATCAATCAATCAATCAATCAGTTTATTTGTATAGCACATTAAAACAACAGCCGTTGACCAAAGTGCTTCACAGGGCATAAAACAAATAAAACAACAAATAAAATAATATAAAAACAAAAGAACATAAAACAAAAATAAAAACACAATAAAACCATAAACAATGCAATAAACAATGAAGGACCGTAATAGTGCCAATAGTAATGCCGAGAAGATCTATCTACCAGTCTGAAATGCACATGCAAATAAATACGTTTTAAGAAGCTTTTTAAAAGTAGTAGGGGAATGAAATGCTCTTATGTGGAGAGGAAGGTCATTCCAGAGTTTAGGGGCAACCACGGCAAAGGCTCTATCCCCTCTACTCTTCATATTAGATTTGTATCTGGTCAATAGTTTTTGATCGGAGGACCTCACTTCTCTTATCAGGATGTAGGGCCTCAACAATTCAGTTAAATAAACAGGTGCTAATCCGTTTAGACTCTTAAAAACCAGAAATAGTATTTTAAACTGAATTCAAAAAGAAATAGGAAGCCAATGTAGAGAGGCTAAAATGGGCGAAATGTGATCATGTCGTTTAGTGCCTGTCATCAGCCGTGCTGCTGCATTTTGAACTAGTTGTAGGCGATTGGAAAGACGCTGTTTACATCCCACATAAAGTGAGTTGCAATAGTCCAGACGACTGGTGATGAAAGCATGAATTGCTCTCTCCAGGTCCGGTGGCCTTTATTTTTCTTAAAAGTCTTAAATGAAAGAAACATGTCTTGACTACCGAGCTGATCTGTTTATCAAATTTCAGAGTAGTATCAAAACTGACGCCAAGGTTTCTAGAAAATGGCCGCACAAAGGATAAGAGGCCTAACGCACTATCATACCCATCCAATGTTTAATCCCTTTGTACCCAAAAAGCCCAGATGATGGAGGATACCTCAGTAGGATTGTCTCTTATATGTTATTACTCCTCCGTTTAGGCTCAGATCGCTTGATGTTTGACAGAAATGAAAACTGTTCTCAGATGTGTTAAACATAAAGTAACAAGTCTGTTTGAAGATGTAAGAAGCATAGCTGTCAAGTTTTGTATTTAAAAATATGGGAAATTTACCAAATATGATGTCATCACCTAATTTGCATAATTGGTAATTTGCATGTAGTTGCATTCAAGGCTGTAGGAGGGAGGAAAAACATCTTTGGAGAGACAAAAAGTGAAAAAAAAAACAACACAAATATGTTTAGAACTACAAATGAACTTTATGAAATAACTTAATAACTTTAATGCTTTGCCTAGACCCACATTACATAAATCAATTTTTTCCCGTATTGTTTAGTGTTAGAATATCAAATTTATCAAAACACTGTAGAGACTGCTAGCTACGTTCAACCCTCCTCCTCCTCCTGGGCCACTGTTGCCAACTTGTGTAAGAAAACTCGCTGTCGGCGTTCATAAAGGCTGAAGCAAGGTCTGGGGATGGGAGTGGAGGGAGCGGGTAGGCAGGCTTGGTGAGGTCTGGGGGTTTGAGGGTGGAGTCGAAGTGAGGTCTGGGCGATGCCAAAGTGCACGAAGAGATACAGTAAGAAGGCTTTATGTACACAAAACATGGCGACAGTGGGCGATTTCGCTGAAGTGGAAACAGGAGGTAACACAGGTGAACCAGATTACACAGACGAGACAAGGGGAAGCAAAACTAAACACACTGCACAAGAAACAAGACACTATAAAAATAAGACAGGAAGTGGAAACAAAAATCAAGACTAAGACACAAGAACTTGACAAACCTTAAAAAAACACAAAAACACTGGGCACAGCCCAGGACCATGACAAAAATGATAATACGGGAGGACGGTTGGACAGAGGAGTAGAAAACGGGAGTTTCCTGGCCAAAACGGGAGACTTGACAGGTGTGGTAAGAAGTAGAAAGTACAGATTCTTGTGTAAAAAATGTAGGGAATAAAAGTAAAAAGTATTCAGAAAAATAAATACTCAAGTAAAGTACAGATACCTGAAAAATGAAAAAAGTACAGTAATGAAGTATTTGTACTTCGTTACTTCCCATCTCTGAAACCAGGATAAGATTCAAAATGGTTTTACTGCTCACCCAGCTGCAGTGTGCCTCACACTGAAGCAAGCGCTCCTGTTGCTCCATTCCCTGCCTCACTCTTAGTAGCTCACTGTAGGTAATTCCATTCTCCTGTTCAACTCACTGTTTCACTAACACTA
Source organism: Amphilophus citrinellus (assembly GCA_013435755.1). Taxonomy (NCBI): domain Eukaryota; kingdom Metazoa; phylum Chordata; class Actinopteri; order Cichliformes; family Cichlidae; genus Amphilophus; species Amphilophus citrinellus. Next base: position 6,810,578 of record CM024212.1, on the reverse strand, counting down.
AGGACAAAGACCTGCAACTCACAGCTCCCACAAATAACACCACTGGTATAGTAAAATGTTTGTTTGAATAGACAATATTCTCTGAATGAACATAGAACAAAGTTAAAGTTTGGTTATTTAAAGAATATTTCGTAATGTCTGTTACTACTTCCACTGAATATAAGTTAAAACACTTGACAATATTTGAGATAATTTAAGACCAGCTCATTAATTGATTGGCACTGAACATTAATTCAGGAATAACCCAGATAACATTTATTCTGCAGAACATTTTTATTTGATTAAAATGCAATAAATATTTAAATGTGTAACTAGAGTTAAAATTGACCACATAACTTATGAAAAATGTTTAAATAAATAAATGTTCATCTTGCTAAAAGTAGTAACTTTATCAATCAAGTAGTTTAATATAACAGAAATCTTTTTCAGGGAACAGTGAATTTGATATAATTTGTGATGTTTAATGTACTTTTTATCTGTTCAGAGGTTATAAACCTACTCACAGAGGTGGGAAGTAATGAAGTACATATACTTAATTACTGTACTTAAGTAGATTTTTCAGGCATCTGTACATTACTTGAGTATTTATTTTTTTTACTTTTACTCCCTACATTTTTATGCAAGTATCTGTACTTTCTACTTCTTACTAGGGATGCGCCGATCCGATATTCAGTATCGTTATCGGTCTGATCCTGGCCTAAATTACTGGATCGGATATCGGAAAGAAATAAAAAATGCAATCCGATCCGATCCGACCCACATTAGCTGCATTACAGTTCTCCATCGTCTTCTTCTTCTTGTGGCTTTGCGGTTGACCAAACCAGCTTAAAGCTGCATTACCGCCATCTAACAAAATGGAGTGGGGATCAGGAAATAACCCCCTCAGTTCTCCGTCGCTGCGACGGATTCCCTTTGACACTGAGTGGATCATCGCTGACATGTTTTCCCACGCCTCCACCGCTCTCTGCGTGTTCGTGTGTTGTGCTCGCTGTGCTGAGAATTTCAGCTGTTATTTTTTTTTCTACTTCAGCTCCCGGACATACTGCTAGCGAGCTAGTGATTGTACGGTACCGGAAGGACCCCTTCCCCATATTTTTGATACTTTAATCCCTGATTAGTGACTAAATATAGACCTGCAGTAGAAACGTATTTAGGAGAATGCTTGTGAATATAAAGCATTACAAGATTACACTCACGCAGCCCCAGTTTTTCAACATAAACACTGATGACGCAACAGCAGTAGTCAGCTGATTTACCTGCAGTCAGTCTGCACAAGCAAAGAGGCGGAGCCGGTGAGCTCAGATAGCGGGGGAAAAAGTTTTCTCCCTGTAAGCACCATTAAACCTTTACTGGGAAACAGCTGGAGGTCCTTCATCAACCACCTGATCAGTAAGTGAAGAACAGAGAACTTTGTAGCTGCTCCATCCACCCTGTTTGTTTCACACAGGGAAAAACTGCAGTACGGAAGTTAAAATATGCAGATGAACTGTTAATGTGAAAAAAGTATTTATTATCCAGTTACTCGGGTAATTGATGATATAACTGATTGAATACTCGATTACTAAATTAAGCGATAGTTGCAGCCCTACTGACATTTGCAACATACCATAAGCCAATGCATCACCTTCTCACATAGGAGCAACAGGATTCAGGTGATAGAGCGATTGTTGTAAGTAAGTAAAGTTTATTTATATAGTGCTTTTCACAGACAAAAAGTCACAAAGCACTGTACAATAATTAAAACACAATATCAAAAAAACCCAGATAAAACACCATGTTAAAAACATATTAACATTACCATATTAAAAGAAAAAGAATAAAAATAAAGTCAACAGAAAGTCTGGTTAAAGAGAAAAGTTTTCAACTGTTTTTTTAAGACTCCTCAGAGTCAGCTAAATGGAGCTGGAGTGGTAAACAGTTCCAGAGCTTTGGCACCACTGCCTGAAAAGCTCTGTCCCTCCCTGGTTCTTAGTCTTGTACATGGGACAACTAAAATATTTTGATTTTGTTGTGTGAGAGACTGTTGACGTATGTATCCAGGCATTTAAAATCAATTGTTTATTTTGTTTTTTTAGAGATCGGATTTGTATCAGCAGATATCCAAGTGTAAAATATCAGTATTGGACCTAAAAAAAAGTGGTATCGTGCCATCCCTACTTCATTACTTTAGGTTTAACGTGTTTGAGAGAAGTTTCTGTCACACATCAAGCCATCTGAGCCTAAACGGAGAAATAATAAGATATAAGAGATAATCGTACTGATGTATCCTCCATCACCGGGACTTATAGTGTATAAAGGGATTAAATATGCAAACCCATATAATTTATGTATCATTTATAGCGCTATAATCAGGGGTTACAGTGGGCCGGACTGAGTCCGTAAGCTGTGCTTGTGGGACATAAACAGCTTAGCTAGCGCTACTGAAGAGGAGCGAGCATAAAGGGAGTAACGTGTGGCAGGTAAATGCAACGTTTCTAAATGCTCAACAAATATCAGCAAACACACAAAGTGTGTGCAGTTTGTCACACAGTGTGTCTGCGAGCTAAAAGATGAGCTGCTGTATTTACAGGGAGAGCAAAGAGAGAGAAGTTCACTCAGAGCTGGAGAAAGAGGACAGGAGAGGAAGAAGAAAGGTTAGATTTAAAGGTAAGGACTGAAAAACAAGCTGAGGTACGCTGACTTTGTGTTATTCAAAGATTGTATGAAAATACTGCAGTTTAGTGTGTAATAAACAGGTCAGCTTGTTGTACTGTATTTACAGTAAAGCTCTGTGTTGGTGCACAGAGGCTGTGTTCATGGTCACAGTTACAGGTTACATCAGTGCAGCAGAGATGAGTTTGAATCAAAGCTGCTGATGCTGAGATTCATTCACTGAATCCAACATTTCTACAGCCTGTATGCTGTCAGTGTAGAGGATGGAGATCAGCTCAGATAGCTGTGAAATACTGGGTTACATCTTTGTGAGTTCAGTTCATCCACACAGAGCAGTAAACCTCAGAGCAGCACCAGCATCTTGTACTGAATCCAGATGAAACCACGGTGTCCTTTGATGTGGTTTCACTTTTCACTTGCATACCCACAACTGAGGCAGTAGAGACCATCAGAAGACGACTACAGGAAGATGACTCATTACAGAACAGAACCAGCTTTACCCCAAATCAGACCCCCCACACACAGACCACAGACCTCTTTGACTCCACCACCCTCTGGAACACAAACTTTGGTTGATCAGGACCCTACAACACTGGGCAGAAAGTGTTCCCTTTGAGGCAGAAGGGAAACAGAAGGAACACACACATATTAAGAAAGCCCTCAAAACATGGGCTTTCATCAAATCAGCCAAGATGCACAGGAATGAAGGTCAAACACAAACTACAGAGAATAAGAATGACAAGAGGAACAACATTGTCATCCCTTATGTGGCTGCTTGTCAGAGAAACTCAGAAGAATTTTCTCCAAGCACGACATCCCAGTATACTTCAAACCAATTTACACCCTAAGGCAAAAACTTGTCCATCCCAAGGACAAACCCTCTAAACACAAGGGAGTTTGTGTCATCAGGTTTGTTCTACACACTATCAAAGCTAGAAGTTGGCATAGCATTTTGCTTTATTTTCTATTCATTCAAAAATAAATGCTTAAGATAAAAGCACTCGTCCATGAATCGCAAACTTTTTGTGGTGGAGGGGTTTGTGTGTCCCAGTGAACCCAGGAGCTATGTCGTCTGGGGGCTTGTCCCCCTGGTAGGGTCTTCCATGGCAAATTGATCCTGAGTGAGGGGCCAGACAAAGCATGATTCAGAAGACCCCTATGGAAATGGCAACAAGGGAGTCGTTTATCCTGCCCGGTATAGGGTTACTGGGGCCCCATCCTGGACCCAGGCCTGGGGAGGGAGCTCGAGGGAGAGTGTCTGGTGGCCAAGCCAGGCATTAGCCCAAAAACACGACATGGGCCTGCACTACTGTAGGCCTACCACCCGCAGGATGCATTGTAGGGGTTGGGTACAGTGTGTGTTGGGCGGTGGCCAAGGGCAGAGGCCCTGATGGACCAATCCCTGGCTATCGAGACTGGCTATCGGGACATGGAATGTCACCTCTCTGGTGGGCAAGGAGCCTGAGTGCATGTGGTTGAGAGATACCGGCCAGATATAGTTGGGCTCACGCATGGCCTGGGCTCTGGAACCAGTCTCCTGGAGAGGGGCTGGACACTGTTCCAGTCTGGAGTTGCCCTCGGTGAGAGGCGGCGAACTTGGGTGGGTATTGTTGTATCCCCCCAGCTTGCTGCGTGTATGTTGGAGTTTTCACCGGTAGATAAGAGGGTTACTTCCCTGCCGGGGAACGAGTCCGGACTTTGTTTGCACTTATGTGCGGAATGACAGCTCAGAGTACCCACCCTTTTTGGAGTTGCTGGACAGGGTGCTTGAGGGTACTCTATCCATTGACTCCATTGTCCTGCTGGTAGACTTCAATGCTCATGTGGGCAATAACAGTGAGAGCTGGAGGGGCTGCCTGATATGAACCTGAATGGTGTTTTGTTATTGCACTTCTGTGTAAAGCACAGTTTGTCCATAATGAACACCATGTTTGAACATAAGAATGTCTATAAGTGTACATGCCACCAGGACACCCTAGGTTGGAGGTCGATGCTTGATTTTGTAATCATATTACCAGATCTGCGGCCATATGTTCTGGACACTCGGGCGAAGAGAGGAGCTGAACTGTCAACTGATCACCACCTGGTGGTGAGTTGGATCAGGTGGTGATGGAAGATGCTAAACAGACTTGGCCCACCTAAATGTGTTGTGAGGGTGTGCTGGGAACGCCTGGCAGAAGTCTCAGTCTGCGAAATCTTCAACTCTCACCTTCAGCAGGACTTCGACAGCATTCCGAGGTAGGCTGAGGATATTGAGTCCGAATGGACCATGTTCTGCACCACCATTGTTGAGGCTGCTGCTCAGAGCTGTGGCTGCAAGGTGGTTGGTGCCTGTCGTGGTAGTAAACACTGAACCAGATGGTGGTCACCAGAGGTGAAGGGAGACATCAAGCTGAAGAAGGAGTCTTATTGTGCTTGGTTAGCCTGTGGTACTCTGGAGGCAGCTGATGGGTAACGGCATGCCAGGCGAAACTGGGTGCTGCTGGGGTGGTGGCTGAAGTAAAAACTTGGGTGTGGGAGGAGTTTGGTGAGGCTATGGATGGATGGCATCAAAGCAATTCTAGCAAACTGTCAGGCGACTCAGGAGGGGAAAGCAGTGCTCCACTCACAGGGTTTATAGTGCGGGTGGGGTGCTGCTGACTTCAACTGAGTCTATGGTCAGGCGGTGGAAGGAGTACTTTGAGGGCCTCCCTAATCCCACTGACACATTTGCCCTTAGTTCCTGAATGTTCTGGATGTTGTAAGGCTGTCTTAGTTGACACGCCTAGTCTATTTTCAGTGATTCCTTCACACGCCCAAAATAAATAAATTGTATACTGATCAAAGGTTACAGTAAAAGTAAACACTACATATTCACATAAAATAAAAAACCACAATCCTCCCAATAGTCCTTCTCTGATACACAACTTACAACCCCCTCCCAAACAACTACCCCCCACCCCCACAAACAAAACGTACACAAAGCATAAAGCTTTTTCTAAAACTTTAGACACTTACTGGTCAAAAAAAGCTCTGAGCCATTGTCCTCCTCATCCTGCCATAATAAACGTAATAAAGACCCCCGTGAAAGCCTCATCGAGACCTATAACAGACCTTCCCTGCCCCCAACACTGCTCTTGTAAATTTCCATATGCAAAGCACACATGCAATATAAGTAGCGTAACAACAGGCTATGGTAATATATTCTGTGTAATGGTGCATGTTGTGCTCACCATTACATACGTATTTACATCTAAACGGCATATAATATGAGGACGAGTATAAAACATAACACGTACCATGAATCACCTTTAGAGTACAGCTGTTTGTTCGCGGGATTCTGCAGTGATAAAACTGGTCGAATCAGCGACGAAATCCTCTAATAAATAATAATCCACTCATGTGAGTCATTTAGTCACTTCATTGAATAAATAAAGTCTGTTTTTGATGCATTCTGACAATCCATTGGTGAGAAAAAGTATTGTAAATACTGTTTACTAGGGTTTAATCCCGGTACCCAGGATTCCTGGGAAATGCGATCAGAACCATTTCCCGTTTCCCGGGAAACATTAAGACGGGAAACCGGGAAAAAAGTCGCGTGCGTCAATTTGACTTTCAGAAAGAAAAGAAAGCTTCAGAATGTTAAATTTAAGGAAATATTGAGAGAAGGGTTCGTTTAATGCGAAAAGCATTACTCTTCATTTCAGGCACGTTCAGCCTCCATTTAAGGCTTCAGCTTCATCTCAAGCGTTTTAATAGAGGTATTACACAGTTGTACTTTTTTCCTCTTTAATTTGTTGAAATCGTAGGCAATGTGTTTAGCTTAAGGTATTTGGTATTATATAATTTTATATTATTATATAGTTATATTGCATTATATAGCCTATAAAATATGCCTGCCCTGAACAATAAAGAAATATCTGTTTAAATTCGAGTGTTTCTTTTCCTCGTTTGCAGCCACTTACTAACAATCATGAATTAGGATACGGGCCTAATGTGTGAAGAAAGTATCATGAAATAGATTACTTTAACATATTTCGCTTTTAAAATGGAGTTGAGTAAAATGTATATTTTTTAGGCTATAAGGATTGGCCAGTTTTTCAAAAGACGATTCACAACAAACCTACTTTAACCCTGAGACACGGCGTTATAAATTTGCTGTTGCCAGAATGGCAATGAGCAAGTCGTAGTGCATTACTCAAGGCCCTGTGTTATGTCATGTTATAGTGTAGTACGGTAGTTAACTTTTCAATGACTATTACAGCGTTCCACTGGTGGAACGTGTGCATTGTGGACAGTGCAATTGGCTGAGCCTTTATCAATGCTGTGTGGAGATGAACCATATTGTTTTGCACCAGCAATTGTAAAATAGCTTGGTATAATTCCATGTACAATGCAGGAATATTCGAATTATATTTGTTAAGGGAGTGTTGAGGAACGATACAACACCGCATAGCTCGAGCACTTGAATGCCGAGATGTAGGTTTTATTGCATTAATCGAGCCGACATTACCCCCTACTGGGCATAACAGGACATAGCTGGAAAGCTACCTCTACAATATCAGAATAGGTTAAGCCCGACACAGGATACAGAAGGCCTAATTAAAATAAAAAAATAAATAAACTTTTTCCCGGGATTCCCGGGAAATGGCTCGTCTTTTCCCGGGATTTGATTCATGTCATTTTCGGGAAAAATATTAAACCCTACTGTTTATGCACGATGGCGCACACACTCTTACTTCCTGCTCAGTTTCACGCACGGAGAATGCACTGAATACGCACGGAGTTTATGGATTCATGTGAAAACACACGCCATAGCACCATATACCCACGTGTCAGGAATGTTATTGGCTATACAGCTGTGGTTTTGGATTTTGGGTCAGAGTTGACCAATAAGAACGATTCGAGAACATTTGGGGGCATGTCCAGAGAAGTCACATGACGCTCCCTGCTTATTGTTGGCTATGGAAAATCCATTTCATAACATGATTGGCCAAATGAGGTGTCAATCCAATTCTGAGGGTCTAGTCTGTCATATAAAAGCATCGTAAGGGCGGACTGCAGCGTTACTGTGACGCTATGAGGCTTCAAATTCGGAAAGCACTACAGACGGCCCGCAGGCCGGCCGTTGCCAGTTAGTAGATTAAAGGGAATCCGTTGCAGTGACAGAGAGCTTTTTAGATTCAGAGGGATTTTTTCTAACTCCTAATCCAGTCCAGTAGATGGTGGTAATGCAGCTCTAAGCTGGTTTGGTCAAACACAAACCCACAAGAAGAAGAAGACAACAGAGACCTGTAATGCAGCTAATGTGGGCGAAATGCTATTTAATGGATCGGATTGCATCTTTATTTATTTATTTTTTTTCCGATATCCGATCCAGTAATTTAGGTCAGGATCGGACCGACATCGATACTGAATATCGGATTGGCGCATCCCTACTTATGACCCAAGACAAATAAATAAATGTTTAAAAGACTTTTATGAAGCCTTATACTCATCACAGATTAATCCATCTGATTCTGTCATTGAGAAATTTCTTAACAGTATAAATCTACCAAAACTAAATGAAACACATCTCTTTTAAGGTCTGAATTCCAGGTAGCCCTACAGCATCTCCCAAATAAGAAAGGTGCAGATGGCTTTCCAGCTGAGTTTTATAAAGAGTTTTGGTCTGAGCTAGCAACCGCTTTTTTCAGGATGGTGATTCGGATTCAGAATGATCACACGCATTAGCCTGCTTCTGATTTTTTTCCTTTTCTTTCAGGATTCTTCACAGTCCAGACTTTCCTGGATCTGAACCCAGCTGTGTGTCCTTAAATAGTGACCAGTCAAAGGGCATTGAAGACAATTTTAAAGGACAGTCTTCTGAAACAGCCAGGTAATTTGTACCTAAAGTTGTAAATGTGTTAGTTTTTTTTTTTCCACAAACATAGCAGTTAAAGTATAAAGCCTGCACATTATAGGAGGCATTTATGCAGTGAAGAGTGTCTGTAGGACTCCAGCTCATCAGCAGGTGAAGTCCATTCGTTCTAGACTTACTAAAAACAAATCTTCATAGTGAAAATAAAAATAAACCCTTTGATTTAAAGCTGAAGGTTTTCAGTTGCAGTTTCAGTCATATCTTTACTGTTAGATGTGAAATTAACTGTTTTAGTGTACACAGTGGCAATATTACAAAAAATGCAATTGTCAAAAAGGCACAAAGGCAGGCCTACCACATGCAGGAGGCATTGTAGGGGTCAGGTGCAGTGTGTATCGGGCGGTGGCCGAGGGCGGAGGCCCTGGCGGACTGATCCCCGGCAATCAAGACTGGCTAGTGGAACATGGAATGTCACCTCTCTGGTGGGGAAGGAGCCTGAGCTAGAGTGTGTGGTTGAGAGATACCAGCTAGATATAGTTGGGCTCACCTCAACGTATGTCCTGGGCTCTGGAACCAGTCTCCTGGAGAGGGGCTGGACTCTGTTCCAGTCTGGAGTTGCCTTCAGTGAGAGGCGGCAAGCTGGGGTGGGTATTCTTGTATCCCCCCAGCTTGCTGCCTGTACGTCAGAGTTTTCACCAATAGATGAGAGGGTTGCTTCCCTGCCGGGGAACAGGTCTGGACTCTTGCTTACACTTATGCGCCGAATGAAAGCTCAGCGTACCCACCCTTTTTGGAGTTGCTGGAAGGGGTGCTCGAGGCTACTCTATTCGATGACTCCGTTGTCCCGCTGGGAGATGTCAGGCGGTGGAAGGAATACGTTGAGGGCCTCCCTAATCCCACTGACACACATTTGCCCTTAGTTCCTGAATGTTCTGGATGTTGTAAGGCTGTCTTAGTTGACACGCCTCTGCAACGTCGCATGGAGATCTGGGGTGGTGCCACTGGATTGGCAGACCGGGGTGGTGGTCCCCATCTTTAAGAAGAGAGACCGGAGCTCCAACTTTCAGGGGATCACACTCTTCAGCCTCCCCGTTAAGGTCTATGCCAGGGTGCTCTGTCTGCAGCCCAGTCCAGAGTGAACTTCTGTGTTAAGACTGTTTTCCCAATGCCAGCCACTCCCTTTGTCAGCACTGTTCTGATTGGTTCATCTCTTTCAGGTGAGCCTTTAAAGATGTCTTCTTGTTTGATTGTTGTTTCTGGTCTGTCTGGTTTCCTGGATGCTGTTTCAATCTGTCTGACCTCATGTTCATCATTGACCTCTGCAGCCCCTCCCTCTGTGATGTAGAGCTCTGTGTAGATCTGATTCAGAAGGGTTGGGTTTCCTGCTTTAGCGATGCCCTCAAACACACACTGGAACTTCTCCTTCAGCTTAGATTTAAGTTCATGTTGGCAGATGAAGGGGAATTCTCAAAGAACACAAAGATATATTCTTCAAAAATTCGAACTTCATCACACATCACTTTCAGATGTAATTAAGGAAATATAAATTTATAAATTTCATGTCATTTAAATATTTTAAATCTTTACAGAAATCCTCTTACTGCTTTGCAGACACTCAGCAAACTCATTCTGCTTCATTTTCCTCAGGAAGAACAAAATTATCTTCACAAATGCTACTCTGCTGCTCCTGCTTTGCTCTTCATCATCCTCACTCTCCAAAACTTTCTCATCCACCCTGTGACTGTCTAAGCCAGGGATTCTCATTCCGCGGCTCCCGAGCCACATGCGACTTGCCATGCTTTATTGGTGGCTCTCGTGACCGGTTACAAAAATGCGCCAGAACAGCCAATACATTTTTAAAGCATGCTGCAGACACATATAATGCGCTCTACATTCCCAGCACTCAATTAAAGTTGTTTCCAAATGGGAGATACTGTGGAAACTGGCAACACAGGCATTGTTTCCAAGGAAACAGTGCGAAACAGTGGCGCACTCTGCAGCCACAACGAGACAGCAGAGCGCGCTACAGGGCAGCAGCGGTTCTATTAGCTAGCTAGAGCAATATATTCAGTGCGCAAAATGGAGCGATTTATAATCAAACAGACAAAAAACAGACATGAAAAATAGTGAGGATCAGGAATTTGAAAAAGAAAACAAAAATCCACATGACGATGTTGGAGAGGGGACAGTCACATCAGTGACGGGTGTTTCGAGTAAAAAACGAAAGGTACGATGCATCCAAGAGGAGCACAGAAAGTTTCAAGAGAAATGGATGGAAGAATTCTTATTTGTTCTTCACGGGACAAATCCTCTTTGCTTAATATGCAATCAGACCCACTCAGGCTTCAAACGAAGCAACTTGGAGCGCCATTTCAAAACTGCACATCCAAAATTCAGTGAAAATTATCCACCTAGCAGTGAGCTCAGAAAGAGAAAAATTGCACAGCTCATTGCTTCACTTTTGGAGCAGCAAAGTCTCATCAGCAGAACAACCTCTACAGCAGAATGTTTAACAGAGGCATCTTTTGAGATCACATGGATTTTGGCGCAGGCAAAAAAACCTTTCTCAGACTCAGAAATAGTAAAAGATTGCTTTTTGGCTTCAGCAGAAATATTGTTCAGATACTTTGACAACAAGGATTAAATTCTCAAACAAATCAAGGGAATACAGTTGTCTGATTCAACAATAATGAGGCGGATGGAAGACATTGGAAAGGACATCAGAGACCAGCTACTGACTGATCTGCGTGGAGCTCCATGTTTCAGCAGAGCAGTGGATGAAAGCACAGATGTCACTGATGTTGCTCAGCTGTGTGTTTGGGTGAGGTTCCCAAAAGAAGACTCTTTTCGAGAAGAATTACTGTGCTTACTACCACTCCATGGCCAAGCAAGAGGTGAGGAGATTCTGAATGCACATTTGGTATTTTTTGAGGAAAATCATCTCATTTGGTCCAAACTTGCAAGTGTGTGTACTGATGGTGCCCCAAGCATGCGAGGCAAGGAGAAGGGTCTTGTTGGCCTCATGAAAAAAAGAGATGAAATACCTAATTTCATCAGTTTCCATTGCATCATTCATCAAGAGTCCCTTGTATCAAAGCTCAGAAACAACAAATTTCAGAATGTGATGCAAACTGTTGTGCATGTGGTAAATGATATAGTTTCCAGAGCACTAAACCACAGACAGTTCAGACAGTTAATTGAAGACTATGACACAGAATACAGCGATCTAGTGATGCACAGAGAAGTAAGATGGCTGTCCCGTGGAAAGGTGCTGGAGTGGTTTCTGAGCCTCCTTCCTGAAATTTGCACTTTTTTGGACAGCAAGGGAAAATACCAGCCAGAGTTAAAAGACCCACAATGGAGCATACAGCTTGCCATCCTTACAGACATTACCTGTCACCTGAACACACTCAATTTGCAACTCCAAGGGAGAGACAAGCTTCCAATCAACATGCTGAAGGCAATCAAAGCATTCCAAAACAAAATTAAAGCCGCAAGCGGCGATGATCGGGCCCTCGCCCCCGGCGCGCGTCGACCCGTGGCGCGCTCCAGCCAAGCCGCGCGTCGAACCGTGGCACGCTCTAGGCGAGCTGCGCTCTGAGGTTCTCGCAGACGAGAGAGTAGCGGGCTCACCTGGCTGCTGACAGCTCAGCAGGCTAGCCGTACTTCGCATCGTTCGTCTCCCACTTCCACTAGGTGGCATCGGTGAGTGCCCACTAATTAAAGTGTCACAATGATCTATGTAATGCCCGCAGCCATAAATGAAATTGTAATGATCATAGGATGATGATTGTCTGTGTTCTACTGATTTCCTGTTGCCACTAGGAGGCTTGATGATTGTGAAACAAAGCTGATAGGCGGGTGTGTCCAGTCTCCCTTACCCTGCCATTAAGTCTGTGAAGTTTGGGACAGATTGGACAATGTATGTTAGAGATGTGACATTCTGGTGTACTGTGGTATAATAGTAAAATCCCACATTCAGAGGGTTGCTATGGCAACAGCGTTGGAGATTCTATAAAACCTTGAATATCTTTTGATGGGCTACTTGTGTAGATGATCTGGAGGCATTTTGGTCTCACTGAATGAAATGCTCTAGTAGAAGATGATTCAAATAGCAGGCCTGAAAAATGTGAAAAATGCTGCAAAAATGACACCTCAATTAGAACATATCAGGCTTCCTGTGGGATTTTGGGTATGGGTCCAAGAGACTTTTTTGTACGTCTTAGGATGTTACTTCAGCATGCACGATTTCAGATACACAGACCAAGCACAGCCCTGGGGCTGATGTTTAGAATGTTTCTGTGCCTGAAAAGGAAAAAAATCCAAATTCAGAGGGTTGCCACGGCAACACCGTTCAATATTCTACAAAACCATGCATATCTTTTGAAGGTCAACTTGTGTAGATGATCTGGAGCAATTTCGGTCTCAGTGGGTCAAATGCAGTAGTAGAAGATGATTCAAATAGCAGGTGTGAAAAATGTGAAAAATGCTGCAAAAATGACACCTTAATTAGAACATATCAGGCTTCCTGTTGGATTTTGTGTATGGGTCCAAGAGACTTTTTTGTACGTCTTAGGATGTTACTGCAGCATGCACGATTTCAGAAACACAGACCAAGCACAGCCCTGGGGCTGATGTTTAGAATCTTTCTGGGCCTGAAATGGAAAAAAAGTCAAAATTCAGAGGGTTGCCACGGAAACACCGTTCAATATTCTACAAAACCATGAATATCTTTTGATGGGCTACTTGTGTAGATGATCTGGAGCCATTTCGGTCTCACTGGGTCAAATGGCCTCGGAGGAGTTGAGGCAAAAAGGCCTGGAAAAGGCGAAAAATGCTGCAAAAATGACACTTTAAAGTGAACGTGGCTGACTTGCTGTTGGCTTTCGGCTATCGGTCCAAGAGACTTTTTTGTAGATCTTAGCATCTTACATCAGCAGGCACATTTTCAGATACACAGAGAAAGCACAGCCCAGGGGCTGTTGCTTAGAGTCTCTGTGGGCTTGAAATAGAAAAAAGTCCAAATTCAGAGGGTTGCCATGGCAACACCGTTCAATATTCTACAAAACCATGAATAACTTTTGATGGGCTACTTGTGTAGATGGTCTGGAGCCAATTTGGTGTCAGTGGGTGAAATGCCCTAGGACAAGTTCGTTCAAATAGCAGGCGTGGAAATCGCAAAAATTGACACATTCAATTGAAGATAGCCGACTTCCTGTAGGTTTTGGGGTATGGGTCCAAGAGACTTTTTTGTACGTCTTAGGATGTTACATGAGCCTGTACATTTTCATACATGTAGATAAAACGTAGCTCCGGGGCTACTCAAAAAACATGCTATTTTTTTATATTTCCATGTGCCACTAGGTGGCGCTCTAACGTCTATAGACTTTATGCATATCAATCTGTTCAGGACAGGGCGCTTATCACACCACTGAAGTTTGAGACAGATTGGGCAAGTTGGCTTAGAGTGACAGCCATGTTTGTGTTCATGGCGAATCATCGAACTTTGCCGTCCCATAAGGGTGACGCCCTTTTGCCGAAAACTCACAGTTTTGAAAACACAGTAAGTCCAACGTCTTAAGGCTGTCCAGGTGAAATTTGAGATGGTTAGGCTCAACCGCCTTGGAGCTGGACCTCCAAGTGTAAAATATGACATTTCCTGTTCCCACTAGGTGGCGCTGCGACTGTTATTAAATATTGTCATATGTATGTGTTCAGGGGGGCACCCTCATCCTACTGAAGAAGTGTGATGCACATTGGATCATTTAGGTATGAATGAGAGTCAATCAAAATTTGATGGCGAATAATTAATATTCACGGGGGCATAAGGACCCCTCCCCCTTGGCAAAAACTCACCATATTTTAGCATTAGATTCCCCTGGGGGTGTAGGTTACACAAACCAAATATGAAGATGATAATACCTAAAACCTCTGAGTTATTAGAAAAAGTCTGCGGTGTGCAAATCGCCAAATTTGCATGATTAATTCAAAATGGCGGACTTCCTGTGGGGTTTAGGGCATGGCTCCAAGAGGATTTTTTGTGCGTCTGGATATGATCTAGATGTGTGTCAAGTTTCATTCATGTACGTGAAACACAGTGGTGGGGCTCCAGTTTAGGGGGCGCTAGAGAGCCATTTTGGATGGCCCTTGCCCAAAACCATGAGAGTATGTAAATTTCACACCCGACTGATGCGCACGCAGAAATTCATGAGTTTTTGAATATGATAAAGCCTCCAAAAAGCCAATTCATTTTGGAGAATAATAATAATAAAAAACGGAGGAAAAACAATAGGGCCTTCGCACGTTTCGTGCTCGGGCCCTAATAACAACCCTGTCGATACCTGACAGAGAACTCATCCACTTCCCAAAACTCAGAGCAACAACCACAAGTGATCCAGCTCTTGAGCAGCACTTCAGGCACAAGGAATTAGTCAAAGTTTTGGAGGAGCTGAAGGACGAGTTTGATTCCAGATTTTGTGATGTGAATGAACATAAGGACATTTTTAATTTTATTGAAAACCGCTTCTGAGTGGAGATATCCTCACTTACACCCACCATCAAACAACTCTGCCCTGACAGTCGTGCCAGGCTTGAAAGTGAAATAACTGAGCTGAAAACAAATGAAATCCTCCAAATGGAACTTCGAGATAGTGTTGGTCACTTCTGGAGTTTAGTTTCTGAAGCAGACTTTCCCACTTTGAAACCACTCGTTCAGAAAGTGATGTCTTTCTTTATGAGCACATACACCTGTGAGTCAACATTTTCAACCATGAACACTATCAAGCAAAAACAGAGAAACCGGCTGACCCAAGCCCATCTTGAATGCCTCACCGTGGTTGCAACAACAAATTACAAATACAACATGAAGAAAGTCAAGGACATGCACCACAGCTTCCGCTCATCTCAGTACTAAGGTAAATTTGGTTTAAACAGATAATGTGTTGGCTGTGTTTCTTTTTTGTTCATAAGTGGGTTGTTTATTTTTTGCCATTATTTGAGTGACTTGGTGATATTGTGGCTCTCCCCTTGACTTTGTTCTGTCAATATGGCTCTTTTGAAAAAAGTAGTGAGGATCACTGGTCTAAGCATTCTGCGTGGTCTTGACTTAGAAACTTCTTGACTTTCTTCAGCTCATTTTTCATATAGGTGATGACATTTTCCTCCAGGAGCTGGAACAGAACGACCACACCGATTAAAATGATGGAGCCAAATGTCAGATCACAGTGACAATCCACTGGTTGACAGCCAAAATGCTTCTGAAACAAATGTAGTCAAATGTCACATTTGGATCACTAGATGTAATAATTATGCTTAAAATTGTTGGTTGGCTCCAGTTTTCATAGTCAGCTACCCAGTATCTTCTAGGACTAAAAATATTAATCGAAACCAGAAATGGCTCAAAGACCATTATGTCAAAAACATGATTCAAATTTTCACGACTGCTCATCTTAGTGTGTTCTAGTTTTAATGAAATTGGGCTTCTGTGAATTGAAGTTGTTTCAAGTATGAAATGCTGTTGTCAAATCTCAGATGTTAGGCTGCTCATTGATTCTGACCCAGGGGACCCAGGCCATCTGCAGCCCACAAGGAAGTCAGACTACCACTACCATCACTGAAATCAATCATATGATGTATACCACAGCAGCAGTGATCCATGAGATGCTTGGCTATAAGATGAACACCAATAAGGAGCAATACCCTCCATGGAAACGACGACTAGAGGCTAAGATCACCAGGATGGAGGGAAGTTAGCCAGCTCTCAGAGTTGCAGGAAGGTGTGATGAAGAAAGCGGTGCCTAAGAAGTACAACAGGCTGTCCATAACTGAGGCCTTAGAGACTGCCAAGCAAAGACTCACAGACTTGGCTAACCGCCTGAAGAGGTATACCAGAGAGATAGAAGCCAGGAAACTAAACCAGATGTTCTCCACCAAACCATCCAAGGTATACTCTCAGTGGTAGGGGAACAATATGAGAACAGCACCCCCACCAAGGCTGGAGACGGAGCAATACTGGAGGAGCATATCGTCACCTTGTTAAAATAATTGCCTAAGTCATTTTTTGGTAAAACTGATTTTTTTGCCTAAATCATTTCCTCATGATGTTGGCCACCTCTGGTAAAATCGCCTACCTCCTCAGTTCAACAGATCCTGCAGTTTTATCCATTTAATATAATGGCCTATGTCAAGAGTGTGACTTAGGCTGTTTTATTTTGCCTAAGTCAAAAGACTGTGTGATTTGGGCAATTTTACAAGCTTTTCAAGATGGCAACTGCTTTGATAAGAAAATACCTCTGCCTCGCCACTGATGTTATTTCCATGATTCTGGTCTCATCCCCCATTGTTAAGTGATGAGATTAACTATAATATAGACTAGGCTATATTATAGCCTACTCTATATCAATAGGTCCTGAAACTGAATGCAGGTTACTTCATTAGCATCAGACCAGAAAAAAAGTTGGAGAGCTGACTGCATGATTTGCAGGCTCTTCAGTTTAGCAGTGAAGGCAAAATCCATTTCGAGCCGTCCTTAATGGAGGCCTCTGCATGGGAAGCACTGCTACAGAGGACAAAGGTGCCAAATGAGCCAGTAGCGTGGATAAGAATGTTTCCAAGTTCCAGGATCTCCAGTCAATGAAACATGCCCATGTTGTCTGCCATCACTTCTTTGACAATTTGCAGCATTAAAAGGCAACAGTCAAGAACCCAGCAAAGAGCTGGAGGGAGAAGTGAAGAGATATACGTCCCTCCTCATGATTATGTTTAGTTAGTTTGTTAGTTATGCTTAATGGTTGACAGCATTGAACATTTAAAATTGCTTAAGTCACAAAGGCATGATAAAAAATTTGCGTAAGTCATTTATTCCTCTTATGTTACATAATGGACAGGCATTGTAATTAGTATGTCAAAAGTCATCTATTGTTTTAAACCTTTTGAGTGAAATTATCAATAAATATCACATTTTCAATATTTAGTTCAGTTTTTTGTGTTTCCTGAAAAACCTGAAAAAATGACTTAGGCCATTATTTTAACAAGGTGACGATATGGGAGAAGGATGTGTCACATAACACCAGTGCTCAGTGGCTAGTGGATCTGTTGCTACTTTTCCACCGATGAGGTGCCGGTGCTTGTGCCAGTGCTGGTGCTGGTTTCAGTGAACCTCCGAAACACTTAAGAACAGGCCCATGTTTCCACCGCGTTTCTGTGAACCGCTCCTTTACGCATGAGTGTGGGCGGGTCCTCGTCTGGACACGGAAGCCGAAGCGCACAAACGTGGGAGAACACGCTCCCCTTTGTTGTGCTGCAAATATGTTTTAGGGTCCAAACCAAACTACTGCAGCATCTGTGTGCAGCACAGAGGGAAACACAGACAGCGATTAGAGCAAGACGACAAGTATGCACTTTGTGTCCTTTTATCTGTGATATGAACTGATACAAAGCAACAAGTTCAGCCTTAGAGCCCAACCTAATTCACAGCCGTGAAAATCGCGTCGCTTTCGTCACACATTCTTGGTTCAAGACCAGCTAGCTTGCGGGGCCAGAGTTGAACCCGTTTTTCGGCCGAGCACCAAGTGCCTGGAAAAACCGCCGAACAGTTCAAATACTGGCACCGGAACCTGTCGGTGGAAAAGCGGCCTACAAGAATATAGCTAGGTACATAGGTAGGTAGGTAGAATATAGCTAGGCTATACTTAACTGACCAGGAAAATAGACCCCAGGGATCTGTTACTTTTAAGGGCTAGAAGAACCTGAAAGAAGCATTAAAAATGTATTTACTGGTAATCCCTTCTTTGGATGTTGTTCTCTCGATTATTCTGTAACATTTTTTTATATAATGCTGCATTTAAAGCAAAACTACCATTAGCAGAATCAATGTATATATTTCTGATCAATGTATATTTTTCTGAAGTCCATACTTTATCAATATTACAGCATGGGGCTAGATATTAAGGCCCTAATTTAGACAGTTCTTGGGAATCTCTGTCTCTTTGACACTATATTTTTTTGGGGGTGGCTGTAG
Organism: Amphilophus citrinellus; assembly: GCA_013435755.1. NCBI lineage: Eukaryota > Metazoa > Chordata > Actinopteri > Cichliformes > Cichlidae > Amphilophus > Amphilophus citrinellus. Next base: position 6,792,069 of record CM024212.1, on the reverse strand, counting down.
CTCAGTAGGTAGAGCAGGTCACCTACTGATCGGAAGGTCAGTGGTTAGATTCCTGGCTACTCCAGGCTACATGCCAATGTATCCTTGGGCAAGATACTTAACCCCAAGTTGCTCTCCGATGCAACCGTCAGCGTGTGAATATGTGTGAATGTTAGATAATTAAAGCACTTAATGTTGGAAGTGCTTGTATGAATTGGTGTGCATGGGTAAATGTAAAACGTGTTGTATAAGCGCTTTGAGTGCTCAGACTGAGTAGAAAAGCACTATATAAGAACTAGTCCATTTACCATATAAATAAAATTGTCATTAACGGAAAATAACAGAAAATGCATTGGATTTCTGTTATGGAGTGTGATCCAACTGAACCATGTCCAAAGCCATCTCTTCAAGAGGGTCAAGGCACAGATTGCTTACCCATGTCTAGATATAATATGCGATCATGATACTAGTCAACTGAACAAGACTTAAGGTCAAACATACATGGGTATGATATGGACCACCTAGTATGAGTACACAGTTAATATTGTAACTCTGGACGATCACTGCTGAAGCACCCATTACCTGTCCCTACTAGCCGTGAACGTGTTCGGTGTTATAGGGTTAATTACAAGAAGCTTAATGCCAAGAAGCAGATTGTATTTTGAATTATTGTTTTGTTTGTTTGTTTGTTTGTTTTGTTTTTAGCACTGTTTTCAGCAGCATTTTGCATCGTACTCCCAGACAAAAATAACCACACTGGGAACTGGCCAAAAACAACCAGTCTAATTAGACACAGGCTCTAAGTGGCAAGCTCCAGAGCATTTCATTAAGGAGTGGAAATGTTAAGGAAGGCACTAGTGAGAGGTGCTTGCACAAAACCAAACTGAACTGATAACTACAAACATCTGCATATTGGTCTTGCTGATTCCACTGAGAATCAGAAGAGCCTCCTGTAGTACAAAAAATAATAACTTTAGCTTATTTTTTCTGTGTGAACAGACATAATATGATGTAATTGTTTATGATTCCTTCACAGAATGGAAGACAAGAGCTCATATGTTCCCCACTGTCAGTCTGCCGAGCAATATCAAACACATTTGGACTCCATATTTATGGTCTGTATATGCACAACAGTTACTTTTGCATCTGTTCTGTTCAGTCATCTCTTTAATTCACTTTGTAGACCAGTGGATTATCATTGTGTCCAATATAGATGTGATGTGTGGCTCCGTCTTTTTGGGTCATTTGGTCAGAATAGTGTATTCTGTTACAGCTCCTGGAATGCAGCATTGTCACTTTTGTGAAGAATGAGCTGAAGAAGATTCAGAAGATTCTTAGTCAATATGACCGACACTGCCAAGAGAGTCTGAGGGAGGATGATGTTTTGGAGGGAGAGGATGACAAGCAGAGGAGGAGCAGTAGAGAGGCATTTCTGAAGATCACAGTGCACTTCCTAAGGAAAATGAAACAGAAGGAGCTGGCTGACCGTCTCCAGAGCAGTAAGAGGATTTCATTATTTAAGCTATTGGATAAATGGAACATTTGCCAAAGTTTCAAAGGGACAAAAGGGTGCAAAATTTGATCCAAAACCTGAAATTCTGAAATATTTATAATAATGATTTATTAATGAATCTTGTCCTCAAGCCATTTTTTTCTGTTGATTTAGAAACACATGCTGGAGCTTGCCGTGAACTGAAATCCACAATGGAAAAGAAGTTCCAGTGTGTGTTTGAGGGCATCGCTAAAGCAGGAAACCCAACCCTTCTGAATCAGATTTACACAGAGCTCTACATCACAGAGGGAGGGACTGCAGAGGTCAATGATGAACATGAGGTCAGACAGATTGAAACAGCATCCAGGAAACCAGACAGACCAGGAACAACAATCAGAAAAGAAGACATCTTTAAAGGCTCACCTGGAAGAGATGAACCAATCAGAACAGTGCTGACAAAGGGAGTGGCTGGCATTGGGAAAACAGTCCTAACACAGAAGTTCACTCTGGACTGGGCTGAAGACAAAGCCAACCACGACATCCAGTTCATGTTTCCATTCACTTTCAGAGAGCTGAATGTGCTGAAAGAGAAAAAGTTCAGCTTGGTGGAACTTGTTCATCACTTCTTTACTGAAACCAAAGCAGCAGGAATCTGCAGCTTTGAAGACTTCCAGGTTGTGTTCATCTTTGATGGTCTGGATGAGTGTCGACTTCCTCTGGACTTCCACAACACTGAGATCCTGACTGATGTTACAGAGTCCATCTCAGTGGATGTGCTGCTGACAAACCTCATCAGGGGGAACCTGCTTCCCTCTGCTCGCCTCTGGATAACCACACGACCTGCAGCAGCCAATCAGATCCCTGCTCAGTGTGTTGACATGGTGACAGAGGTCAGAGGGTTCACTGACCCACAGAAGGAGGAGTACTTCAGGAAGAGATTCAGGGATAAGAAACAGGCCAGCAGGATCTTCTCCCACATCAAGACATCACGAAGCCTCCACATCATGTGCCACATCCCAGTCTTCTGCTGGATCACTGCTACAGTTCTGGAGGATGTGCTGAAAACCAGAGAGGGAGTAGAGCTGCCCAAGACCCTGACTGAGATGTACATCCACTTCCTGGTGGTTCAGGCCAAAGTGAAGAAGGTCAAGTATGATGGAGGAACTGAGACAGATCCACACTGGAGTCCAGAGAGCAGGAAGATGATTGAGTCTCTGGGAAAACTGGCTTTTGATCAGCTGCAGAAAGGAAACCTGATCTTCTATGAACCAGACCTGACAGAGTGTGGCATCGATATCAGAGCAGCCTCAGTGTACTCAGGAGTGTTCACACAGATCTTTAAAGAGGAGAGAGGGCTGTACCAGGACAAGGTGTTCTGCTTCATCCATCTGAGTGTTCAGGAGTTTCTGGCTGCTCTTCATGTCCATCTGACCTTCATAAATTCTGGAGTCAATCTGCTGGAAGAACAACACACAACCTCCCAGACAGAGAAACACCTCTACCAGAGTGCTGTGAACAAGGCCTTACAGAGTCCAAATGGACACCTGGACTTGTTCCTCCGCTTCCTCCTGGGTCTTTCTCTGGAGACCAATCAGAGTCTCCTACAGGGTCTTCTGACACAGACAGGAAGTAGCTCACAGACCGATCAGGAAACAGTCCAGTACATCAAGAAGAAGCTCAATGAGAATCTGTCTGCAGAGAAAAGCATCAATCTGTTCCACTGTCTGAATGAACTGAATGATCGTTCTCTAGTGGAGGAGATCCAACAGTCCCTGAGATCAGGAAGTCTCTCCACAGATAAACTGTCTCCTGCTCAGTGGTCAGCTCTGGCCTTCATCTTACTGTCGTCAGAAGAAGATCTGGATGTGTTTGACCTGAAGAAATACTCTGTTTCAGAGGAGGCTCTGCTGAGGCTGCTGCCAGTGGTCAAAGCCTCCAACGAAGCTCTGTGAGTACTCATATTGTTGACTTGCAATTGAACTTAGAGTCATTCTCAGACAGGAAGTGATTTGTTTTTGTAGCAGATTGCTTTGTCACTGGAAGTAGGTTACTAGCAGGCATTCCAGGGTCCTGTAGCCTAGGTAAACTTGCAACGTATATATTCACAAACGCACAGCTTAAAGCAGATAACCCGTAAGCTAGAGAGGGAATGGCGTCTCAGTAACTTAGAAGATGCTCATTTAGCCTGGAAAAAGAGTTTGTTCCTCTATAAAAAAAGCCCTCCGTAAAGCTAGGACATCTTACTACTCATCATTAAGTGAAGAAAATAAGAACAACCCCGGATTTCTTTTTATCACTGTAGCCAGGCTGACAAAGAGTCAGAGCTCTGTAGAGCCTAGTATTCCTTTCACTTTAACTTGTAGTGACTTCATGAATTTCTTTACAAATAAAATTTTAGACATTAAAGAAAAAATTATTCATAACCATCTCAAAGATTTATCTTCATGTTTGGCTGCTTTTAGCACTGCTGGTATTTGTTTAGACTCTTTTGCTCCAGTTGATCTTTCAGAGTTAACTTCAATAGTTACTTCCTCCAAACCAGCAACATGTTTATTAGATCCCATTCCTGCTAGGCTCTTCAAAGAAGTATTTCCATTTATTGATGCATCAATCTTAAAAGTGATCATCCATCCATACATTCTCTTTCGCTTATCCGGGGCCAGATTGCGGGGACAGCAGCCGAAGCAGAGAAGCCCAGGCTTCCCTCTCCCCAGCCACCTCCACCAGCTCATCTGGGGGGACCCCAAGGAGTTCCCAGACCAGCCGAGAGATATAATCTCTCCAGCTTGTCCTGGGTCTACCACGGGGCCTCCTCCCAGTCGGACATGCCTGGAACACCTCACCCAAGAGGCACCCAGGAGGCATCCTAATCAGATGCCCGAGCCACCTCAACTGGCTCCTTTCAATGTGGAGGAGCAGCGGCTCTACTCTGAGCCCCTCCCGAATGGTCGCATTCCTCACCCTAGCTCTAAGAGAGAGGCCAGCCACCCTCTGAAGGAAACTCCTTTCTGCCACTTGAATTTGCAATCTTATTCTTTCAGTCATTACCCAAAGTTCGTGACCATAGGTGAGGGTAGGAATGTAGATTGACCGGTAAATCGAGAGCTTTGCTTTTACAATAAGCTCCCTCTTCACCATGACAGACCGGTGCAGCGTCCGCATCACTGCAGAAGCAGCCCCGATCTGTCTGTCGATCTCCTGCTCCCTTCTCCCGTCACTCGTGAACAAGACCCCAAGATACATGAACTCCTCCACCCGGGGCAGGAACTCGTCCCTGAGCTGGAGAGGTCACCCCACCCTTTTCCGGCTGAGGACGATGGCCTCAGACTTAGAGATGCTGATTCTCATGCCAGCCGCTTCACACTCAGCTGCGAACCATTCCACTGCGAGCTGGAGGCCACCACCTGATTAGGTTAGATTCAACTCATTGTCAGAGACTGGCGCTACCGTTAGGCAATGTGGTTTAAATGTCTTACCCAAGGACACAACGCAGCACAGGGACAGGGGCTCGAACCGGCAACCCTCCGGCTGCAAGGCGAATCCCTACCCACTGCGCCACTAATCATGAAGCCAACAGGACCACATCATCTGCAAAGAGCAGAAATGAGATTCTGAGGCCACCAATGAAGAAGCCTTCCGCCACCTGGCTACACCTAGCAATTCTGTCCATAAAAATTATGAACAGAATCGGTGACAAAGGGCAGCTCTGACGGAGTCCAACACCCACAGGAAACAAGTCCGACTAATTGCCAGCTGTACGGACCAAGCTCTCACTTCAGTTGTACAGGGACTGAATGGCCCGCAACAAGGGGCCGGACACCCCATAGTCCTGCAGGACCCCCCACAGGATACCCGAGGGACACGGTCGAATGCCTTCTCCAAGTCCACAAAGCACATGTAGACTGGTTGGGCAAACTCCCACGAACACTCAAATATCCTCGAAAGGATAAAGAGCTGGTCCAGCGTTCCATGACCAGGACGCAAAATTTCTAAAATTAGAAACATCCTTTCTCTGACTGGTGCTAAAAAACTAATTCATGCATTTATTACTTCTAGGCTGGACTACTGTAATTCATTATTATCAGGCTGTCCTAAAAGCTCCCTGAAAAGCCTTCGGCTGATTCAAAATGCTGCACCGAGAGTACTGACAGGGACAAGAAAGAGAGAGCATATAGTGGCTTGCAAAAGTATTCATACCCCTTGAACTTTTCCATATTTTGTCACATTACAACCACAAACATAAATATTTTTCACTGGAATTTAATGTGAAAGACCAACACAATGTGGTATACAATTGTGAAGTGGAACGAAAATTATAGATGATTCAAAACATTTTTTACAAATAAAAAAACTGAAAAGTGTGGTATGCAAAAGTATTGAGCCCCCCTGAGTCAATACTTTGTGGAACCACCTTTTTCTGCAATTACAGCTGCAGGTCTTTTAGGGTATGTCTCCACCAGCTTTGCACATCTAGTGACTGAAATTTTTGCCCATTCTTCTTTGCAAAACAGCTCAAGCTCAGTCAGATTAGATGGAGAGCGTTTGTGAACAGCAGTTTTCAGATCTTGCCACAAATTCTCGATTGGGTTTAGGTCTGGACTTTGACTGGGCCATTCTCACATATGAATATGTTTGGTTTGAAACCATTCCATTGTAGCCCTGGCTTCATGTTTTGGGTCGTTGTCCTGCTGGAAGGTGAACCTCCGCCCCAGTCTCAAGTCTTTTGCAGACTCCAACAGGTTTTCTTCCAAGATTGTCCTGTATTTGGCTCCATCCATCTTCCCATCAACTCTGACCAACTTCCCTGTCCCTGCTGAAGAGAAGCAGCCCCAGAGCATGATGCTGCCACCACCATGTTTGACAGTGGGGATGGTGTGTTCAGAGTGATGTGCAGTGTTAATTCTCCGCCACACATAGCGTTTTGCATTTTGGCCAAAAGTTCAATTTTGGTCTCATCTGACCAAAGCACCTTGTTCCACATGTTTGCTGTGTCTCCAACATGGCTTCTGGCAAACTGCAAACAGGACTTTTTATGGTTTTCTTTTAACAATGGCTTTCTTCTTGCCACTCTTCCATAAAGACCACATTTGTGCAGTGCACGACTAATAGTTGTCCTGTGGACAGATTCCCCCACCTGAGCTGTGGATCTCTGCATTTGGTCCAGAGTCACCATGGGCCTCTTGGCTACATCTCTGATCAGCGCTCTCCTTGTTCGGCCTGTAAGTTTAGGTGGACGGCCTTGTCTTGGTAATTTTACAGTTGTGCCATACTCTTTCCATTTCCGGATAATGGATTGAACAGTGCTCCGTGAGATGTTCAAAGCTTGGGAAATCTTTTTATAGCCTAAACCTGCTTTAAACTTCTCCACAACCTTATTCCTGACCTGTCTGCTGTGTTCTTTGGACTTCATGATGCTGTTTACTCCCGAATATTCTCTTAACCAACCTCTGAGGCCATCACAGAGCAGCTGTATTTGTACTGAGATTAGATTACACACAGGTGGACTCTTTTTAGTCATTAGCAGTCATCAGGCAACGTCTGAATGCAATTGGTTGCACTCAGAGAAAAGGGGGCTGAATGCTTTTGCACACCGCACTTTTCAGTTTTTTATTTGTAAAAAATGTTTTGAATCATGTATAATTTTCGTTCCACTGCCGAAACCTGTCAGCTGCCCCTGGAGTCAATTACAAATACGATTACAAAATCAAACATCGATTTGCGACCTAGGGTGTCCTGGTGCCATGTGCATTTATGGACATCCTTATGTTCGAACGTGGTGTTGAAAATATGTATTTAACACACCAATAACAGAAAATGATATTGCATCCTCAGATCGACTGTCACTACTGCTAATATTGACTAATCCTGATTCTGTTAATTACATTCAAAAAAAAAAAAAAACTCCCCATGACTGGCCAGTCGGTAGCAGTGTATGAGGTGTCGCACAAGGATCCACCGATATGCAACTATAACAACAAAACACAGGCATATACAAGAGAACAGCTTTGAACAGCCATCCACTGTAATGACCGCTATGCATGAAAGGGCTAGAATAGAATTTAAAATCCTTCTCACAAACAAGGTCTTGAATAATCAGGCCCCATCTTCTCTTAAAGACCTTATAGTCCCATATCACCCCAATAGAGCACTTCACTCTCAGACTGCTGGCTTACTGGTGGTTCCTCGGATACTTAAGTGTAGAACGGGAGGCAGAGCCTTCAGCTTTCAGGCCCCTCTTCTGTGGAACCAGCTCCCAGCTTGGATTCAGGAGACAGACACCCTCTCTATTCATTAGCAGGACTCTGGAGAACTTGACTGCATACTGCGTAGGTAATTCAGCCATTTGATTCAGGTTTGTTGGATCAGGGACACATCTAAAACCTGCAGGACACTGGCTCTCGAGGCCTGGAGTTGGCCATCCCTGCTCTAATGCTTTTTACTCACAAGCATCCTCTAAATTAAGTTTCTACAGCAGGTCTACTTTTAGTCGCTAATAAGGGATTAAAGCATAAAAAACATTTAGAGCCCCTCGGTATTGAAGAGGGTGGGGGCTTCCGGCACTGTATGATCTCTAGTGCTGTGACAGCCCCCACTAGCAAACTGTGGTTATAGTGATCGTTCTGGTGGCAACAGCTGAAGTAAAGAAAAATAACAGCTGACATTCTCTGCACAGCGAGCACAACACACGGATGCACGTGTGCGCACCCACACATGCACACTCAGAGCACAGAACAATGGAGGCGAGGAAAAATTTGTCAGCAATGATCCACTCATGTTGAAGCCTGAAATTTTCCTTTGATCTTCATTTTTTGTCTTACTTCTCCTCCCATTCATGCCACTTGTCATTTTGATTTCTGTAGCCCGTGAAATTAAGCTCATGCCCCACTGTAGAGAGATCAAACTTGCACATAGTGAATGAAACTGCCCATGCTCTGTGGTAGATTTCAAATTGTGGTCAAATGATACAGGTGCAAGCAGTGATTTTGCGGGGCGGAGTCCGTGGGGTACTCTCCTGTTTGCTAAATCCAGTTACACCAGCGCTCCAAAAATGAAGAGGTGAAGTCCTCAGCTCGGCGTGAGGGGGTCTCAGCAAGGTGCAGCACCTAGCAATCAACTGCTAGCTAGAACACTGCAACTTTGTGGCAACGGTCCTGTTCCAGCATGACTGCACAGCAGTCCACAAAGCAAGGTCTATAAAGACATGGATGAGTGAGTTTTAGTGTTTAATATATTTATTAAGGTTTTCATATTTTATATATATATATATATATATATATATATATATATATATATATATATATATATATATATATATATATATATATATATATATATATAGCAGCTGGAATGGCGTAGTGGTAACATTACGGTCTTTGGAGCAGGAGGTCGGGGGTTCGAACCCCGACCAGGGCGTACTTCCAGTAAGGGTCCCCAGGCTAGACCCCCCATGCTAACCAAGCCTACCTCGGAATATGAGCGACAGAAATATGAATGAAGCCATACCGGCTCGGACGTCGCCCGGATTAACAAGGTCCGCGTCAGGTGTTGAGGAACCAGGACACTCTGACGATAAGTGGGCTACTGGAACTAGAAGGTTACGGCATAAGTGGACACGAGATGAGAACCGGGAACTGTTGGAATGCTACTACACATGTAACCCCAGCGAGAGGGGCTACATGAAGAGGATGTGGGACCTATGGATTCTTCGAAACCCAACATCCACACTGACAGCGAAACAACTTGTGGCTCAGTGTTCCAACATACGAAGGAAACAGCTGCTATCGCAGCTAGAGATTGATGAGGTACAACACAAATGCTATGGCAAGGGGGAGCCAGGACGACAGGTCAGGGGGGAGATTTCATCATCCCCACACTCCGAGATTGGGTACCAAGCCCCAATAACAACAAGTATACTAAATAGCAGAGCAGCTGACCTGAAAGATAAGATCATGGCTAAGAAGGCAAACTGGACCCCTCGACGCCGACTGTGAAGTACTCTCTGAAGATCTACTGGAAGATGCGAATGCAGCACTACGGACAATCCCTACCAGTACCATCACTGAAACCAATCAGTTGATGTATAACACGGCAGCAGTGATCCTTGAGATGCTTGGCTATAAGATGAACAGCACTAAGGAGCAGTACCCTCCATGGAAACGACGATTAGAGGCTAAGATCAAGGCAGCACGGAGGGAAGTTAGCCAGCTCTCAGAGTTGCAGAAACGTGGGATGAAGAAGAAAGCAGTGCCTAAGAAGTACAATGGGCTGTCCATACCTGAGGCCTTAGAGACTGCCAAGCAAAGGCTTACAGCCTTGGCTAACCGCCTGAAGAGGTATACCAGAGAGATAGAAGCCAGGAAAATAAACCGGATGTTCTCCACCGAACCATCCAAGGTATACTCTCAGTGGCAGGGGAACAATATAAAAATAGCACCCCCACCAAGGCTGGAGACAGAGCAATACTGGAAGAGCATATGGGAGAAGGATGCGTCACACAATACCAATGTGTGACTCAGTGGCTAGTAGATCTAAGAGCAGACCACAGCAACTTCCCAGAACAGGCCCCAGTAACCATCACAGTGGCAGACATCCAAGAAAGAGTCTCACACACGAAGAGCTGGACAGCACCAGGCCCTGATATGATTCACGCCTACTGGCTAAAGAAGCTAACTGCACTCCACGAGCGCCTGGCAGCACAAATGAACCAGCTGTTAGAGGCTAAGACACACCCAGAATGGCTGACTGAGGGCCGGACAGTCCTGATCCACAAGGATCAGGAGCGAGGCCCAGAAAGGGATAGGCAGAGAGACCAGGGGAGCAAAACACCAGCTACTGGTAGATAGAGCAGTCACTCGGGACTGTAAGACCCGGCTGACCAACCTGTGCACCGCCTGGATTGACTACAAGAAGGCCTATGACTCGATGCCGCACACATGGATCCTGGAATGCCTAGAACTGTATAAGATCAACAGGACCCTCAGAGCCTTCATCAAGAACTCAATGGGTATGTGGAGAACAACACTAGAGGCCAACTTCGAGCCCATCGCACACATCAACATCAAGTGTGGGATTTACCAAGGAGATGCCCTGTCCCCACTGCTGTTCTGCATAGGCCTGAATCCCCTCAGCCAGATCATCAACAAGACTGGCTACGGATACCGACTACGGAATGGAGCAAACATCAGCCACCTCCTGTACATGGATGACATCAAGCTGTATGCTAAGAGTGAACGAGATATCGATTCACTGATCCACACCACCAGGATCTACAGCAATGATATCGGCATGTCGTTCGGACTGGAGAAGTGTAGTCGGATGGTAACTAAGAGAGGAAAAGTAGTCAGAACTGAGGGGATCACACTACCAGAGGGCAGCATTGCAGACATTGAGGACAGCTACAAGTACCTTGGAATCCCACAAGCAAATGGGAACCATGAAGAGGCCGCTAGGAAAGCTGCAACCTCCAAATACCTGCAGAGAGTAAGGCAAGTCCTGAAGAGTCAGCTGAATGGGAAGAACAAGATCCGGGCTATCAACACCTACGCCCTGCCAGTTGTCAGATACCCTGCTGGGATAATAAGCTGGCCAAAGGAGGAGATGGAAGCCACCGATGTTAAGACAAGAAAGCTCCTTACCATGCATGGAGGGTTTCACCCCAAATCCAGCACCCTGAGACTGTACGCTAAGCGGAAGGAAGGTGGCCGAGGACTAGTGAGTGTCAGAACCACTGTCCTAGATGAAACAATGAAGATCAAGGAATACATCAGGAAGATGGCCACAAAGGATCGTGTGCTTAGTGAGTACCTCAGGCAGCAGAAACCTGAGAAAGAAGAGGGCGAAGAACAGGAACCATCATGGAAGGACAGGCCTCTGCACGGCATGTACCACCGGCAGATAGAAGAAGTGGCTGACGTAGAGAAATCCTACCAGTGGCTGGACAAGGCTGGACTGACAGACAGCACAGAGGCACTAATCATGGCCGCACAAGAGCAAGCTCTAAGTACAAGATCAATAGAGGCTGGGGTCTACCACACCAGGCAAGACCCCAGGTGCAGGCTGTGCAGAGATGCGCCTGAGACAATCCAGCACATAGCAGCAGGGTGCAAGATGCTAGCAGGCAGGGCATACATGGAACGCCATAACCAAGTGGCCGGCATAGTATACAGGAACATCTGTGCCGAGTATGACCTGGAAGTCCCGAGGTCAAAATGGGACATGCCCCCAAGGGTGGTTGAGAACAACAGAGCTAAGGTCCTGTGGGACTTCCAGATACAGACAGACAAACTTGTGGTGGCTAACCAACCGGACATCGTAGTGGTGGACAAACAAAGGAAGAAAGTCGTGGTGATAGACGTTGCGATACCAAGTGACGGGAACATCAAGAAGAAGGAACACGAGAAGCTTGACAAATAACAAGGGCTCAGAGAGCAGCTGGAAAGGATGTGGAAGATGAAGGTAACAGTGGTCCCCGTGGTAATCGGAACACTCGGGGCAGTGACCCCCAAGTTGGGAGAGTGGCTCCAGCAGATTCCTGGAACAACATCTGAGATCTCTGTCCAGAAGAGCGCAATACTGGGAACAGCTAAGATACTGCGCAGGACCCTCAAGCTCCCAGGCCTCTGGTAGAGGACCCGAGCTTGGAGGGCAAAATAGACCGCCCGTAGGGGCGAGCTGGGATTTTCTTTTTTTTTATATATATATAATACACACATACATACATACATACATACATGCACCAGCATATACACACTTACACATACACATATGTACATATATACACATATGTGTAGAGAGGGAGAAGAGAAAAAAAAAAAAACCCTCCCACCCAACAAACAACCAACATCCTAGAAAATACTGTCACCTACAAGGTATTTAACAAAAAATAAATACAAACAACAATGCCAAGATTTATAGATCCACAGCTCAACCAGAACTCCAAGGGTCTACTGTTCCTTTGTTGAGGGCTGATTGAAAAAGGTCATAAAAGATTTCTACACTTTGTGAAACCTGTTTTCTCATCACATATCTGATTTTCTCTAATCTTAAGTTAAGTAGTACATCTTTTATCCATTGCGATACCGTGGGTGGGGCAGCATCCTTCCATTTAAAGAGTATTAGGCGCCGTGCTAGCAAAGTTGAAAACGCAATGACCTTCCGACCCCCAGTAGGTAGACCTAAACCTTCAAGAGTAACCCCAAAGAGCAGCATAAATGGGTTTGGGGTAATCTTAACTCCAAATACGGCTGATAGTGCTTCACGGATACCAGCCCAGTATATCTGTATCTTGGGGCAGTACCAAAACATAAGTATTAATGTGACTTCCTCAGATTCACATCTGTCACATGTAGGGTCAATCTGAGGAGGGTAAATTCTGACCAGTTTAGATTTATGGAGGTATGCCTGGTGTACGACTTTGAATTGGATAAGTGAATGTCTCGCGCACATTGAAGATGAGTGAATTTTCCCCAAAACATCAGCCCAAACTGGCTCACTAATCGTAATTTGAAGGTCCCGCTCCCAGGACTGTTTAATTGTGGCAAAGGGTTGGAAATCTAGATGAGAGATCAACCTTATCATAGAAGTGACCACTTTACTCTTTGTTGGATCAAAAGACATCAGCTCATCGATTATATTGTCGGGTGGCTTATCAGGAAATCTTGGAATGGATGAGGTGATAAAATGCCTGACCTGCAAATATCAAAAAAAATGAGAAGCCGGCAAATCATATTTTTTAGACAACTGTACAAAAGAGGCAAGCTTATTTTCAATAAAAAGGTCCTTAAAATATTTTAAGCCTTTACTCTGCCACACACTGAATGTGGCATCCTGCAATGAAGGGGGAAAAAGGTTATTAGATTCAATTGGACTGGAGAGACTTAGCTGGTGGAGGCCATAATGTTTCCTAAATTGTGAGTAGATTGCGAGGGAGTTATGGACTGTGGGGTGCGAAGAAGTATGATTAAGAGGTAGAGGTAAGGATGCACCAATCAAAGCTGGTAGCGACAAAGGAGTGCAGAGGAGCCTTTCCATCTCCACCCAAATGGGACCGCCATCATTGGAGCTGTAGTGCACCCAGGACAGACGACACAGATTACATGCCCAATAATAGTGACAGATATTGGAGAGAGCCAGACCACCATCTTGCTTCGATTTTTGCAGGTGGGCTTTCTTTAGATAAGGCTTTTTACCATTCCAAATGTAAGTCAAAATGGCCGAATCTAATTTTTTAAAATAAACACCTGGGATAAAAACAGGGAGGCACTGAAAGAGGTACGTAAATCTAGGGAGCACTGACATGTTGACATGTTGTATTCACTCTTCCAATTAAAGAGAGGGGAAGTGCTGACCACTTGGTTAAGTCCCGCTGGACCTGAATAAGCAATTTATCAAAGTTACTTTTATAAAGGTCTTTAAAAGCATTTGTTATAGTAATGCCTAGATAGACAAGGCTATGAGTAGCTATCTTAAAAGGCATACCACTTGTGATACAATCTAAGTTATTTAAGTTCAAAGGCAAAAGCTTGCTCTTGTGCATGTTTACTTTGTAACCAGAGATTTCTCCAAACTGAGAGAGGAGTGCTAAGATGTGAGGGATGGTCAATTCTGGCTCAGACACATATGACAAAAGGTCATCAGCATAAAGAGAGGCTGTTTGTCCTTATCGCCACAGCCAGAGGCTCAATAGCCAGAACAAAGAGTAAGGGGCTAAGTGGGCACCCCTGTCGGATTCCACGGTACAAGCTGAATGGTTTAGAGTAAAAGTTATTTGTCAAAATCATGGCTGATGGAGAGGAATACAATAACTTGACCCAGGATATAAATGATCTGCCAAAACCAAATCGCTGCAGGGTTTCAAACAGGTAAACCCACTCCACTCTGTCAAATGCCTTCTCTGCATCCATGGAGAGAAGGCATTCAGAGTCATTTCGGCAAGGGGTATGAACAATATTCAATAAACGGCGTATATTATAAAAAGAGCGTCTGCCTTTAACAAAACCCGTCTGATCTGGAGATATAAAACTGGGTAAAACTCACTCCAAGCAGCAGGCCAATACTTTTGCTAATATTTTATAATAACTATTAAGTAATGATATTGGCCTATAGGATGAACAGTCTGTTGGATTTTTTTCTTTTTTCTGCAGCAATGTTATGCAAGCTTGATTCAGAGTAGAAGGAAGGGACGCTCTGCTAAGAGAGTCTGTATACATGTGTGCCAGAATTAGAGCTAACTGTTCAGAGAATGCTGCATAAAACTCACTTGGCAGGCCATCTGGGCCCGGTGATTTCCGGGGTTGTAATGATTTAATAGCCCCTATAATCTCCTGCTGTGATATAGGAGCATCCAAGGCATCAACCTGATTCGGGGTTATGGTTGGGACAGGCAAGTGTCCAAAAAAGCTCTGCAAAAGATGAGGATTGCAACGATTATCAGAACTATATAATTTGTTGTAATAACATTGAAAAGTCTCGTTTATTTCTTGCTGGTCCGTAATGATACTGCCATCCGGGGATGTTACCCCACCAATTGTCAGTCTGGCCCTTACACCCCTTAACTGTCTTGCCAAAACCTCCCCAGCCTGATCACCATGCTCGTATGTGTTACTTCTATTTTTCAGCAGTTAATATTCTAGCGACTGGGATGTAGTTAGATTGTACTCTGCACTAAGCCTCAAGCGTTCTTTGTATAGCTGTTGGGATGGAGCTTGCGCATTCCTGCTATCCAAATCTGCGATTCGCCTCTCAAGATCCATCTGCATGGACATAGAGTCCCTTTTCTTATTGGCCACAAAGGATATTACCTGACCTCTTATGTAAGCCTTAAGGGCTTCCCAGACCGTTGAAACTGAGATATCTGGAGTCATGTTGATTTCTAAAAACAAGGAGATCTGGTTCGACATAAATTTAACAAAACTCTCATCAGACAGCAGGAGAGAGTTGAACCTCTAATGCTTTCTTTGGGTCCCTGCTTCAGGTGTACTAAATTCGATTAGAAGGGGGCATGGTCCGAGACCACTATGGGTTGATATTCACAGTTCTGCACATATGAGGTTAAGTTATTATTAATAAAGAAGTAATCAATCCTGGTGTAACTACCATGGACGTGGGAAAAAAAGGAGTATTGTCTATCACGTGGGTGCAAAAAAACACCAAAGATCCAGGACACCATATTCTGAAAGAAAGGACTTTATAGAGGATGCCGATTTGGACGCAGTATAGCTCAGTTTAGCAGATGATCTATCCAGCCCAGGGTGAAGACATAGAATAAAATCCCCTCCCATGATCAGCAGATGTGAGTCTAAGTGGGGGAGCAGCCTAACAAGGCAAGAGAAAAATTGAGGGTCATTGAAGTTTGGGGCATAAACATTAGCTAACATCACATTCAGATTGTAAAGCTTTCCAGTTACTATAATATAACGTCCACTAGAATCAGCAATAGTTTCTGATGGAGTAAAGAATACATTTTTGCTAATAAGTATTGCAACCCCTCTAGCTTTACCCTGAAAAACTGAATGAAAAAGCTGCACCACCCACCCGCATTTTAAACGAACATAATCCCGGTGGTTGAGGTGGGTTTCTTGAAGGAACACAATTCTTGCACCTACATTTTTCATATGTGTGAGGGCTTTTTTCCATTTAACAGGATGGTTCATGCCCTTAACATTCCAGGTAATGATCTTAAATTTGCCTGTCTCATTACTCAGGATAAAAGTGCAAATGCAGAACAAAACATATCGAGATATCAGGCAAATAAACAAATATGTTCTGGCTGAGCAAAGAGAAGAAAATGCACATCATCTTAGCAGTGACAGTAAAAACCCACCCCTCCAGTAACCCCAAGGTGAAAATAGCTCCACATAGCTCCAAAACACCTCCAGACTAATACTGCCTAAATAAAACCCTCAAACCCGCCTAGCAGGCAACATTAATATACATAAACCTACCAAACCACAATGAAGTCTTATAGTAGATAAATTTAAGGCAACCACCGAGTGGCTCACAACAAAATAATATCCATTGATGGGGTGAAAATAGAACAGTTGGATTGAAACAGCCGTATTAATAAAAAAAAAAGTTCGCACAACATCTGAGGCAGTTCTGTAACCCACGCACCTCGAGAGTAACCTGTCAGGAGGTGCCATTAAAGGCCTGAAAAAATTTCTCAGCATCAGCCACGGAGCCGAGCATTTTACGGGTGCCATTGGCGATCCGAAGTCTTGCTGGATACATCAGCGTAGGTTTCAGTCCCATTTTGTACAACGAGGACATTACCGATCCATATTCCTTCCTTTGTTTAGCCACTTCTGGGGTGTAATCGTCATAAATCCTGAAGGAGTTGTTCTCATACTTCAGAGTCCCTCTTTTCCGGGCTTCCCAGATCACCAGCTCCTTGTGCTGATAGTGATGGAAGCAAATTATGACAGGCCGAGACTTGTCCGTTTGGGGATCAGGCTGTGGTGGGCGCGGTCCAACTCCGATGCCGAAGGGAAAATGTCGTGTCCAAAAGCATCCCACAATAACTGAGACAAGAACTTGCTTGGTTGCGGGCCTTCAATGTCCTCAGGCAGTCCGATAAGGTGGACGTTACTCCTTCGGCTTCTCCCCTCCAGTTCAATTAGCTTAGCTTAAGCTTGCCATTATCGGACCTCAGTCCCTCGCAGCACCGCTCGACTTCTTCCAATCGCAGGTGAAGCGACTCAGCGTTGTCCTCAAGTGAAGTCAGGCACCCACCATGATTCTTGACAGTCTCCTGGAGCCCATCCAACTTCCCGTTAACTTCTTTGAAGTCCTTCTTCAATTTGGAGAGCAGGGCTAACGCAGCTACCAGATCCGCTTTACCGATGGCGGCCTCAGTCTCGATTCTTTCACTTGTTTTAGGAGTTTTGGGCGGCATTGTTACTCAGAGTGTGCCGAGTTTTAGAAGTTTGTCAAATGTTTGCCAATTAAATCAGGGCCGGTAGGAATTAAGCGATAAAGATAGCAGGAGCACAAGGATACTGCTTCTCCACTCCATAAACGCCCCCTAGAGGTACCGAGTGAGTTGTAATTGCAGATATCTTAAATTACCATTGTGGATTGTCAAAATGTAGTTTTGTCTGGTCAAAATGCAGATTTAAAGATCTTAAATGTAATTACGGATAGTCAGACAAATGAATTTTATGTTAAAATGGCCTGCCATATTTGTTGCGTTTATACCTGTGCAGGTGCATTGCGTGTGTTAATTACCTTTCAGTTGTGTCCCTTTGTTTTACATGTGGTGTAGGCCAACAGAAACATAAAAAGCTGGCACTTTTTTCCCTCCTGGGTTAAAACAGCCTGCCATTCAGCAACAACATCAGCCACTTATGTCGTAGCAGCTGAAGCCTGAATCAGGGGTAAGCTGGAGAAGGAGGCTGAGCAAGAGGA
Organism: Amphilophus citrinellus; assembly: GCA_013435755.1. Classification (NCBI taxonomy): domain Eukaryota; kingdom Metazoa; phylum Chordata; class Actinopteri; order Cichliformes; family Cichlidae; genus Amphilophus; species Amphilophus citrinellus. Next base: position 6,774,194 of record CM024212.1, on the reverse strand, counting down.
AGGTCTGGGCTCCACTAATGCCGCCCCGGATATGAGGAAGAAAATGGATAGATATATTGTATTGTTTTAAAGTGTGTCATGAACTGAAGAGCAACGAGCATCATTGATAATGTGCGGCAGAATGCGCCACACTTTTAAGTCGCAATTTATTTGTTTTTTGGATGTTATTTTCTTATTCAATGATGCGTCAACATCGTTTTCATATTCTTCATTGTTTGGAGTATAACCTGCAGTGTTTATAATGTGCGATGCGCAGTGCTGCACCGTTAAAATTTAAAATGCGATTCTTCATAGAAGAACATGATCAATGGTTTCAAATGCCTTTGTTTAGACAGCTTTTGACATTGTCCATTAAACAGGCAAAAAAAAAAAAATTATATCTGAGTGTTTCTTAGTTTTAGACTAGTCGGTTAGTCCAATTTTTTTTCTCGTTTAGTCGACTATTAAATTAGTTGCCAGGAACATCCCTACTCCTAAAAAATGTGGAAAGCCTTCCCAGAAGAGTTGAAGCTGTTATACCTGCAAAGGGTGGGCTGATTTATATTAAATCCTATGGATTAAGAACTCAATGTCACTCAAGTTCATATATTAGTCATGTAAAAGCAAAAATATCAAAGAGCATCGCCTTGTTAGGAAAAACAAGGCATGTTCTTAACCAGAAATCATTGCATATTGCATACTGTTCAATGGTGTCATCTTACTTATAATATTTGTGTGGAAATATGGAGTAACACATACAAAAGCACACTACAGCTACTATGCACATTACAAAAAAGAACAATAAGGACAGTTAATAATGTTGGATATCTGGAGCATACAAATGCTTTATTTTTAAAATCAAACTTATTGAGATTTATGGATCTGGTAAAATTTAAAACAAATACTGTTCAAAGCAAGAAATAATATGTTGCCAGAAATCATTAAAAAAGAGAAGGGGGTTATGAACTGAGAAAGAGCTCAATTTAAAAAAATATAAAGTAAGGACAATAATGAGGAGCCTGTGCATAACGGTCTGTGGAGTGAATTTGTGGAACAGTTTATTGAAAATTCAAAACATGTATCAATATAAATGAGTTTTTAAAATTATATAAAATAACACTTATAAAGCACTATATGAATTAGGCAGAGTGTTGAATATTTATATGGATGTTCTGTATATAAAATATAATATAACTGATTGTTATGATATACTATCAAATCAATACTTGGGCAAGGTATAGTTAATTATAAATTAATTCATAAAGGCAATACAACAAGGAAATATGTATTATGTACATATTATGCATGTATATTTCTCACTGTATAATCACAACATATATAAAGGATGAGCAAATTAGGGGTAGGAATTAATAAGCATTTGTTTCCTCCTACTCCTTTTTGAACAAATAAAGTCACTGATTGCATGTGAACTTGATTTTTATGTTCGTTAACTTATGTTAATGATATGTTCAAAATAAAAATTTTGATTGATAGATTGATATGCATGGGAAGGCAAACAAGCAAATACTTTTGGCAATATAGTCTACCTGAATGCTCTAGACCTGCAAACTGTCAAAACCTCTGCTTTTATAGAGGTGCTCACACATGCTGATGATCAATTATTCAAATGCATTTGATTAGCACCTAGCTGCTACTTACTGTCTTAATTCCTGTTGAAGCACTAAGAGTGTTGTAACGTTTGGGTTGTGTTCAGTGGTGAAGAAGAGGCGTCAGACATACTTAGCAGACAGTCAAAAACCCACAACCACACTGGTACTGGGAATTCCACAGTGTTGTCCTTTAATAAGCATATTCTTCACCAACCTTATAAAGCCCGGTTGAATGGCTGCTGCATTATCATACATATAAGCAGTGTTCATACAACCCATAACTTTACAAAGACTTAGGGAGATAGAAAAAGAGAGGTCCGCCTCGATCCATGCGTCCATCTGCTAAAACGTTTCTCCCACGCTCTCTACAGAGGAGCGGTGGCGCACACTTGTGACATCACTAACAATAGCTTAGGCTGTCGTAAAGAAGACACCACACAATTACAACTGTTACACTGTACTTAGTTTTTCACAGACTACTTCAGCAGTTTGGCTCTCTATTTATTGAACCATGACATGGTGTAGTACAGTATATTCTTCAACTCAGGTTGTATTCACTTATTTTTAAGACCAGGTAAGGACTTGATTAATTTTATTATGTCATGACGTATAATGTTAGAATGTTAAAAGATCTTTTTTTTTTTTTTTAAATGTATATTTGGAATTTTCTGTTATTCTATGTACAAGCTACAGATTACAATAAATAAATAAAAATTAAAGCCTTACTCATTCCTTTCTACAGGTGCTGGTTAGAAAATTAGAATATCATGAAAAAGTTGATTTATTTCAGTAATTCCATTCAAAAAGTGAAACTTTAAATTATATTCATTCATTGCACACAGACTGATATATTTCAAATGTTTATTTCTTTTAATTTTGATGATTATAACTGACAACTAAATAAAAACTGCAAATTCAGTATCTCAGAAAATTAGAATATTGTGAAAAGGTTCAGTATTGAAGACATTCATTACACACGATAACTTGTGTGTAATGAATGAACATAATATAGAAGTTTCACTTTTTGAATGGAATTACTGAAATAAATCAACTTTTTCATGATATTCTAATTTTATGACCATCACCTATATATCCTTTCTCCAGTCTATCTGGTTGCAACCTGTCTGGGAGAAGCTGTAAATCTCTGTCATCAGTTCTCAACTCCCAGTCCTCTAGTCTGAGAAAGCTGGACCTGAGTAACAACAGTCTACAGGATTCAGGAGTGAGACTGCTGGCAGCTGCACTAGAGACTCCACACTGTTTGCTGGAAACTCTCAGGTAAGATTAGTTCACCCTTTGACTACATTTGGAAGCTCATTTCTGCCAGCAAAAAAATATTTTTTTGCATGCCATAATTTAAAATTTCAAGATATCTCAAAGTTTCAAGGTAATAAATAGAAATAATTAAGTTGCCAGTAAGGAAGCTCCTGTGATGGTACATCATTTCTTGTTACCAAGAGGAGGCTGAATGTGTAGCATGTACAGAAAAATATAGGCTCTGAATAATTAATCTATCTGTTGGACCAAATTCTAGGTTTATAGGAGGGGTAGGGTAATTAGTGACATGCAAATGGAGCCCAGATAATGAACACATCAACTTTATTAACAATAACAAAAAAATACAATAGAAAAATATATGCAACACCAGATATTAATAGCAACAACTTATAATGTCCTGTTCTGTTCTGAGCTCAATTTAGTTCAGTTGGCCGGCATTAGTCAGTTAAGTCAGTCAATTCAGTCAGTCAATCAATTGCTCCGTTCCAGGAGACAATGTTCTACTGCAGTAGTACAGCAATTGTCCTACCACACAGCTGAGAGCTGATGGTGTGAAAGAATAACCTGTTCTTCGTAGGCCAAAAGGGTTGGTCTTGCTCAATTCCAGAATCTTAATGGGTGGCTCGCCATCCCCCTCATCAGGAGGAAATCCAAGGGATCCAGTCCAAGTTCCAATGATATCTAAAAAACCTAGCCAAGACATTTGCACTGCTCGAAACCACAAAGAGGTTGGTTCCATCTTTCTCACTTGCTTATGGGTTTAAGTGAACCAGGTTGTTGTTTTGTTCACTTTGTCCAGCTTATTTCCAAGTTTGCTCAACTCAGCACGGCAGACACTGTGTCGTCTGCCCTCTTGCGCTCTCTGCTTCTGCAGCGTGTACATGCCTCCTCTGCAGAAATGGGCGGGCTTAGCTAATTCAGCCAATGAGGCTCATATTAGTACAGGTAAGCCCATTGAAGGTCTGAACAGAGGGGATATCAGTGACACACAACTAACACATGACATACATGAAGGTTGGGAGAAATGTGATTCTAAAACCCACAGGGTTACAAATGCATCAGCTTTCCAACAGTTTGACATGAAAACATTGTTTCCTTACCTTTTGTGAAACTGTTTTTCGCTAAAAGGCATTCAAAGCTTAAAAATCTGATGACAGTTTGTTCACATTAGCTATACACTGCTAGTTTAGAGATGCTATCGCTACTTGATTTTTAGTGCACATGCATTGTTGCCATCTGCTTCTGGTTAAAAAGGAAATCAACTCTTTCCGGGAGCTTCGTGATTGGCAGTGTTAACTCAAAATTTTGAGTTATGGAAAGCAAAAAAAAAATGTTTTAGTGACAGATACAAGTTTCCATAGTATTTTTTCAATCTTGTCAAATTAGAAAATATGAATATTCAGTACACCAACTTTAAATAACAGAAAACAGGTATTTTTTCTTAACTTGATCTTAAATAATAATTAATATGGGTACATCAATTAATCATTAAAATCATTAGAATTGATATGAAATCTAGACAAATCATTGGTTTAATCAATCTTATGAAATATACTCAACTATCAGTTTAATGCTCTATTTAATAATAAAATTATCATTCTAAAAATTTAAATTGGCTGAAAAGTTCTAAATAGCAGAGGTTAGCAGCATTCACTCTTGTACATTGATTTATTAGACCAGTATAAATATTTTAATTTAGTAACACAAGTAATAAGCAACAGCACAAAATGACCCCACTAAATCAACTATGTGTATAAATGATGAGTATGTATCTCTTTTGTCTCTAGTCCAACATATGTGGAACAGAACAAAGAATCTGTATAATTAATCTCCTTTGCACATGTTTTCAGGTGTTAAGACAAATGGATATTAGTGGTATTGTTAGTATTGATACAATGCTGGTATCGGTATCGGATTTATTGCAATCAGTAATAAAATAATTAACTGGAATAAAAAATTTTATTTTACCACTCTATACACATAATGCCCAGATTAACAATTTGCTTCAGCGATAATCGTGTCCTTTTTTACAACAGTGTTGCATTTTATTGGTATATTTTTTGTTCTTTTTAAGTGATAATGTTTCAAGGATAGGTGGCACGCATAGGGATTTTTTTGTGTAGAAGAAGTCAAATGACCTGTGAAACACCCCTTTGAGATTGGTTAGATGCTGTCAACACCACCCCTTTGAATTTAACATGCAAAGCAAACCCTGGGTTAACTTAAGTTGATGACCATTGTTTATACTGATCGCCAGTGTTAGAGTCAGTGACTCCAGATAACTGAAAGATACCCTGGGTATGCTGACCTCGCTGCGTAGTATAGGGTACTTGTCTAAAAAAATCCAGTTTCAAAATACATGAAAAGCAGAAAAGTGTTTTATTGTGTTAATAAATTATTTTGTAAAGTAAAAATCACAGTGAGTTAGTGGTCATTAAAACGCATTCAAATTTCACAAAATGATGATGATTCATTTCACAAGTCATGACACAGCGCTCTCTACTACATAAGCTGTCTTAAAAGCATTGGTGTTGGTATTCCAATACTGGCCCTGTGTTTACTTGGTATCGCATCAATACCAAAATTTGTAGTATCGCACACCACTAATAAATATGTGATAGTTCTAGTAGAATAATGCCATTTCAGCAAAGACTATGTAAAGTTTACTAATATCAGCTGACCAAAGATGAACACCTATGCTATGTGTCTATATTCCTTATTTGCAAAAATCAAACAATAACATAGGACTGCGTGTGTGTGTGTGTGTGTGTGTGTGTGTGTGTGTGTGTGTGTGTGTGTTTTTCCAGGTTGTCAGGATGTCAGATCACAGACGAAGGCTGTACTTCTTTGGCCTCAGCTATTAAACTCAACCCTTCCCATCTGAGAGAGCTGGACCTGAGCTACAATCATCCAGGGGACTCAGTGAAGTTGCTGTTGGCTGGACTGGAGGATCCACACTGGAGACTCGACAGTCTCAGGTATGATGACAATATCTGATGCAGCAGAAATAGTTGGAAACATGTTCTCTGTCCTTCAATTAGCCCCTGTTTAAGTGTTTCATGGTAAATAATTGGGCTTAAGTCTTCTGAAGGGATCTGCGAGGAGTCTATCATATTCAAAAAAAAAGGTCAATGGACCCCACAAAACCCCATAGCAGTATTGGTTAGGTCGGATGCTTTCCGAAAACCTATGTATGGGGTCACTGTAAAAACGCCTAATTGGAACCCTTATCATTTTTTATTCCGACAATTTTATTTTTTTTTTTACAAAATGATCGCAAATTTAACCCCCTCAACATTTACGAAAACTCACCATTTTTTGCACAATAGTCAACAGCTGATTAAGACGTGGCGTATCAGCTCGGAGTCGGCTGATCAAAGGAACGTTGATCAGCTGGCGTATTACCGTAACTCCGCAACCGTTTGTCCTATCGGACAAATGCAAACGGTTCCTGAAAGCCCAGAAATTGCACGTCACCGCCATATAGGGGTAATATGGTATTTGTCGCCGGAAGTCCGCGAACGGCGGCACTTTTGAAGTATGCCGTGTCACAATGGACGCATTCGGTGTCAAAGGGTTAACTCAAAACACCTGGAAAGGCCTATAAAAGGTCTCACAGTCTAGTTCTGTAGGCTACACAATCATGGGGCGCACTGCTGACTTGACAGTTGTCCAAAAGACGACCTTTGACACCTTGCACAAGGAGGTCAAGACACAAAAGGTCATTGCTAAAGAGGCTGGCTGTTCACAGAGCTCTGTGTCCAAGCACATTAATAGAGAGGCGAAGGGAAGGAAAAGATGTGGTAGAAAAACGTGTCCAAGCAACAGAGATAACTGCACCCTGGAGAGGATTGTGAAACAAAAGCCATTCAAAAATGTGGGGGAGATTCACAAAGAGTGGACTGCAGCTGGAGTCAGTGCTTCAAGAACCACCACGCACAGACATATGCAGACATGGGTTTCAGCTGTCGCAATCCTTGTGTCAAGCCACCCTTGAACAAGAGACGGCGTCAGAGGCGTCTCGCCTGGGCTAAAGACAAAAAGGACTGGACTGCTGCTGAGTGCTCCAAAGTTATGTTCTCTGATCAAAGTCAATTTAGCATTTCCTTTGGAAATCAAGGTCCCAGAGTCTGGAGGAAGAGAGGAGAGGCACAGAATCCACGTTGGCTGAGGTCCAGTGTAAAGTTTCCACAGTCAGTGATGGTTTGGGGTGCCATGTCATCTACTGGTGTTGGTCCACTGTGTTTTCTGAGGTCCAAGGTCAACGCAGCCTTCTACCAGGAGGTTTTAGAGCACTTCATGCTGCCTGCTGCTGACCAACTTTATGGAGATGCAGATTTCATTTTCCAACAGAACTTGGCACCTGCACACAGTGCCAAAGCTACCAGTACCTGCTTTAAGGACCATGGTATCCCTGTTCTTAACTGGCCAGCAAACTCGCCTGACCTTAACCCCATAGAAAACCTATGGACTATTGTGAAGAGGAAGATGCGATACGCCAGACCCAACAATTCAGAAGAGAAGAGCTCGACTCCATGCCACGCCACATTACTGCAGTAATCCAGGCAAAAGGAGCCCCAACTAAGTACTGAGTGCTGTGCATGCTCATCCTTTTCATGTTCATACTTTTCAGTTGGCCAACCTTTCTAAAAATCCTTTTTTTGTATTGGCCTGAAGTAATATTCTAATTTTCTGAGATACTGAATTTGGGGTTTTCATTAGTTGGCAGTTATAATTATCCATCCGTCCATCCATCCATTCTCTTCCGCTTATCCCGGGCCGGGTCGTGGGGGCAGGAGCCTAAGCAGAGAAGCCCAGGCTTCTCTCTCCCCAGCCACCTCCTCCAGCTCATCCGGAGGGACCCCAAGGCACTTCAAGGCCAGCCATGATCTTATTCTTTCGGTCACTACCCAAAGCTCGTGGCCATAGGTGAGGGTAGGAACGTAGATCAACCGGTAAATCGAGAGCTTCGCTTTTACACTAAGCTCCCTCTTCACCAGGACAGACAGGTGCAGCGTCCGCATCACTGCAGAAGCACCCCGGATCCGCTTCTGCAGGAAGCAACTCCAGACTGGAACAGAGTCCAGCCCTTCTACAGGAGACTGGTTCCAGAGCCCAGGCCATGCGTTGAGGTGAACCCAACTATGTCTAGCTGTTATCTCTCAACCTCACGCACTAGTTCAGGCTCCTTCACCACCAGAGAGGTGACATTCCATGTCCCAATAGCCAGTCTCGATAGCTGGGGATCGGTCCGCCAGGGCCTCCGCCCTCGGCCACCGCCCAACACACACTGCACCCGACCCCTACGACGCCTCTTGCAGGTGGTGGGCCTACAGGAGGGTGGGCCCATGTAACCTCTTTGGGCTGCGCCCGGCCGAACACCATGGGCTAATGCCCGGCCACCAGACACTCTCCCTCGAGCTCCCTCCCCAGGCCTGGCTCCAGGGTGGGGTAACCCTATCCCGGGCAGGGTAAACTGTTCCCTTGCTGTTACGAACATAGGGGTCTTCTGAACCGCTCTTTGTCTGGACCCTCACCCAGGACCAGTTTGCCATGGGAGACCCTACCAGGGGGACAAGCCCCCGGACAACATAGCTCCTGGGATCACTGGGACACACAAACCCCTCCACCACGATAAGCTTTTTCATGATATTCTAAATTTGATGACCAGCACCTATATATACACACACACACAAACACCCACACACACACACACACCCACACACACGGGGTGTTTGTCATAGTACCGGCAAGAATTTAAAACTATTTTCACCCCTGTATATCACTTATTTTGGCTTCGCTGTATCTGTATGTTGTTTTTTTTTTTTCTTTAACACCCCATAACTATGTTCCTCACTCAGACCGAGGGCAAAAATACTGCACCACCTTCATTGCCATCAATACTGCACAGCTACATAATTCATCATTCAAGTTGTAGTAAGTGGGAGAAAGGATTATAGGAGTGTGGTAAGGGTTTATAATGTACGGAACCCTGCAAAGAACATGGTGAACAAAACATGATAAAAAAAAAAACACTTTTGTGAGATATTGCAAAATGTTTTTTTTCCCCCATGTCCCTTGAGGGGTTCCATAATAATGCCTTAATGTATATCTAAATAATGAAATAAATATAATGCTGCTACTTCGCAGATTTTCACCTATAGGTGAGGGATCACTGTATTTGATTTGGCAGAATTTGTCATGTTGGCTATGGCAGTCAGGAAAAGGAGGAACCCAAATGCAGGACTCAGAAACAGTGATATGATTTTAAATGAAGTTTATTGATATGGGAAAATAGCAGGTACAAAAAACTGGACTGGAACAGAAGCTAGAACTAAAACTAAGGGTTCACAACCGGATCGACGATGACGTGACAAGGAACAGACACAGACTGAGCACTTAAATACACACACTAGATAATCAGGGAACAGGCAACAGGTGAGGGGCAAAGCTGAATATAATTTACCAGATGAGACAAGGGGAAGCAAAACTAACCACAAAGCACCATGAACACAGGACTATCAAAGTAAAACAGGAAAAACACAGACACAGGACAGAGACGTAGCGGAGACGGGAACAAAAGGAATTAAACCAAAACTAACAAGGCAGAATGAGTGAATGAATACCTTTAACTAAGATGAATAATCAAAGCCCAAAACAAACTAGGATTATAACAAAACTCAATGGAAACAGAACTAAACACAAAACGCTGGGCACACAGCCTAGGACCATGACAGAATTGGCCAAACAAAGCAGGGAGCAAACAAGTCCAAATACAGTTCAACAGCTTGTCTAGGCCAAAGAACAAAGCTGAAAAATAGTTCTGGGGACTGACCAGATGGCCTTGCAGGGGTAGAAAACAATTCAGGGGTCTGCCAGCAGCAGAGACCCTCAGCAGAGGCTCAGCAGGTGGCCAACATCAGTGAAGAAGCCCGTCACTTGCTTGACATGATGTGCAAGCTCCTCCCACATCTGGCACTGCTCAGCGGGGTGTGCAGCCATCTGTGTGTGCTGAACATGAGGCTCGGGCCTGGCCAGCCCCACCCTTGGAACAGGAGTGGGTGTGGGGACAGGCAGGGACAGGGTATAGTCTGTGGTTTAAACATGGAACCCACTTTCAGCATACATGGATCAGAAAGGCATCTCTGTGGCCAGGACTGCAGGCAGTGAGAGCCTCACTTCTCCTGAAAAGCAAAGGCTGATGAAACATGGCTGAACCCAATCAGGGAAAACAAGACAAAGGAATCAAAACTAAACACAATGCATATGAGATGCAAGGCTAACAAAATAAAACAGGAAGAAATTCAAGGAAACACAAAGAAATGCAGACTTGACACAGGGATCCAGGAATTAAATATGAATAACTAAAATCAAGAACAGAACTCAGACAACTACACTACGAAGGCCTGAGAATACAAATAAAAGAACAACAACCCAGAACTATAAAAAAAAAGTACAGAACTCAAAACTGCAAAACCAACAATAAAAAAATCACACAGATGTTAAATATCGGACTTCATACTTTTTTTCCCCCCTTTTTTGGATTACTTTTTACTTTGGGACATATGTGATAACACATGGTAGGTGGGTGGGCATCTGGATGGGGTCCATTGAAGTGAATAACTTGAGAACTTTCATCCTACCCTTACCAAACGTTTTGGGCTTAAGACCAAAGCAAGGTTCGTATTGTATATAGGGTCACTGGGGTCAAGGTCAAATTTTTGTTTTGTTTTGTTTTGTTTTTGTTTTTTTAGCTTTTTCATGTCCACTTCATAGCAAAGAAATGGTTTCAAGGATTTTGATGAATTCTTCCCTGATAATTCTTCAAATCAATAAACTATGCAGAGATCAACTCCTGGAGGTTGAGGTCAAAATTCAACGTCACATAATTATTAAATCTTTGTTTTCCATGTGGTAACAAATAGGGTTAATCCAGTGCGACAGGTGTATTTTCCCTGCTAGGTGATGCTCTTTTATGTTTTCTTTTGTTTTTGTTTTGTTTTTTTATTTCAGTACATATATATTATTACATTTGTGTAAATTGGAATGCAGATACACTTCACCCACTCTCCCCAAACATCTTTTAGATGGGAACCTGCTGGAGTGGAATGGTTGACACCAGGTCTAAGCAGATGTAAGTGTGTACTTTTGTTTTGTTTTTTTTAAATCAGCAGCACACATTCAACCATCTTCAAACTGTCACATCACTCATTCACATCTCTGATGTCAGGAGTCATCATCAAAGTGTCAATCAATGAACAGATGATGGATCAATAACTGCAGCTGGATTGTGTTTGTTCTCTCCATCAGATTCCTGTCAACTCACAATCGACACAAACACAGCAAATCGAAAGTTCAAACTGTCTGACAACAACAGGAAAGTGACATATCTGGAGGAGGATCAGTCATATCCTGATCATCCAGACAGATTTGATTGGTGGCCTCAGGTACTGTGCAAAAATGCTCTGGAAGGTCGCTGTTACTGGGAAGTGAAATGGAAAGGATTGGTCTTTCTATCAGTGAGTTACAGAGGAATCAAAAGGAGAGGAGACAGTAATGACTGTGTTTTTGGATGGAATGATCAGTCCTGGACTCTCATATGCTCTGCTAGTGGTTACTCTGCCTGGCACAATAGGAAAGAATTATCCTCTGCACCCACCCCCTCCTCCACCCCTTCTGCCACATCAGCTTCAGGTAGAGTAGCAGTGTATGTGGACTGTCCTGCTGGCACTCTGTCCTTCTACAGAGTCTCCTCTGACACTCTGATCCACCTCCACACCTTCAACACCACATTCACTGAACCTCTTTATCCTGGATTTGGATTTAGGTTCAGGGTATATGATGCCTCAGTGTCCCTGTGTTCAGTGAATAAATATTTGCCTCCTTCCTGATTTCTTGTTTTTTTGCATATTTGCCACACTTATGTTTCTGATAATTAAACAAATTTTATTAGACAAAAATAACCTCTTTTAAATACAAAATGCAGTTTTTGAATGATTTCATTTATGGGAAAAAAAAAGCAATCCATGCCTACCTGGCCCTGTGTTGGGGAAAAATATAATCACTTCTCTTGTTAAAACACGAATTATTATGGTTAACTTTTAAAAGAATTTATTTTGTGAAAAGCTTAGTTCAGTTTTATTAGCCACACCCAGGCCTGATTAATGCAGATCTGTTGAAATGAAAAGAAATCACTTAAATAAAACCTGACTGACAAAGTGAAGTAAGCTAAAAGATCTCCAAAAACAACACATCATGCCATGATCTGAAGAAACTCAAGAACAGATGAGAAAGTCAGTGACATCCATCAGTCTGGAAAGTGTTGTAAAGCAATTTCTAAGCCTTTGGTACTCCAGTGAACCATTGTGAGAGTTATGCACACACACTCTCTATGTGTTTATACACCACTCTGCATTTAATCACTAGTTATTATTACTCTCTGGCTCTGTTCCAGTGTGTCTTTTGTCCTGTCTCCCTCCCATCACCCCAAACTGGTCACAGCAGATGACTGCCCCTCCCTGAGCCTGGTTCTGCTGGAGGTTTCTTCCTGTTAAAAGGGAGTTTTTCCTTCCCACTGTTGCCAAGTGCTGCTCATAGGGGGATGCTTTTATTGATGGGCGTTCTCTCTAATTATTGTAGGGTATTTCACTTACAGTATAATGCACCTTGAGGCAACTGTTGTGATTTTGTGTTATATAAATAACACTGAATTGAAAACTGCAAAACCCACAGTAAGCTAAGAATCACACAGATGTTAAATAACAGATTAAATAATCCTTCCGACCAAGATAATGCAGAGCCAACCTTTGTAAAAATCAATTAGAACCAGAATTTTCCACAAAAATAAAAATCACTGGAGAAGTCAGTTCAATTCAAAGATCTTTATTGTCCCCTCAGGGCAATTATTTCCACAGCCAGCAGTACAGAAATTTTAAAAAACAGTTATACCATAAGAACATGCATAAAAACAAACATAAAATCACAACAGATCATTTAAAAACCTCATCGCTGCTGGGACAAAAGATTCCCTCAATCTATTTGTCCTACAACTTGGTACTCGATATTGGTGTCCAGAAGGAGCAACTTAAACTCCTGGTGCAGTGGATGGTTTGAATCTGCTAGGATCTGTCTGGCCTTTTTCACTGACCTCACCTTTTGTAGGTCAGTGAGGTTGCTTAAGGCTGTGCCAGCAAATTTTCCACACACCTTTACAACTCCTAGCAGTTTATTTCTGTTCTTAACATTTAAAAATCTGAACCAGCAGATGAAATTAAAAGTAAGAACAGAAGAAGAAGAGCAGACTTTTGTGCATGAGGTTCATTAAACACAAGTTCAAACAAAAAACAAAGCATTGAGCCCCTCCCTGGAGTGTCATTATGCAAAGCCAACAGCAAAAAAAAACAAAAAAACAAAACAGATGCAGATTCCCTGGATGTTCCATACATTTCCTTATATAGAATGTCAGGGGTGCCAGGTCCGCCTTCCCCTTTGATCCCTGTCAATTTGCATTACCTTTTTGACTGACTTCCTGACAACTCACCAAGCTGTTTATGAAATGCAGGACACACATCAGTCCTTACTATTGTCTTCTTCTTATGACATGTCTGACAGGCCTAATCAATGATGTGGTCATCTCTAAACTTGAGACATTTCATACTGTCACATTCAAACTTGTGTAGTGTAGTGGCTTGGTGTTTAGCACTCTTGCCTCACAACAAAAAGTGAGGTTTGAATCCACCTTGGCCCATGTGTGTGGAGTTTGCATCTTCTACCCATGTCTGCGTGGGTGTACTCTGGTTTCCTCCCACTGTCCAAAGACATGCATTTAATGGGGGTTAGATTAATTGATGACACAAAATTGCAAATGTGAGTGTAAATGGTTGTCTATCTCTCTGTGTTAGCTCTGCGATAGGCTAGCACAGAGAGATAGACAGTAATCAGTGTACATCATTCCAGTGTATATATGACTAGTATTACTACTAATAAATAATACTATAAATGAGTAATATAAGTAGTAATACCATAGTAATAAAAAAAATCCCTAACAAAATCAGGAAGGGTGCAAATACTTTTGAATGGCACTGTAGGTGCTTCTCAATACATTGTAAATTGCAGAAGACAAAGTCCAAAATTAAATTTATGTCCAACAAACCAATATCCAAACAACATGAAACACAGAAACTTAACAGCCTTTACCAATATAAAGGGGGAATTGGACATAAGACACAGTGGAGAACAAGACATAGTGCATGTAATTAACATGGTTAAGAGAAACAGGGAGGAAGCAAAAACTTTCAACGTGAAAAAGGAAATGAAGAAACAATAGCAAAACAAGTCTCTTGGTGGGTCTTATTTATTTTTTGCTTTATGAACAAAATGATAATGCCTTATGGGTAAAATTTCAAGAAGCAAATTATTAATTATTTAAATAGTAGTTGAAGCAATTGAGCAAATGTTTAAATAGTAGCTGAAGTGAATAATTAAATATTAGCTGAAGCAAATGATTGAATTAAATAAATAAATAAATTAGATAGAGAAGCACAGAGCAGACAGATGGGAGACTAGCAGTCACCAGACTGGCCATTGGGAGTTATGCTAATCTTATTACCAACCTTCACGGCTTCGGCAAAAATGCTTTTTACATGCATCCTTGATGGTTTTGCTATAAACATGCACAACGTATGTAGCTGAAAGTTGATGAATAGATGACACCATGCTCCTGTTACCAGTCAGAGTAATAAAGTCACATCATCTTAAAGGAAATGTTAGGTTGGGTAGGTAGGTAGGTGTTTTCTTTTACAGGGCTCTTTCATCACTGATTGGACAAAGCTCATGCCAAGGGGCTGGGACCAGCCCATGCACCAACCGGGGAAGACTAAGTCTAAACCACAGCCTCTCCCCCATCTGTTTTGAAATAGGGTTGCACATAGCGGTAGAATAAAATGTTAAGTTAGTTTATTAATATCACTCTTCTTGGGAAAGTTGGTTACAGCTAACTGCTTGCAGACTGTGATTTTTCTGAACCGAGAAGATCCATGTACATGCATATCTTCTGATTCTTTAAGATATTAAATACTTTAAATGAGAACTTAAGTGATTTAGACCTCTTCCTTCACAAAAAAATGTACATGAACATATCAAATGGTGACCCCGATGTGATTTGTGAGAAGGGGATTTCCGGTCAGCGGAACGAGGGGAAGATTTTCCTTGCTGGACTACCTCGGGACTTTTACTCCTCAAATACTCGCAAGAGGTACCACAACAAATAAGGTAAGCATAAACCTGTTGTTTAAATCACCAAATACTGCAGAATTGAGTGTTAACAAATTTTGCAAAAATAATGTTGGACTCTTGGGAGGGGCCCAGAGAAAACTACAATCGGACCAGGAGCGACATGTTTAGCCGCATGTTCTCCTTGACTCGCTGGCTGTCTGAGTGGTGTCCAAAAAACAACGTGGGCTTCATAGATAATTGGCAAAGTTTCTGGGGAAAAACTGGTCTTGTTAGAAGAGACAGCATCCATCCCACTTTGGATGGAGCAGCTCTCATTTCTAGAAATCTGGCTGAATTTATTAACTCCCCTAAATGTGATTACCCAAAGTTAAGACCAGGAAGCAGAGTTGCAGTCTTACACGTCTCTCTGCAGCTTCTCTCCTCCTGCCATCCCCCCAAAACCCCATCCCCATAGAGTCGGTGCCTGCTCCCAGACCACCAAAAAAACAAAGCTAAAATCAGCAAGAAAATATTTAAGCATAAAAATTAAAAAACAATAAATAATACAGCTTCATCAACTGCACCAAAGAATAAAACAATTAAATGTGGATTATTAAACATTAGGTCTCTCTCTTACAAGTTCCTGTTAGTAAATGATTTAATAATTGATCAACATATTGATTTATTCTGCCTTACAGAAACCTGGTTACAGCAGGATGAATATGTTAGTTTAAATGAATCAACACCCCCGAGTCACAGTAACTGTCAGAATGCTCGAAGCACAGGTCGAGGAGGAGGAGTAGCTGCAATCTTCAATTCCAGCTTATTAATTAATCACAGACCCAGATAAAGTTTTACTCCTTTTGAAAGCCTGACTCTTAGTCTTGTCCATCCTAATTGGGAAATTCAAAAACCTGTTTTATTTGTTATTATCTATCGTCCACCTGGTCCTTACTCAGAGTTTCTGTCTAATTTCTCAGACTTTTTATCTGATTTAGTGCTTAGTTCAGATAAAATAATCATAGTGGGTGATTTTAACGTACATATAGATGCTGAAAATGACAGCCTCAACACTGCATTTAATCTATTATTAGAGTCAATTGGCTTCTCTCAAAATATAAAAGGAACCCACCCACCACTTTAATCATACTCTAGATCAAAACACAGGAGTCAAAACAGAGGGCAAAAACAGTTCACAGGGGTCTGCCAAGGAAGTGACATAGTCCAAAACAAAACAAAAATGCAGGGCAAGAACCAAAAGCGCAGGCACAAAGCCGGAAAAAACAGTCCAAAACAAAATACTGGGGTTGAGGACAAAGAAGGCCGAAGCAGTTCAGGAGGGCTGAACTTTTCAGGAGGGTGAAAAGAACAGACCCAAACAAAAACATAAGGCCCAAACAAAAAACAACAGCATTAGGCCAGGAAAAAACAGTCCACAATGTACAGGGGGCCGCCCAGGCCAAGGGGCAGGACTCAGAGGCCGAGGAGCATAATGGAGGCAAGGTTGATCAGGGGGTCGACCACGCCAACCGTGCTCCCAGCGGCAGTGGCGAGACAAGACAGAAGGCCGACCCCACTCCCAGCGGAGGTGGTGAAACGAGTCGGGAGGCTGACCGCGCTCCCAGCGGCAGCGAGGCGCGGATGGAGCCAGACCCTCTGGACGTGGCGCTGGACCCACCGGACTGAGTGGAACCCTAGGGCAAAACAGGACCCTCTTGGCGAGGCCCTGGATATGCAGGCTGGGGCTGCAGTGCAGGGTGCACAGCTGTCATCCCAGACAGCTGGGGCTGCTTGGGGAATTGGCCTGGGTGAGTCTGGTGGTGGTGAAGATGATGGTGAGAGGGGCTCTGACTGAGATTGCGGGGAAACTGGGGCAGCTGACTTAAACTGAAACTGAGATTGCGGGGAGGCTGCTGTAGCTAACTGAGGTGGAGGGGAGGCTGCTGCAGCTAACTGAGGTGAAGGGGAAGCTGCTGCAGCTGACTGAGGCAGAGGGGAAGCTGCTACAGCTGACTGAAGCGGAGGGGAAGCTGCTACAGCTGACTGAGACTGAAGCGGAGGGGAAGCTGCTACAGCTGACTGAGACTGAAGCGGAGGGGAAGCTGCTACAGCTGACTGAGACTGGGGCTGCTGGAAAGCTGCTACAGCTGAGGGAGACTTGAGAGCTGCTGCAGCTGGCAAAGTCTTTTGCTGTTGAGAATCTGCCGCAGCTGACTGTGGTAGCGGAAGCTGTGAAGCTGCTGCAGCTGGCAAAGTCTGTGACATGGGCTGAGACTGAGGCTTGAGAGCTGCTGCTGCTGACTGTGGCAGAGACAGAGGTTGGGAAGCTGCTGCATCTGATGGAGACTGAAGCTTGGAGCTGCTGCAGTTGACAGTGTCTGTTGTGGTTGCTTGAGAGCTGCTGCAGTTGATCGAGACTGAAGCTGGAATGGAGGCTCAGCTCCAACTGGCGAAGACTGAAGCTGGGATGGAGGCTCGGCTGCACCTGGCGGCCCTGAGGACTGTGATGGAGGGTCGACTGCAGCTGGCAGCGCTGAGGGCTGTGACGGAGGCTTGGCTGCAGCTGGTGGCATTGAACACTGAGGTGGAGATAGAAAAGAGAGCTGGGGCCATTCTGCAGGGCACACAGTCGTGTCCACCAATGACCTGGGCTGCTTATGAGGGCCTCCTGTTATTGTGAGAGGCTGGACTGCCCCCACCCAAGAGACAGATATAGGTGCAGGGATGGGCTGATCCATAGCCGTCCCCACCCGAGGTTAACAGAACGGGTGCAGGAGAAGATTGTCTCTCAGGGGCAAAGCTCTCAGTTTTTGCAGGAGTTAAAGTCTCTAAACACACAGCTTCTTTGGTGGGTTGAAGGGGAAGTGTGGTGATCAGAAAGTCCTTCACTAACCCGTGTAAGGAATCTAGCAGCCATGGAAAGCTAGCAACCAGTCCTTGAAGTTTGGTTGTAATAGCTTCCTGTTCTTCCTCACAGGGGTCAGTTCAAAACACAGTGTGTCCACTCTCCGAACGATTTTCTTCTACTCTTCAAAAAGGGAGAGCGCAGCAGAGTCCGTAGCTTGATGGTATGACATAGTTTCCTCTGAAGCCAAAAAAGAATGGCTTACTGTGTTAGTGGGCTGAGAGCGACACTCCACTGAAGCCGGCTGAGGAAACGTGGTGATGATGTGGAAGTCCGCGGCGTTAAGCCACACGGCTCCGGAGAATATTCTCTCTGATGTTGCCAGGAGCTCTTCTTCCTCGGTTGCTGGAATGACTGCCGGGGAGAAGAGGGGCTAGCATGCAGAGAGGCAGATGAGTTTGCAGCTGGAGCCAGAAAAAGTCCGCCCACTCGGAGTACCTGCAAATTAGGCTGGGGAGGTGAGCAGCATCGTCAGGGACCCTTCCAATAAGCAGGTCCCCCCAGAACCAGGCGAGTGCCACTGTATAATTCTGTATCCGTATTCTGAGGTCCATTCTGGTTGCGTCCTTCTGTCATGGATTGGCTGTGTGGCAGGCAGGAAGAGGACCCCAGCAGGATACACCAGACAGAAGTAAAATTTAAACTCAGCTTTATTTATGTGTGCTGAACAAAAAGCCAGACTAGACAGAGCTAGTGGCAAAAACGCAGAACAATACACTAGACTTAAATTCTGAGACAAAATAGGACACACACAGCAGGAGACGATGAGGACGCGACAACAGGCATAGAAAACACAGGACTTAAATACATGTGGTGGAGTGGGGTTTGACTTTGGTGACCACCCCTTTTTTGTTTGCTCTCATTCTCTCTCTATCTCTGCCATGGCCTGTTTCCATTAAGCTGCGTTGCAGCACACCTGAGGTTAATTACAAGGTCATGTCGGCGACTGGATAAAAACGCTCAGGTACGCCTTCTCTGGCGTACAGTGCTATGGAAGAGTGGCAGGCTTTTAGTTATGCCAAAATCCAGGTGCTTTCGCTGTGCAATTACAGCAGGTAAGCCCAGTTAGCAGGGTGAGTTATCATCAGTACATTCTTAGCAAACACTTACCCATATTTGTTTTTAGCACTGTGGGCTAACTGCATGCCCAGGAGCAGCTACTAAGAGGTTGACAGTGTGCCCATGGCTATCGTATCACGGTGAGTAAGTCTAATGGTGCTTTGTTTCCTCCCCCAAGATTAGTATCGACCACACTAAAACTTAGTTTGTATGTTTAGGACCCTATATCTGTGGGCTGAGCAGCCGACGCTTCCTTTTAATTCCAGCCTCATTGGCGTTGGCTACCCAGTTGAGGGATTTGCTCCCTGGGACACTGCTGTTTTGCCTGGTGGAGGATTGAAGTGTGTGAGAAGAACATCGTTACGCTATCACACGAAAGTGGTGTGCCACTACTGAGCCTCTTCGGGGGCCAGCGGTAACAGAATAGAGGCATGATTCTGTGATAGTGGACATTTCACTGAACGTTTTATTTTATGTTCCTACAGTGGTGTGAAAAAGTGTGTGCCCCCTGCCTCATTTCCTGTTTTTT
Organism: Amphilophus citrinellus; assembly: GCA_013435755.1. Taxonomy (NCBI): domain Eukaryota; kingdom Metazoa; phylum Chordata; class Actinopteri; order Cichliformes; family Cichlidae; genus Amphilophus; species Amphilophus citrinellus. The sequence goes on along the minus strand of CM024212.1, from coordinate 6,754,621 downwards.
TGCATGTTTGTCACACTTAAGTGTTTCGGAACATCAAACCAATTTAAACAATAGTCAAGGACAACACAAGTAAACACAAAATGCAAGTTGTAAATGAAGGTGTTTATTAGTAAAGGTGAAAAAAAATCCAAACCATCATGGCCCTGTGTGAAAAAGTGATTGCCCCCCTTGTTAAAACATACTATAACTGTGGTTTTTCACACCTGAGTTCAATTTCCCTAGCCACACCTAGGCCTGATTATTGCCACACCTGTTCCCAATCAAGACATCACTTAAATAGGAGCTGCCTGACACAGTAAGGTCCACCAGAAGATCCTTGAAAGCTACACATCATGCCGAGATCCAAAGAAATTCAGGAGCAATTGAGAAAGAAAGTAATTGAGATCTATCAGTCTGGAAAGGGTTATAAAGCCATTTCCAAAGCTTTGGGAATCCAGCGAACCACAGTGAGAGCCATTATCCACAAATGGCGAAGACATGGAACAGTGGTGAACCTTCCCAGGAGTGGCCGGCCGCCCAAAATTACCCCAAGGGCGCAGCGACGACTCATCCAAGAGGTCACAAAAGACCCCACAACAACGTCCAAAGAACTGCAGGCCTCACTTGCCTCAGTTAAGGTCAGCGTTCATGCCTCCACCATCAGAAAAAGACTGAGCAAAAATGGCCTGCATGGCAGAGTTCCAAGAAGAAAACCACTGCTGAGCAAAAAGAACATTAAAGCTCGTCTCAATTTTTCCAAAACGCATCTTGATGATCCCCAAGACTTTTGGGACAACATTCTGTGGACCGATGAGACAAAAGTGGAACTCTTTGGAAGGTGTGTGTCCCATTACATCTGGCGTAAAAGGAACACTGCATTTCAGAAAAAGAACATTATACCAACAGTAAAATATGGTGGTGGTAGTGTGATGGTCTGGGGCTGTTTTGCTGCGTCAGGACCTGGAAGACTTGCTGTGATAAATGGAACTATGAATTCTGCTGTCTACCAAGAGATCCTGAGGGAGAATGTCAGACCATCTGTTCGTGTACTCAAGCTTAAACGTACTTGGGTTCTGCAGCAGGACAATGATCCTAAACACACCAGCAAGTCCACCACTGAATGGCTGAAGAAAAACAAAATGAAGACTTTGGAGTGGCCTAGCCAAAGTCCTGACCTGAATCCTATTGAGATGTTGTGGTATGACCTTAAAAAGGCCGTTCATGCTCGAAAACCCTCTAATGTAACTGAATTAGGACAATTCTGCAAAGATGAGTGGGCCAAAATTCCTCCAGAACGCTGTAAAAGCCTCATTGCAAGTTATCGCAAACGCTTGGTTGCAGTTGTTGCTGCTAAGGGTGGCCCAACCAGTTATTAGGTTTAGGGGGCAATCACTTTTTCACACAGGGCCATGATGGTTTGGATTTTTTTTCACCTTTACTAATAAACACCTTCATTTACAACTTGCATTTTGTGTTTACTTGTGTTGTCCTTGACTATTGTTTAAATTGGTTTGATGTTCCGAAACACTTAAGTGTGACAAACATGCAAAAAAACAGGAAATGAGGCAGGGGGCAAACACTTTTTCACACCACTGTATGTATTTGAGATGTTCTTATATTATGAGTGTGGCTGTGTGAGTATGTAAGCATTGTGGTTCTTTTATTGTTAGTCGACCGCCATTATTATTACTGTTTTTAATGGTGTTTTATTCTTGGGCTAGCCAGTGGCCGGCAGGTGTGCTTTGGTGGTGGGCAAGTTGTCTCGCCATGTTTGCGGTGTCTGGCACTGGGTGACGTTGCGGCGCGGTGCGCCTTCGTGTGTAATGTGTGTTTCTGTTAGGATCTTGGCCTGCCGCTGGTGAGTCTATGCACCCACATTTAAGACACATATTTGTTTAATTTATTTTGTGTTAATTGGCATCCTAGAGCTGTCATAGCCAAGTCTTTTAGGGGTTTTCTTGAGTGTCATTTTAGCCCTAAATTTTTGGTTTTACTGATTGTATGGTGGTTTTCTTTTTATTATTCTTGTTGAATAAAGTATTTGTTTTAGATTACCTCTCTGGCCTGGTGTATTCTCAAACCTGTCACCTTTTAGACGTTAATATTAATTTTGTTAATGTTCCAGAGGTGGCATCCCGTCCCTCTCCGGTGGTGGTGTCATTACAATTTCAGTATTTTTAGTTAGTGAGAAGACCGCACCACTACCACCTTGGCATTTTGTTGGCAGGCTTTATGCCAAGAAAGGGTTTTCTCTTATTACATTTTTTTTTTTGTTTTGTGTTTTTATGTAGGATTGTTTTGCTGTATAGACAAAACAGCAGTATTTGGCCTTGGGGACCAGGTTAGTGTGAGATTGGTACCACCACAAAGAAGTTAATTTTCATTTTCTCCTGTGTTCATTATGGAGGAGAAATTGTGACAACTTAAAGATTTAGTCACGCAGCTGCAACCTGATAAAAGGCAGCTTGTCCAGGAGGGGAGTGCTGGGTCTAATGGGGCTTCGAGAGATTGTCGTGTATTTTTATCTTGATGACATCAGTATTTTATATCAATATTTTTATATCATGTATTGTTATATATATTAATCACACACTCTAATTAATGGTCACATTATATATTATATGTCTCCTATATTGTCACTCACACGCTGGAGCGCTGCATGCTTTAGGTGGAAGGGCCTGAGGCCTGCTTTGCCTAGGCCTGGGGTTTTTCCATTAAGTAATGCTAGCCCCCACCTTTGTGAGGAGCTTCACCTTTTACCCAGTGCACTTTTGACCCAGCTTCTCCTGAGGGGAGGGGTAGAGGCGCACCTGGATCTGAGAGCGTGGGAAAGTTGGGTGTTTTGCTAGCTCCCGTGACCGATGTATAGAACTGTTGCCTGAGGAGCATGCTACTACGTCCCCTCCCCTGATAACAGCTGGAGGAGGTGTGAGATTGGGCTATATAAGGGCATGGCAAACTTGGGAGGGAGCGCTCTGCTCTTCCTCCCCTGTGTTTGCAGCACCTGGAGGGCTCTCACTCCCGAGAGGGCTTCTGTTTTTTATACTCTGTTAAACTCTGGACGTCTGCTTCTTGCTTTCTTATCACCTTTGTAACGGCTCCACGGCACTCACTCTCGGGAGGGCTTCTTGCTATCTTGTATTTTGTTTAGCTTTTTGATATCTCGAACTTTGTTTAACTTTGTGCTTCAATAAATCCTGGAAACGAAACCTGTTCATCTCCAGTGAGTCTCTTTGTGTAGTGGGGAGGTTTGTTTTTTCAAGGTGCAATTGTTTCCATTGGTCTCACCTCCGCCTGATAAGAGGGGCAGAGGGAGAGAGCCGAAAAAAAACCCGACATCTTGGCACCCCAGATGGGACTCCGAGATAAGAAAAGCTGGAGAGGTACCTAGGGTTTGGGACGGAGCCTCACGTTGCTACGGAGAACACCAAAAGCGCGCAAAAGTAAGTAAAGCAGTTTTCTGCATCATTTGGTGTTGTCCGGGTGACTGAGACTTCCGCCCAAGTTCCTGGTTACACTTTCAAAATAAAACAGCTGTCTTACTCTGGATAAAGAACTTGTAAAATTTAAGGGTTTTGTGGTCGGCTATTTTGAGCTAAAATGGTATAATTTGGATAAAAGGAGACTCCTGGATTGAGCAGGTGTTGTGTCTGGGGATTTTCTTGCATGGCTGAACTTTGGCGCGGAATGAATGCGTGTTGTGAGTGAGATCGCAGCTGTAAAAGGTGTTTGTCCTGTCTGTTCGTCTTGTCGTATCTGTTCTGTGGTATTTATGGAATAGCGCTGAAGAAAAAAAAAGGTGATAGGTCCTCGCGGAGATTTACCGCTGAGAATCATCCGGTCCAACCTCATCTTGGGCCGGACGAGCTCAGGCTGCTAATCTGCTGCGTGAGATATTGCCCAGGCCGTGTATCTGAAAAGTACGCTCTTGGGAGTTTCGTTATATGTTGAGACTTTTGGACGACAAGACACTAGAAGATTCGGCTCTGGAGGATTCACTGTTTGAATAAAAGGAAGCTAGCAAGTCGCACGGCATTACCGCATGTTTCTTCAGAGTCCGAAAAAGTGTTCGGGCTCTGACTAACGTGGGCTGCACGGCCGGGGTCGACAACCAGGTGTGGATCGAGATACGCTCTTAGGGGTAGCCCTCTGATGAAAGGGGGAAACCTTTTGATAATAAGACATCAAAATCCAGCTGGTGATGATGACGTCAGGCACCGGATAAGTAGTGCCACTTGGTTAAGTTGTGTTTAAGTAATATTGTGTATGTACTGCCTGGGCTTGTAGTTATTCCCTGCTGTATATTCTGCTTGTGAAAAGTATAATCCATTTATCCTTGTTAATCGCTGTAAATTGTGCTTCAAGAATATAACCTGCTGGGGATAAGGGGAGAGAAGCTGCTGCAGCTGCAAAGGCCTTGGCTGCGGATGTGTGTGTGTGTCTACCCACCTGTATGTGTGTGTGCGTGGGAGGCTGCCTGCCTGTGGATGTGTGTGTGTGAGAGAGCCTGGTATGTGTGTGTGTGTGAGCAGGCAAGGAGTTTGGGAGAGAGAGAGAGTGCTGTCGCTGGGCAGTTCTCCCTCTGCTCTAAAAGGAAAAAAGTTGTGTATATGTGAATAAGGAATTTATGAATTGGGGTTAATAGTAAACTTTGTAACCAGTAATAGGTTAAAGACTGGACAATCAGGAAGAGCTTGAATAAAAATAGTCATGTGAACAAAACAAAGCTCCAGTAAGTCATCCAAACAATGTTAAAATTGATGTTGGTCAAAAGAAAAGCTGAAAAGAAGCAGATTAGAATTAGAGGTTTAAAATAGGTGAGTAAGAACAAGTGACACAATTGGGAGAAATTGGTAAAAATAGGGGAGAAAAATACTTGGGTAAAAACTAGAAGATAATGGAACAGTAAATAAAATCTTGAACAGCTGTAGTAGAATAACAGATAATATGATGTAATGGTAACAATAAAATAACTGGGAAATAATCTGAGTGTAGATTAAATAAACTAAACTAAATGTGTTCATGAACTGGTGGTCAGTGTAGTAGAGGAGTGATTTATAGGGATGGGCCTGCTGCAGGCTGCAAGGCCTCAGCCTGCAGCAGCATACATCTGCTTGTGTGTGCATATTAAAAGCAGAGCTTGTCTGCTTTTCTATGTGATTGGTGAATGAAAGTTTGCATAAAATTGGGAGAAATAAGTAAACTTGGAAAATTAATCATTGAGGTTTAAAGTTAATATTGAACAGTGTAAAAAGTTTAAAAGTAGATAATCTGGAGGGGCTAGAAGTGTTAAATTAGAGACCAAAAGGGGAAAACAGGAACAGTTTAAATACATATGAGTAAAAGAATAACCCATTTAAATGTGATAAACCTCTGATAGAACAACTGGATTGATTAAAACTAATAATAGAAGTAACATTAACTAGAAAACGAGTCAAATAAAATTAAAAAGCCTAAGAGAATGGGTAAGAATGAATCATAAACTTGGAAGAATAAGGGGAAATAAATGTTAAAATATTTGGAAGAATAAGGGGTAAGACAGAATTAAATAAAATAGCTATAATAACAACAATAGTATGAGTAATAAATAATAACAAAATAGTATTGATAATAATATAGCTTGGACACAAACTGAGCCTAAAATAAATAGATTGAACTGAAAATGTAAATGTAGTAGGTGTGAGTGAGGTAAAGGAGCGGTGAGTATAGATTAGAGAGGATGAAATAACAGCTGAGCCTCTGAGGAAATGAGGAGGCTGAGGAGACTGCAGGACACTCAGCTGATCAACCAGAAGCTTTGACAACTCACAAGAACCAATAATTTAAAATATAATTCAAGATGAAGTCAAAAGGAGTTCCTAGAAACCTTTAAAATCTGTAAGTTGGTCCTTGGGAAATATTGTTTGGATATTTGTGTGTGTGTTCTCAGTGCAGATGATGTTTGCACCTCAGCACATTCTTTGAATACCGGAGGGTTTAGAAGAAGGGAGCAAATTGAGTTGCAATGACCTCTCTGCTGTTCATCTGCCTGGTTCCAAACACAGTTATAGAGGTAAATCTGTAAGTTTACCAAATTAGTATATAAATAAATACATTTGAAATATATAGGAAATGAAATGAATAAATTTGATGGTGCTGAGAGATCACTCTTTGAGTAGAAATTATAGCCAGAGAGACAGTTATTGTTTCACAGTGGACACTGTGTTATTCTCAGAGAGCGAGTGTGGAGCAGGAACCCATGGAGACCCTCTAATACAGGGGGGTGATCAACAGCCTCATGCACACGGTAATAAAACGGTAATATCCTCCTCCAACCAGGAGTGTGGTGAATGCACAATGACAATGATGGACTTCCATCTCTGACTTTCACCTGGTATCTTTTAACATGGCATGTTGCTGAGTTGAACATAGATGAGAATGTGTTTGCTGATAGAAAGTGGTTTTGGGGTTATGATAGAGGGGAAATAGATTAAAGCAAATTCTATGGTAAACAAAAATGATGTAATGAAGTGGAGGTGAAAAAAAAAAAAAAAAAAAAAGAAAAAAGAAAAAAGGAAAATTCCTGAAGTGTCTTTCTCTGCCCCATTGTGGCAGAAAATGCCTCCACTTTATTCTTTAGGTGCTTGAAGATAATTTTTGAGAAGCGTGTCCTCTGAGCAAACTGCGGTGAGTGACGTCACACAAAGAGGTGGACTTTTAAATAAAAAACCATGAAGACAGACAAAGAGCAGAGTACGTGAGCAGAATGAAATCTGTTCTCTTCCACTAACATTGTGTCCAGAGATGATTTACAGATGACGCTGCAGGTCTCCACAGCAACCTTCCTAAACAACAACAACAACAACAGATGGAGAAGGAAGAGGATGACCTTCCTGCAAAGGAGGCATGAACAAGAGGGAGACGGCTGCAGAGGTTGGAAGATAATACACCAGACGGACAGCCAGCGAAGTGACGTCCAGACACACTGAACTCTTACTTCCTGAATGGGAGGAGGGAGAGCGCAATGTGTCTGTGTGCTCCACCGTGAAGGCGGTGAGGCGTGTCTACCCATGAGCCATGGATGCTTATGGACATGGTGAGACTGGCTGATGGACTGTTTTCAACATCACACAGAAACCAAGTAAGTCATCATCTCCTTTTGAGAAAATGCTGCAGGAGCTGCTCTGCACTTTGAGACATTTAAGCTCTTTGGGAGACATCCCAGTGAGCTGAGCAGAGTATTCCAGACTAACCTGCCTGATGATGTGAATCTGGAGATACAACACACTATATAGTGGAGTTTTTCAGGCAGCAGTATCCTGATGGCAGAGCTCTTCTAAGATAGGAGAAATCCTGACAGAGGAGGAGAGTCCAACAAAAGGGCTGCATACATTCCAACGGAGGAGAGACTGAGAGAGCTGACCAATCAGAGGAAGAAGAAGGCGAAACACCTCTGATAACTGCACACTGAGGCTCAGGCCCCAGTGCTGACTGCTAACACTGCTCAGAGTCTGGCAGCTTCTTCTCGCTCACCCAGCCTGCTCCCCCTGCTGTCAGCACTACACAGGTAACGGGTGGATTCCTTGCAACAACTGTTCCTAACACTCTAACTGAATCTGCTGTGCCTGTCGTACACATGCATGTTAATCAAGGTGACAATCTGGACTTGTACACCTGAGAGGGAGAAACTAGAGGCAGAAGAGAGGCAGAGTGACCTGGCGTGGAGGAAGGAGAGAACTGTCACAGCCAGGACCGCCACTTGGACTCACTCAGCATACTCAACAGAGGAACAACCTGCCTAGAGGTAACTTCACAGGTCACCTCCAGAGAGACTGCCACATGACCTCTTGAGCTAGACCAACAGCCTGTTGGCCATAAGAAGGTCCAGAAAGGCCTGAAGAGGAAAAGGAACAACCTGATGTATCCTTTAAGTTGTCAAGTAAGCTGACATTTCAATAAGTCTCATGAGAAAAGACATTCTGTGTTCTTTAGAAGCAAAATCATGTGCACCAGTGATGAACTGTATGCAAACTGTCAACTGAGAAAGCACACAGAATGATGATGTGCCAACAGACACAGAAACTGTGTCTGGGCTCAACCTGAGGTGTTTTGGTTGCAGCCAGTGACTGAAGACTCCATGTTAATGAACGATGGATGAAATGTGGGAGCTCTGGGTACGAACGCAAAGGAGGAGACTGAGGAGCTGAGGAGCCCGGATTGCTCTACATTTATTGTTTGATGAGAAACTGGAGTCCAAAGACTATGAACTGTGTTTTGATGAACTGATTAATAAAAGAACATTTTTCTTTTTACTAGTGACTACATCTACTTTGCTCCACAGGGTGTGGCTGCTGCACCTGATGGACTGAAAAACTGGTAACAAGTGTCAAATGCTGGGCTGCATCTCATTGCTGATTGCTCGTGGACATACTCTCATGTACTGCACTGATGTTTAACAAGACAAAGCTTATTTTAGAGGGAATCTAACTACACAATAAATGCATGCACATTTCTAAGGACAAAACACTTACCCCACATTGCTTAAGTGTGAATGAATAGTGCATGGAATAGTTTATTAGATAAACAGGTCTAGATCAAATTCAATTATCATTGAACATGAGTATTTGATGAAACAGGTTCCATCTCAACTGAGCGAAACAACGCAGTATACTGGGCTGACTACGAGAGAGCCCTTCACAAAAAATTCCACTGTGTCTAGACCTCGGTCCATGCACAGATGGCAAATAAAAATCCTTGAATCCTTGAAATGAGGGAAGGCTCAAATTTGCCCAGGTTGATACAGTTGAGCTGAAACCTGGGGTCAAATTACCTTATTAAATTAGGCAATGTTCATTTAAGTCACATGCCATTGAAGCTATCAGGCTTAATATTGATGAGCTATTGAAAGCTGGAGTGCCTTTTAAGGCTCGTACATTCAAACCAAAATTCAGACAGTTACATACTGATGCAACTACAGATTCTGACACACCTGTGGTTCCTGATCAATATCTTTGCTTTCTAACAGCGCACCAGATATTAAGTGGTATTTGGGCTTAGCACTTACTACATTCTATGACGGCTGTGATAATTGTGATTAACAGCCGTTAACATCTTCAACCAAATTTTAGTGTAAGATTTGCAGTATTTGAATATTCTCAGTACTGTCTCACAGCATGCAGCTGATTTGTTGTCCTCTAAAAGAACAAAATGAGAAGAATTCTTGCAATTCTGCTAACAAACCACTGAATATATAGGAAAACACTTTAGTGGACAGAGGAAGCTAATTGTTCTCTCTCAGTTAAAAACTGTGATTAAAACCTGAAAAACTGCAAATGGTTGGTGAATGTTGACGTGTTTGGAAATGACAGGATTCAGCAGACGGTGAATTTGTGACTATGTGTTTAAAATTGCATCTCTGCTGCTTCAATAAGGCAGCAGGACAAACTAACTCTGATCCCTAGTTGCAGTGATCGGTGGGAGCTGAAGCAACATCTGATGCACTGAAGCAAGACATGCAATCTGACCTGGCATTGGGTAATCAGATTACTTGTAACCTTTCCATCTATATGTGGCTAATAGCAGGGGCTATATAAGAGCTGCCCTTATGCAGGATCTCCCAGTAGGTAAGCAGTTCCTGCCTTATTACAATATAAAATTGGATAACATGAAAGCTGGCTTCTCACCTTGCTATCAAGGTTTGAGGGCAGCAGACTTTGTTTTTCAGAAACTAGGATTTTAACTCCAGGTCATCCTGTAACTCTTTGTGTGCCACATCAATTGGGTGTTGCCTTTTGCCCGAGTTTGTCATCACTCAAATAAGACTACGGGGTAAGAGGTAAGGTTATCTGCCCCTGAACTATTAAAGATGTAATAATGTTAACCCTGTTTCCAAAATGAACCTCTCATGATTGTGCCACAGACTGACAAATTCAGGAGCTGAGAAAATTGATGTGCATAATGAATTTACTACAGCTAATTTAACACTGCTTTTGGATGGTTCTTGCTTTAGGGATGAGTGTGGCTGTAATGTGGGCTACATGGTTGTTTAACTTAATTCTGCAGGTGTAAGTTTTTCTACTCTAGAAGCTCAGAAGGTTGATCTGCTGAGTTCATCGCTGATCTCAGATCAAAAAGCTTTAACAGCAGCTTGTACACTGGCTACAGGTAAGACTTAATTTGTACATTGATTCAGCCTAGGTTAATGAGGTTTGTCATGCTAATGCTAATATTTAGAAATAGAGAGGATTTCATAGAGTTGAAGGCAATCCTCTAGTATATGGAGAGGCTGTGTTGCAGTTAATTGATGCTTTACAGCTTCCCAGTGCAGTGGCCATTATTTTAAAATCAAATGGCCAGGAGAACTCAAAGGTGTGATCTAGGGAATAGCCCGGTCAGAGCTAACTTTGTCTTTCCAGGAGGAGGAGAACTAAAGGGTGACACTTCACTGGACATAAGTAATCTGAATACAGAGGGGGTCAACATGAAGCTGGAGAACAGACAGTGGAGCCAAGGTAGGAAGTTATGGTCAAGCACTCATCAGCCTCAAGGGGGAATAATTGTTGGAGGACATTAGAAAGTGAGGCTGATGATTTGCTATGTCATTAGCAATAATAATAGTATTAATACCGCTCCACATAGGTAACATAGTGCAGAAAGTGAGGTCTTTCTTGTCTAAATATGATAATATGCTTGGGTGCATCAAGTCAATTCAAAATTTATGTTATAGCATATTAAAACAATCTCAATTGAGCTAAGTGCAGTATAGTTTATATAAAACATGCTCCGTTGATCAGTCTCTAAACCAACAATAAATAAATATATACTAAGAATCAATCAAAAGAAAAAAGAAAAAAGCTGTGTTAGCACAGTAAAACCAAGGGTACTAAACTGAATTAAAACTATATGCAAGCAAATATAACATTTTTAAATTTTTAAATGATTAAGAATTTGGGCTGCTCTTATGTGAAAGGGTAAATCACTCCAGAGACCAGATGTCACCACTGTAAAGGCTCTGTTGCCTCTGCTTTTCAGCCTCAATTTAGGAGACCAAGGAGCACTTGGTTTGTAGACCGCAGGGCTTTGGTAGGAATATAGGGTTTCAAAAGGTCAGTTAAATAACAAAGTAAAAGTAACACCTGATCATATCCAACATATAAAAATTATAATAGTTTGACTCTCTCAAAGTCATGGTGTGGGAAAAAGGTCTTCATTTTTAACTAATTGGAAAAGCTCTTCTTAACAACAAAGCTAATATGTTGGTGGTCTTTTGGAGCTCAATAGACATATTAGCTCTCCTTAACAACAGGGCTGGTGTGTTTGTTGAGTTTTAGAACACCATAAAAAAAATCACCAAGGTTCCACATAACAGGGTGATAATAGGAGGCTAAACAATCAATAGCGCTCTCATACCCAACCGAGGTGGGGTGGTCCAAATAAAATGGGGATGTGTGGTCATGGCGGGGGATAAACTTTCTTAAATTGAATAGTTGGGGGGGGTTTGTCTCCAGGCCATGATTACATATCCCTAAGACCGTTTTATTAGTGTCTGCATAGAAGCAGAAGCAGTCAGATTATAAAGGTAAGTATATTTGTAGTTCATCTGCTAAACAATGAGAGGCAATGATGTGCCTTTCAAAAATGGAACCCAAAGGAAGCAAATATAAAGAAAAGAGAGTGTGACCCCAATAGAGAACTCTGGGGAACCCCATAATTGTTTGGGGATACAGATGACAGATACTGTCCTAAATGAACAGAAGAAACTCCTATCAGACAAATATAATGGATGCGTATCTGCTTTAGAAGTCCATCTGTAAAGCAAACAAAGCTTGCTTTGGGTCAAAGTATTATTCTAACCTATGTTAAATTTGACACAATATTAGCTCCTAATTCTAATGGAATTTAGATAAAAGATTATATGACAACTAAAATGATTAACTACAAGGGGTAACTGCATGAAATATTGTACATGATAATGCAAAATAGACTGAGTATATTCTGCCTTATGAAACACACTACCGTGTGATGGCAAGGACTCCCCAGGTAAGATAACAACTGTAGATGCCATCCTTTCTGTTACCCATTATAAAAGCATAAAAATGAAGAGAAGTGTAAATATAAAAACAACTTAATAAGAAGAAAGGGAGAAAAGGGAGTGCTTTACTTCAAGAAGATCTAGCATTGCATGTTATGGATATTATTAATCTTATGTTTTATGCTATAAGCAGTAACAACAAAACCAGAATGGAGGATAAGGTTCTGACAGTCCCATTCAGCCTCCCCCAGCCAAGAGGCTGCCGAGCCTGGCCTCATATTGGAGAAAATCTTGCTGAGATCCGTGACCAGCGGAGGCTCGCCCTGTCATGGAACGGCTAAAGGAGAGAGGAGACTCAGCAGAGCAGGTGTCCAGCACGGACCCAGATCTTCTTAGATCTTCTGGAAGCGCAGAAGGAGCCATCTCGACCAGAACGCGTTGTGGGCTGAGGACGCCACCTAGACGGGAACCGAGTCGTTTGAGAGGCCTTCACGACATGATGACATCACCTACGTGACTCCTGGGAGCCGCTTCCCCAGCCAGTGGGAGATCTGATGACAACAGATAGCCAGTGCCTCCTAACATTCGTGGCACGACGCACACCGGAAACAACGCTAACTAGGGGGATCTGAGAGATCCTCCAGTTCGGGAAGTGCTCAACGCATCTTCAAGCCACCTAGTCTGTGAAACAAGTCAGTTAAAGGATGAAACAGCGGAGCTCGACAGTGACACTGATTGAGCCACCAGTGAATTGGCTACGGCCAAGGTCACCGATGGAGAGCAAACCAGTGAGATTCAGAAGCTCACTGCTGAGAATTGAAATTCAAGATCATCAACGATTTGCTTAGAGCAACGAAGGGGGAACAGGTGGAATGGAGGAAGTGGTCCTCGCAGAAGCCTGAAGAAGATGCTGCAACATCATGAGGACTGAATGATCGTCTAAAAGATGCTGACAATGTTATGAAATTTGTCTTTCACTGAATATGCCTTAATCAATGCTGCAGTTGTATTAATCCTTCTCTATATATGTACAATATGTTTTAGTGCCTATAAGTATAGGTGCCTCTGACCTACGTGGTGTGCCCTGCAAGCTATGCTGTATTGGTAAGATCAGTATGTTTGTTATTACAGCATCCAGAGTAACGAGCACACCATGTGAGTGAGAAGAGTTAGTTTGACGCTTGCAAATGATTATATTAATAAAAACAGCTCACGCAGTGTTTATGCAATGTTCACCTTGTTTAATAAATATTTACTCTTGATTTGATAAAAATACTTTGTGTTGATACCAGCAGGCATCAAAGGGGGAAATGTCGTGTATTTTTATCTTGATGACATCAGTATTTTATATCAATATTTTTATATCATGTATTGTTATATATATTAATCACACACTCTAATTAATGGTCACATTATATATTATATGTCTCCTATATTGTCACTCACACGCTGGAGCGCTGCATGCTTTAGGTGGAAGGGCCTGAGGCCTGCTTTGCCTAGGCCTGGGGTTTTTCCATTAAGTAATGCTAGCCCCCACCTTTGTGAGGAGCTTCACCTTTTACCCAGTGCACTTTTGACCCAGCTTCTCCCGAGGGGAGGGGTAGAGGCGCACCTGGATCTGAGAGCGTGGGAAAGTTGGGTGTTTTGCTAGCTCCCGTGACCGATGTATAGAACTGTTGCCTGAGGAGCATGCTACTATGTCCCCTCCCCTGATAACAGCTGGAGGAGGTGTGAGATTGGGCTATATAAGGGCATGGCAAACTTGGGAGGGAGCGCTCTGCTCTGCTCTTCCTCCCCTGTGTTTGCAGCACCTGGAGGGCTCTCACTCCCGAGAGGGCTTCTGTTTTTTATACTCTGTTAAACTCTGGACGTCTGCTTCTTGCTTTCTTATCACCTTTGTAACGGCTCCACGGCACTCACTCTCGGGAGGGCTTCTTGCTATCTTGTATTTTGTTTAGCTTTTTGATATCTCGAACTTTGTTTAACTTTGTGCTTCAATAAATCCTGGAAACGAAACCTGTTCATCTCCAGTGAGTCTCTTTGTGTAGTGGGGAGGTTTGTTTTTTCAAGGTGCAATTGTTTCCATTGGTCTCACCTCCGCCTGATAAGAGGGGCAGAGGGAGAGAGCCGAAAAAAAACCCGACAAGATCTTGCTTCCTCAAGTGAAATATGCAGGGTGCTGCCTTGCACAGTGGGCAGAGCCGGCCCAAGGCATAGGTGACATATGCGGCTGCATAGGGCCCCTTGACCACCAGGGGACACCCAAGCTCACCTACATTTGTGATGAAACTTTATTCTTTAACATGCCAGTGTCCTAGGGAGAGAAACTATCCCACCTCCTCATATTTGTACAATTGTAAAAACATTAATTTAATGAGTAGGCCACTTGCTGACTGACTGCGTGTGTCAGCGTGAATTCAGGTAGTTTGGGCAGGCATGCACATCAGCAGTGCTCCAGGTGACCTGATGGTCCGTCGGTTTCGGTCATTTGTGGATGAAGCTACAAAACAAATGTGACAGAAAGGAGCTGTCCCTGTGAGGCAGAGAGGAGGGAAAGGAGAAAATTAGAAAAAGACAAAGGTGTGTTTCCATGAGCAGTTAGAATAGTTTAGTTTGTAACCAGCTCCAAACGTACTTAGCTATCGCTAACTGGTATGGTATTTATATGGTATTTAAAGTATGGTATTTATCATGTCACTGTGTCTGTCAAAAACAACAGTCAGCCTGTGTCACCTTCCTTACTCTGTTACCAGTTAATATACTTTTTGCTTGAATCTTATCAAGGTCCTGGGTTTATGACCCAGCATTTATAATTTTAGGACATTCATTTTTCAGTTTATATTAATGTTACTATTTGAGTCCTAGTTTATTGTGGTGTTGCAGTTTTGAATTTGTCTTTTTCTGCTAATTCCTGGTTGGTTTCATTGTTTCTATCCTCAGGCTTCTTAGTTTTCTGAGTTCTGTTCTTGGCTGCTGTTCACTTTCTATTTAATCCTGTTTCAGTTCTCAGCCTTCCTGTGTTCCCAATTCTGTTTGGTGTTTCATTGTTTCTGGTTTGTTCTCCTGTTAAGTGGATTTTAGTCCTGGTCTCTGTTCCTTGTGCTGTAGTTTAAGTCTAGTTATGATCTTGTGCTCTAGTGTAGGTGTTGTAGTCCCTCAGTGTGTCTGCTTCCCTGTCAGCATTTGTTTCCATGTCTACTTCCTGTTTTACTTTGTATCGTATTCAGTTTTACTCCCCTTGTCTTGTTCTGCTGTGCTCCCTGGTGTGTCCTCTCCCCGATCACCTCGTGTGTGTGTGTGTGTGTGTGTGTCGTCTGTGTCCTCCAGTTCTTTGTCACATCATCTTACTCAGGCAGTGTGTTTCCTGGTTCAGAGTTTCCCTGAGTATTCATAGTTGTTGACCTATTAGCGCCAGGTGAGCTTTCTAGTTTTCTTGTACCTGATGTGCATCCAGAAACAAAGTTGTGTATTTCACTTTTTTTTTTTTTTTTTTCCTGAGTCCTGTGTTTGGGTCCTTATCCTGCCTGCCACACTGCAGAATCATGACTCTTATGTCAGGGCTGTTCAATAGTTACAAGGTTCAGTGGATGGGACAAGCTAGCTTTGCATATCTTGGTTTTATTCATGCATGTTCAGACAGAACTGCATTTACGAGCTGTAGAGGTTTATCTTGGTTCAATCACTGTTCCTGTGGTGACACTGTTTTGTTTTCACACTGTGGTCAGGTTGCATGGATAGACTAGTGGTCCTCACTTTTAGAATAGAATAGACTGCCTTTATTGTCATTATACAGGATGTACAATGAGATTGTCCCATTTGTGCTCTTGAAATGCCACCATGCTATTTTGTAGTATAGCAGCATAATATTTACAGTACTGGGCCCAATTGTTGACCACTTGTGTTTATTATTCTATTGATGCTCGGCAATTCTGTATGCTGCATAATTTATATATTACAAATGGCATATTTACTAGTCTGTAATTAGGTGCATTTGCACAGATATGCACAAATCTCCATCTTTTGGATGAAAAGAACATGTCCAACATGTCCAAAAGCAGGTCAAACACCCTAAATTACATATTTCCTAAAGTCTGTGCCCTCTAGATCAGATATGGAATGCATTCAACTATGTCATAGACATAGTTTTACAATGTGTATCATAGTGAAATACATTTTTTCAATGGGCTGAGACGGAAACAGCGATGCATCCCAAAAAATTAATATTCAACTTTTCCGTATTAACGGTTAGGCTCAGGAGACAAAGTGGTAGGAGGGGGCGCCCAAATCAAATTTTGCTTAGGACCCCTTCAAGGCTTGGGCCGGCTCTGACAGTGGGGGACGTGTAATATGCTTATCAGTTCCTCCTCCTGTGTCCTTCACTGTCACCAGTTAACGGCCTCATCTGGGTCCTGTAGACACAAAACATCAGACCAAAACAATTTCTGGCTAGAAGCCTGCATATGGCAGTCATCCTGGTTAGTTTCCTGTGAAAGGCTCATAAGTCCAGTGGAAGTTCCAATTTTTCCCTGTCAATTAAATAAGTTGAGTCATGAACTGCAGGCCTTATGGGTCAATTTTTTTTCCATTTGTGAAATGTTGCCTGCCTCAGTCGAATCCTGTCCAAGCCGGAATTGGAAATTATTGTTCATGCTTTTGTCTCCTCTCAGTTGGACTACTGTAATTCTTTATACATTGTTCTCAGCAAATCGTCTTTGGATCGCCTCCAGTTGGTCCAAAATGCTGCTGCCAGGCTACTTAAAGGATCCTCTAAGTGGTCTCATGTGACACCTATCTTGTCATCTCTGCACTGGCTTCCCATAAAGTTCAGATCCCAGTTTAAGATCTTGGTGATCACTTTCAGAGCTCTGCATGGTCAAATGCCTGAATACATTAGTGAGCTCTTACACCCATACATAACGCACAGACTGCTGAGGTCTTCTGACCAAAATCTGTTAGTGGTTCCACGCTCTAGGCTAAAAACTAAGGGAGACCGTGCTTTCGAGGTTGCAGCTCCTAAATTGTGGAATGCAGTACCATCACACCTGAGATCTGTGGACTCTACTGAATCATTTAAAGAACAGCTCAAGACTCATTTGTACAGGCTTGCTTTTAACTAGTGGTTTGTGTGTGTTTTATTGTGTATCACTGTTTTTCTTTTAATTGCTGTAAAGCACTTTGTGATTTTATCTAGAAAGGTGCTATATAAATAAAATTTTACTTTAATTAAATTTACACAAACATCTAGGACTATAGTTTGACAGGACACCAAGGTGTCCACAAATATATCTTAGATCTATTTATTTAAATGGTAAATCCCTTGCTTTGTTTTATCAAGCTGAGAAATTCTCTTACAGTTTTAATATATATTTAATATGGTGGATTGATCCTATTTTCACGCACCCAGTTAGTTGTCAAATGCCTTTAAGCAGAACACTAATGTGAGACATTGTCTGTGAAGATAAGCAGGTCTTCATTGCATGTGTGTTTGGATCTCTTGCATGTAACAAAAATCTACTTCAGCAGATTTGTCTTTAAAGTTTATTCAAACTAATCAGATAAAAATAAAAATGAAGTAATGCTCTAAAATCAATATTTTATAGAGACTTTAAGTCATGGGAAAGGGAAAAACATGCTAAAGCTCACACCAGTCTATAATTAGACATCCTAGAATTCTAAATTGCTTATGCGTACGTGTTACCCCTATGGAATAAAATAAAAAACAAAACAAAAAAGACATACGATACATATGCAAAAAGGTGTGACTGAAAGCAACATTAATACATTGCCTGTGAGAATTCAGGCAGTTAAATTGCTTTAGGAAAAGGTAAAGGACATAACTTAAAAGGAAAATCATAAAATTCTGAAATTGCTCTTTTACTTGAGCTGTCTTTGCAAACCCTTTTTTTTTTTTTTTTTTTTTTCCCCCCCCCCCCAAGACTCTTTACGCAAATTGGATGCTTGGAAAAGAGACCTAGGGGTAAATCTATCAATAGAAGAATGGCATTCTGTTTGCTTCAGAGCTCATAAGCAAACACTTAACTCACGCTTAAGGTTACTTCAGTATAAATGAATAATGGGAATTTATATCACACCAGTTAATCTAAATTGATATAATCCTAATATTCCAGACACATGCACTAAATGTTTAGATGGAATAGGGACACTTTAATTGTTTCTGGGAATGTAGGGAGATAAAAAAAAAAAAAATGGCAATAAAACAAACTATAGAACGTCTGATCTCAAAGGTCATTCCATTTGATCTGGGTTTATTTATACTAGGTCTGTATCCTAAAAATATTATGTTTACCAAATGTGAACAACTAATGATTGATATGTGTCCTCTGCAAGCTAAGAGACTGATTGCTTTTCTCTGGAAAGAAACGAGACCAGGTATCAATCAATGGATCAGACAAATGTTGAAGACCTTACCCTTGGAACACATAACATATCTCCAAAAAAGGAAAAGGGAGCTATTTGAATCTGTATGGAAACCCTGGTGGGCATTTGTAAAAGAGGTGGATTTCAAAACAATTTATAATAGACCCAAATTTTTCATGGCTCTTTGCACACCTCAGAGTGCTGACCACACTCTTCTGACCCCTGTTTGACTGGGTTTTGTCATCTTGCTTCACTTTTACTGATACCTTGGACAATCCCAGGGATTTTAAACTCATTGGACCACACTGACTCTAAATGACCAGATTGGTGAAAAACCCTTTCCTGTAATGGTAAGGACCTTTTTAACTTTACGTTTAAACCCTCCAATATCTCAATTTAAAAAAAAAAAAAAAAAAAAAAAAAAAAAAAGCTCAACACTACATCTCAGTTTTTCTCCATGATAAGAGATGCTGTTTAAATTATTTAAGGAAGTTCATTTGCATAACTCTTTGAGCTTAAATTGCAACAAGTAAATATGTAAAATAACTGACAAAGTTCTGGTAACTCATTTCCCAAATTGCCCTGTTATTATATAACAGTTTTATTCATATTGCTTTGGGCACATTGTAAAAACAGAAATTTCTATGCACGATTCAGTAAAAAAAATGAACTCTATTATTTCATCTATTGTCTTATTTTGTTCTAGTATTAATGGCCTTTGGTATGGTCTTTATCTCTGGGACAAGTTGTAAAATTTATGACCATATAGCTTAGAATTCAAAACTTATACACTCTGACTTTCCAAAGACATTCAGTAAGTCAAATTTGAGACCCTTTTTGCGGGCCAAGTCTAGCCCCCAAGCCTTATGTTTGACATTCCTGAACCAGCCATTTATTTTCGCTCTTTTATTGTCAATATTGATTAAAAATAAAGCAAATAAAATAAGCATTCAAAATGACATTTTTTTTTTTTTCCCTTTTTTCTAATTCTTCAGTGTTATTTCAATAACAACATTAATGTTTGTGATATAGTTAACCCCTGAGGAGCGAGTGCTGTTCTGTTTTATCCTTACTCACTGAACCAAATTCCCAAATCCAATGAGTTATGTGTAGATTAATCACATACACATTAAGCACTTTGCTTATGATGGAGTGTTCAGCATTATTCTAATATTTTCTCACTGAAGAATTCCAACAGTTTAGATTAAGGATGCTCTTGAAGTATTTACAGCCCCCACTTTTCAAAGCTAAAAAAAAAAAAAATAAATTCCTGTCTGGACTAATTTCTGACACTAGGACAAGTTTCATAAATTTTCCTTAATCGATGTAATGGAAAATTAGCCATTAGTGTTTTTATGAAATTCAATGAAATTCAATATTGCAAATTAATAACAATGCATACTAGAGTGGTGAACACGCCCAATCTTGTCTGATCTCTGAAGCTAATGAGGGTCAGCCATGGTTAGTACTTCGATGGAAGACTGCCTGGGAATCCCAGGCGCTGTAGGTTGGGGATGGCTGGGGCTCAGGAGGTAGAGCGGGGTCATGTACTAATCGGAAGGTTGGTGGTTTGATCCCTGCTGTAGTTTGCATTCCAAAATATCTTTGGTCAACATATTGAACCCCAAGTTGCTCCAGATGTATTAATTGGCATGCAAATGTTGGCTAGAAAGAACTATGTTGTAGAAAAAAAAAAAAAAAAAAAGCTTGTATGACTGTTTGCTAATGAATGAATGGTAAATGGACTAGTTCTTATATAGTGCTTTTCTACTCTGTTTTGAGCATTCAAAGCGCTTTACAACACATTTACCACATTCACACAAGCACTTCCATGGTTAACTAAGCTAACTGCTTTTATTATCTAACATTCTCACACCAACGGTTGCGTCGGAGAGCAACTTGGGGTTAAGTATCTTGCCCAAGGATACATTGGCATGCAACCTGGAGTAGCCAGGAACCGAACAGTCTACCTTCTGATCAGTAGGTGCCCTACTCTACCTCCTGAGCTACAGTCACCCTAAATGAATGCAAACATTTTGTATAAAGCGCTTTCAGTGCCTGAGTAGAAAAGTGCTATATAAGAACTAGTCCATTTACCATTTAGTACAGTTTAGTATTAAGTATCATGGCATAATTACATCTATTTCTGAAATGCTGCCATTATGAATAACATAATGATGTTGATCTGCTAAACTTTGACAGGTAAAAAGCAATCATAGAGTATGTATATTTATTGTGAAATAGTGGTCATAAAATTTTTGCCATGACAGCGTTCATGCAGAATAAATTCAATTATTACTGCCTTTCTGTCTTTTAGTGCCATCACCTTGCATGCAGTGGTGCGGCTGATCCCCAATACTCATCCAACTACATGAGGGACTGAAGTTCTATGGTTTAGATAAGGTGTTGGCACACCACCACCAGATGTTTGAGGAGCTCTTTGTCCCTGGACATTTAAAAGATGTAAGTAAAGTTGTAAATGGGGTGTACACTGGTTATAAATGCTTATAGTATCTTTTTTCTTGTGAACTATGGAACCCCACATTTTGAAAATATACAGTAGACCACAAAAACAACAAATCAGCATTGTGCAAACATTAATGCATCAGTGGCTGGGGTCTTGTTATATTTATTGTAAACCATTTAAAAATATTTAAAGCATGTATTTCTTTTACAGGTGGATGCAGACTTCCTCATGTTCGCACTGTCACCAGACTTCAATGAGGAAGGCTCAATCAGACGACAGCAAAAGATGAGTCATCAATTTTCTTCAGGATTTCTTACAGAAGTTGGAAGACGAAGGTCACAGTCCTCCGTAGCGCAGTTGTTTCATAACTTCTAACACCTGTACCCTACATTTTATAAGCTTTATATCTTATAATCTTTATATTTTTTTCCACTTAGGGTTACATGTGTGTGTTTTTATCAAAGTAATCATTAACTGAGTAATTGTTTGTACTTGTCATAACTTTATTTCTATGATCATAGATTTTGTGCCAGCAGATATTGTGAATAAGGCTTCTTTGTACATGTGCATTTCAGAAGGAGACACCCACACTGAGGGAAGCCCTGAAATTCCTGCTGCTGCTGCTGTCCCTGGAGGGAAACGTCCGTCTGTCTGAAGCTTCCTCCAGTGGGTAACTGGACAAGCCCACATTCCACTGATTCATTCAAAATAACAGTGACTTCCATAGCGCGAGTCACAGTCATGTTCAAAATTAACTATTTGTTACCCAATAGTCAATGCTTGTGCAGTTGTCATTACATTCCCTACAAGCCACCTGACCTCCTATAATGATTTTGAAATTAACCTCAGTGAGGCAGTCTGGGGTGGTTATGAGTTCAGCAGGCATTAAGATTTGATCAATTTCATACACATTACAAAAGTTAGACTTTGCAGCAGAGTTTTAAGTTTATGTTCCCGTTAAATCTGTTATGTTTATGCTCAGTTTCAAAAACCTACCGGCTGATTAAATCTATTTATATTATATTATTTTCACAAAGAATCTCTCATACCAGAGAGATCTCTCATGCCAGAAATAATTCTGTGGCAAAGCCTTGTACTTTGATATGCAGTAATGACCAGATTACCTTGTGATCTTCACAGTAATCTCCAACTATGGTGTTAGTGTTAATAGAAGAGAGCTTGTTGGAAAGTGACAAAAACACAGATTTGGGTGTACTTTGTTAGTTCAGTATTTATCTTATTAGGCTTGCCAACCTTTAATTGCTACTTTGAATGTATTTTCAGGTAAAACCTAGTTAAACATGCATGTAAATCCCAGATAACAGAGCAGTGCAGGAATTAAGTTGAAAGAATTTTGTCAGTACTGGAATAATATTTAGAATTTGTATTAAATATATTTTGGTGACAGACTGGTGACCTGTCCAGAGTGTACTCCAGAGATGCATCCACAAGCCAGCTGGTGATTATGTCCTAACAGAACATGATAATTAAAAATGAAATACTAAACATGGAAAAGAAGTTCATCTTAAAAAATTTTTATAAAAATTTACAAGGTACATTATTTGAAGTGGAATTTATAGTCATGGCCTATATTTTGGGCAGTGGAACAATTTTTTTTTTTCCCCACTTGGCTGCATCACTTTTTATGTTAATTATATTTTCCTGGTAAAGTGAAGTACCATTAAAATAAACTGTTAGAATAGCCCACAGTTCAATTACTTTAATTGCAAAAAAACCTAATGCAGAACGTCTTAAAAGCATTACATGTTTTCATAACACAAGTGACCCCAAAGATCACAATGAATTATAGTAATTTAAGAACTTCTTGCCAGCTCTACTTTTGAAATCACATATTACAACTAATCTTTAATTTTTAATTTGATCCCATGCTGTTCCAGTGTTACTAAAAATATAATTGCCTCACTGTTAAAATGCCCTAAAATATCAACAGTAACAGTTATATTAGAAAAGGGCAATTGACATCAGAACCAACAGCACCTTAAAACTACGCTGAGGGAGCTGTTCGTTTTCGCTATGCTACTTGACAGAGCACTTACTCCAACCAAAGCCAGTTCATGGAAAAAAAAAAAAAAAAAATACCAAGCACAATATAAACTGTTAATAAAAAAGTGACTTAATGGTTCAGCAATCATAATACTATGAGATTTGGGATGCATCCACCTACCAGAAGTAATACAGGAACACAGCACAAGCCAGTTGATTCTTTATCCACACTTGCTCCTTTAACTGTTACTCAAATCAGAAACATAAAATTGAAAAATCTTTGAATTACATGCTTGGCATAATTTAATCCTACATTCTTGACACCAAAACAAAGCCAGTCCAAAATTTTAACCAGTCAAAGATCTGACAAAGCAGTCGCCAAGTACTCGCGACATAGGAGGTAAAGGTTCATAGTTTCTGTTTTTCCAACATTTTCATTGATCAGCAACTGAAGTGCTGCTAGTTGCTGTTCATTCAAAGGACTCTCAAATTCGGGGACCACAATCACACCGTCCACAATCTCTCCATATTCAGCAGCAACATCCCAGTCAAGGTCCGGCTCTTGAATATCCTGTAAGTTGAACAAAACAGATTGAAATAACATTCATTTGTCATCATTTAACACTTAAGAGCACATAATGTAATCAGGTCTTCTTGAAAATTTTTATCTCATAAAAACAACCTATGGGATTTGAATAACTTCTCAATGCAGTATTATGAACAGGGTTGAAGATAATCACCTCATTATTCTCTGGCTGATGGACAGGATGAAGTGTCATTCCTAAATGCCAAAGCTGCTCAGGTGTTCGATTCCCTTCTGTTCGGAGTGGGTGATTGTTCCAACCTTGCACAAAGGCTTCTAGGTCTGCCTTCAGCTTGGGTAGGAATGTCATGTGGACAGCAAAAAGATCTTCTGTAAAAGACAGTTACAAAGAGGTTACTGCAGTAAGGTGAGCTTTGAAAACAATAGTATGCAAATAGTGAAATGCCTTCCATATGGTAGTTTCTTTCGCTGGTGTTTTTTTCATTAATTCTTTAAACTTCTGAAGTGTTTAAGTTCTTTAGAGTAATAGGAAACCAGTCTTTAATTTTCAAAGTGCTCCATATATATTTTTTTAAATATCATATAGAAATGGACTAATCTGAAGGAGGTCAATACTTACGGTCAGCCCCAAATAACATACCTCTGGAAAAAACATCAAGAAGGTGAGCATTCTCTAGGTCATGTAGTGTGTCGTAGTAGTATGAAGTCACACAGGCCCGGACATCCCTCCACAAACGTTCAATCCTATTTATATAAACAAACTTATTCTTTCAACATTTCAGCTGTGAGGTTGATAACCCTGGTAAATTGATAAAATGTTGGTGGAAGAAAACAACCAAATTGACATAACTTGATGAAAAGTATTTTAACTTTGATTGTGAACACTTTTTCCAGACATAAAGCTTCTGATAGGTTCAGATCATTTTAATAACTCAGAGAACAAACACACAACTCTTTTGAACTTGCGCAAGGAGGAGAGATCCGTTCCTGAACTCAGCTCGCGGCTGAGCGGAAGTTATCTGTCCCAAAGGACCGCTTCCTGTGCAGCGCTTTTATTCGGACTTTCACAATAAGATCACGTGGGTTACACCAAACGCAGTTTACAGCATGTAATAAACAACATTCTTGGCTTTTTCCTTACCATATATGGTCGTAAGGATACTGTGACATGTGCGCATATAACATGGCGTATACGAGACACGTATCCTATATGTGTTCTCTGCAGGCTTGAAACAGCCTGCAGGTAACTACAACTTCCTTTGTAAAAAATGTCACCACGTGTTTCTATTTCAAACATAAAAACAACAGTATCATATGTACATAAAACTTATAAAAAATATACAAACAGAAGATATGATAATTTATAATAAACAGAATGAAATTTATACCATAACTCCAACATTTCCCCCCTGTTTATCATAACTTCACTGGCACTTTTTTTTTTTCCACACCACTTGCTTGCACAAATCCCAGTCCAATTCCTGGAAAGATAGACTGGGCAATCTTTGCTCCGACTCCCCAGATCCGGAGCTCCTCTGGAACTTCTGAATGGCTCGTGAGCCACTCTCCAACCTGTCGCTTCGTCCTGTGATGTGGATGACTGGCCTGGTACTGCATGAAAAAGACATGATCTGACACATATGCAACACTACACAGGCCTCCCCAATCTGGGGGAAGGGACATGTACGCTTTGTGACCACAGATGAAATACCAGTCCGCTAACACTCTTGTTCCCTTGGGTCCTGGTGCTACTCGTGAGCACTGACTCAGCTCCCCAGTGTCCATCTGTATGCTGTAGACCAGGTCTGACTGACATTCCTCCTTCTTGGTGGTTCCATTTGCTGTAACACATGCTGGAAAAGCTTTCTCTGGCAAATGATTCAACATTAGCACATCAGACAGGGGGTGGCTATCTGATACCTGGTGAGCAAATCTGTTAACATGAAATAATTACTATTAATGGGAGGACTTATTCCCTTTACTTTTAAAATTATAATAAGATTTGCTTTACTCCATTTAGCTCTTCTCCCTGAGTGTGTAGCCAACCCATAAAAGCACCACGAGTGCTCCCAGCTAACATTGTAAGGCCTCAGTCCAGTATTGTGTCCTGCTACTGGCATATGTGCACACACATAATTTGTCCAATTAACATGAGCTGTGACATTCATTAACTGCCACCACTCATTGGTTGCATATTTATGTGGGTACTGGGTGTAATTTAATGAAGATGTTCCTCCTAAAACTAGCAGTGTGCTCACGCTGAAAATAATTATGAAGCTGCAGAAGGGCGCCATTCTAAAGGAGTAGGGATCAGTTGTTTTCTTCACTGGGTTGAGACGAAAAAACCACTATAAGGAATTTCCCCCTTTGTAACCAGACTTCCACCTTTACTCCGAAGTAATTGGCTCCACCTTCTTGCAGTGACTCAAATGAATCCACGTAGATCTTTCAGCGATTCTCACTGCTGTTGGTGTGGTCAGTAGAGCTTGGTATGGGCCGTCCCACCTTGGGTTCGACCAGCACTTCCATTTGATGACCTTGACCAGCACCCAGTCTCCTGGCTGTATCAGTGGCACCTGTGAAGAGAGAGAAGATGCTTCTGGCAGCTTGTTAGCATCAGTTGTTTGCTTTATAAAAATTTCCTCATCCACTCACTCAAATCACAGCTCTCTTCTGCCTTCTATTACAATGAATATATTTCTTATGAATGTATATATGCACCAGTGTATACTTTATACATCTCTTATTTTCTTTAGTTTTAATATACATTTTATTTTCTATATATTTGATTATATTAGATTATGTTATTTTCATTTTAGTAAATTTTGACTTAGTATTATATGGCACTAAACAGGAGTGACCCTCCAATCTCATTGTATATCCTATATAATGACAGTAAAACCATTCTATTCTATTTCATACGGACTAAGTACTAATTCTGATGGTGTTATGCGCATGTACATTTCCACTAATAACAAAACTTTAACCCAAGAAAGTCCCGTCTCCTCATAACATTTGGCCAGTTTGTTTTTCAAAGTATCATTCTTAGTATCCCCCCTTTGGAGACATGGTCTGACCCATGACTCCATTTTTGCAAACCAAGGGAAGGCAGACAAGGTTTTTTTTCTTTCTTTCTTTGAAGCAACCATCCACGAAGGGTGGAGGTACACTTAGCTCAAAAACGACACTCCTCCAGAGTAGCAAAGGCTTGAATCCCTGAAACAGAGGATCAGAGCCAACATGGTTGACACCATCAGGTAATCTGTGAAAGAAGCCACAAAAAAAAAAAAAAAAAAAATGGCATGTGGATTAGGTACTATAGGGGCTCTGAGAACAGCCCTATTTTTAACTCCACAGGGAAAAAAGGAATAGAAACGGGAGAAGACATGAAACAATAACTCCAGTAGCCAATAAGGAGTTAAATACTTGTGTTATGCCAGCAACAGCCTCTGGTTTAAGAGGATATTGTTTTTAACAAGGGCAAAAAGCAGATTTCAGTCTGATAAAAAGTTCACAGTCCCTAATAGGGCCTACATCATACTTTGGCATAAAATCAGAATTAGGACTCACCAAATTGCGTATTTCATCTAAATTTTTTAGAAAAATGAATTTTGACTTAGTTTCCACTGGTAGATATAATCGGACAAAGTTAGACTTAATTTTACTCCTGGAAGCTAAAACATTTTAGGCACTAAAAGACTGGGTGAACAGTTGTTCTGACTGTTTTGTCAGAACTTGGCACTGCAAAACGTCTTTAACTGTATTCCCAGATGCGGATATTGAATAGATGTGGCGCCCACTTAACTTAAATGAAACAAATAATGCATATTCACGGATAGCAGAATTTGTTGTTCCCGAATCAACCAAAAAAGAAAAACTTCCCCATTTACAATTAAATTTAGCATAAGCATTTTCCTATGTAATTCCAATGCAACTGTACATGGATGCATTAAAATAATATGCTACAGGAAACCTGCTGAGCAGGCTGTGTATGTACTAGGCTGTGTGTTAGACGCCAGTAATGAGTGTGTGTGTGTGTGTGTGTGTGTGTGATATCTCACTTCCCTTTTCTGCTGATCAGGCAACTCGCCTTCATCTGACTTGTCTGAAGTCCTCCTCTCCGATCAGTGTGACACAGTCTGGTTAGTCCGTGTTCCCTTCACCAGTCTTGGGCATTCGTTTCACCAATGACCCATCAGGCTGCAGTTGTAACCTCTGTCATCTCGACGCACCTGGAAAAGTCACCCCTTCTTCTTCCACGGGCAACACTTTACCTAGTGACAACAATTCAGTACAGAGTCAATGTTGCTGCTCTCTGTCAGCATCTTATTTGTCCTTTTTTCTTCTGGTGGTTCTTCTTCTCATTAACCATCTCCTGCGCATGTTGCACATGACGCTCAGTTCAGTGTGACGGCTGTCACACTTCAGGTCTCTGCTCTGAGCAGCCGATCTGGTCTGTCTCCATACAGGAGAGCGCAGTATTGAGGCTCTTCTGAGGTGGAGCTGTACTGCTTGTCTGCAGGTTGTGGTGCAGCAGCGACTCAATGACGAGGTGGAGGTGGTGGGTCTCGTTTTTACCGACAATCATTCTGGTCCAGACGATGTCTGATCAGAGGGCAGGAGTCCAGATCTGGGTCAGAGATTTTCAGCGCTTATAAATTTGCCTGCAAAAAGTGCATAGAGAGATGAGGTATCACAAGTAACAACAAATGGAGGTGGCCCCAAAACCGCCACTCCATTAATTAGAGCATCAGCTGTTCTGCCGCTCAAGTTCTGCTACGATCTCGCTCTCCGCCGAGTTCTTTAACTATTAATTTTCTATTCCTACGTTCCCATTTCCATTTTCCTTAACACTCAAACATTTCATTTGTTTTTCATATTTAGTCGTTTTACAAATTTTCACTTTTTTCTGCACACTCTAACCCAATAATTTACTCATTCAAATTATTTGGATCCATATCTCTTCTTTATATCATTTGCATGTGGCACTGTCAGGGGAAGGATTAACATCACTGCTCTAAGATCCCATTTTTCCTAGTGAGACGTCTCTCACAAGTTTTGTTCAATGTCTAGAAAACAAAGAAAAAGATCACATTCAATGAGGCCTAATCACCTTAAGTCAAACAACTTATCTTTAACCTCTTTTACACGTGTCTCAGTCTGCGTGCCACCCACTTGCTGGTGGGTGTTACCCTTTTAAGCAGACTCCCAATGTCTATCCAACCCTGACAGTGACAAATGCAATTTTAATTTACCTTTTAAATCAAAAATTTTATTTTATTTTTTCCCAATTCCTATTTTAAATTATTTGGAATCTTTCTCACTTAATGGGTGTTACGGCCGTGCCTCTAAGGCAGGGTTGTTGAATCCAGGCAGCTGTCCAACAAAGAAGTGAAAATTCGAGTTCCTCAATTTGCAAATGCAAGAGGACTGAAGCTTTTTTTTTTTCTTCAGCTGGGCCAGAGACTCGTCACTCTTTGTGGAAAAACTCACTGGATCTTACCACAATCACCAAAATTGTTATAGAAATGTATTTATCAAATGAGGGAGAGAAGATTCCTTTACATACTTTATCACTCGTGCAAGGAGAAGTCACATACATACATTCCTGAGTATGTATATGAATTCTGCCTGTTACAGAGAAACACAATGCACCTATATCTTTTTACACCCCCCTGTTCTCCCCCTCCTTAACCCTTCCATAAAGAAGAGGAGATCCTCCCCCAGTTACATGTCCCTACATAAAAGACTAACCAAAGGACAATAAAACTAACTAATGTGACCCCCATTAACACATGAGATCCTGAGGGAGGAAGGGTGTGTGTAGGTTACAGATAAGGGAATGCTCATCTGGACAGTTTTTACAACCTACATTGATTCAATTCTATAGAATGCATGTGGATTATTTTTATAGCAAATTAAACATGCTCTAAAAATTTTATTTTTTATTTATTTTTTTTAAAATATTTATTAAAACCTTTTACATTTAAATATTTATTTATCTTTACCATTCCCCCCTGTTGAGGCATGGTAAGGCCCATGGCTCAATAATGCTACAGTTGTTTTTTGTTGTTTTTTTTTTCCTAAAAGATAGATATCGCCTCATCCTTCCTGCTGTTAAATTTTATTACTGCACTAACTCCCCCTCAACCTGTAAATTACCATCTGCCCCCTGTAACTGCGGGGGAAGTGCTTGAGCTGGGGGAGATGGTTGAGGTGGGGGTTGCACCCTACATCCTCAGCCCTTAACAAAGCAGCAAGTTTCTTTGTTTTACCTTCTTTTGTTCTCTACACGCTGCCCTTTTTTCTGCCTGCTCCAGCCACGTTTTTGCCACCATTAACTCTTTCTTTTTCAACTTTCCTCTTCCCTTCTTTTGTTACCACACTTATGTTTAAATCTCCCACCAAAGTTTCACATTCTTAACTCCTACTTTCCACTAAAACCATACTTTTACTTCCATTTATCACAAAATGTGCTGCCCACATGCTGTCCATACATTTTAAATCCCCTTCTAGGGCAGGCTTACTCGGTTTACTGTTCATAATCCCCATTTTACTTCCCGTGCTTTGTCCCGATCCAACCACGTGTTTTCTCTGGGACCTAATACCAAATCCGCCCGTCACTGTATAATTCAACAGACCGTAAAGTTCGTTGGCACCTGTAGGGTATCCCTTCACGCTGCTGCTTCTACATCAAAAGGCGGCTTTCAAGCTCTCATTCACTCACATTCACACACACACATACGCGTATTTTCGGCGCCTATTTTAAATCTCTAAAATCCGAATTTGGGAAACCTCTCTTCCTGGCGAGAGTTGCCTATTTACTTTCTTTTTATTACCGAAAGTAAACCCCACAGTACCGTCTTCTCAGCGTGTGCAGCCTGCCATTCCCAATGCAGCGTAACCACTGAGGATAACCAATTTTCTCCAGCCCGAAGCAGACCTATACCTCACTGGTCCAGAAATCTGGACCAAGGTTCAAAAATATAGCGGTAACCACTGGAGTTCTTTTTACGTTCTTCCAACCTGAGCAGACCTGTGCGTTTCTGAACCGAAAACCACAGCGGTAACTATCGGATAAAACGGACTCCTTTCGGCGAGCCTACCTAATTTATAACGCGCGGCTTTCACATACCTTTGTTACTGTTGGTGTTACGTCCCCTCGGATTCCGGAAGAGTGATGAACGGCGCTGGAGGAGCGAACCTAATTACCGGCCTGAAAACGAATTCACGGATCAGGACTTCTCTTCAGGTCAACTGATGATCCTGGCTGTCAGACAGTCTTCGGTGTTCGTCTCCTCCAGCGTCAGTCAGCAACTGTCCCGATCCGGCTCGAAGGACCAAAAAATGATAGGTTCAGATCATTTTAATAACTCAGAGAACAAACACACAACTCTTTTGAACTTGCGCAAGGAGGAGAGATCCGTTCCTGAACTCAGCTCGCGGCTGAGCGGAAGTTATCTGTCCCAAAGGACCGCTTCCTGTGCAGCGCTTTTATTCGGACTTTCACAATAAGATCACGTGGGTTACACCAAACGCAGTTTACAGCATGTAATAAACAACATTCTTGGCTTTTTCCTTACCATATATGGTCGTAAGGATACTGTGACATGTGCGCATATAACATGGCGTATACGAGACACGTATCCTATATGTGTTCTCTGCAGGCTTGAAACAGCCTGCAGGTAACTACAACTTCCTTTGTAAAAAATGTCACCACGTGTTTCTATTTCAAACATAAAAACAACAGTATCATATGTACATAAAACTTATAAAAAATATACAAACAGAAGATATGATAATTTATAATAAACAGAATGAAATTTATACCATAACTCCAACACTTCCTCGATCAGTTCCACGGACAGTGAACATGTATCAGGCTATTTGGACATTCTCCACTCCCTGATCCCCTCTAACCTGTAGTGCACACACAGTGCAAAAAAATAAGATGTCTACATTCTGTCAAGGCCTGTCTGGGTTTTGACATTCATGGCCAAACGTTATAGAACATATTTTGTGTTTCATGCACTTTGAAAATTTCATGTTAATTGATTATTTTTCACATGGTTCTATGACAGTGTGGATCTGTTATAAGTGTCATAATTTCAAAGACATTTGTTGGCAAATGAATCACCGAAGTCGGAATGAATCAGCTTTGACAGTCTTGCCACTGTCAAAACATTTGGCCATGACTAAATGGTCACAAATTTAATAGGTATCACTTCAATAGGTGAAGTGATACCTCTGGGACTGAGTTGATTTGAAATCATTCAATTAGTAGTGGTGTAGTTTTACTTCTTCCTCCATCCATCCCTCCTCTTATCCTGTTAAGGGTCACAGGGGGGCTGGAGCCTATCCCAGCTGGCACAGGGCGAGAAGCAGGGTACACCCTGTACAGGTTGCCAGCCTGTTGCAGAGCTAACACAGAGAGACAAACAACCTTTCACACTCACATTCACACCTATGGGCAATTTAGAGTAGCCAATTAACCTAACCCCAGTAAGTGCATGTCTTTGGAATGTGGGAGGAAACCGGAGTACCCGGAGGAAACCCACGCAGACACGGGGAGAACATGCAAACTCCACAAAGAGAGAGGGGCCCGGGCCAAGGTGGAATCAAACCCAGACCTTCTAGATGGTATCCTAACTGTGAGGCAGCAGTGCTAACCACCGCACCACCGTGCTGCCCAGTTTTACTTCTACATTTATTTGACTACATATTTATATATGTCTTACTTCTATGACTACATATTTATACATGTCTAATAAAGATCACAAGAACACACGTGATTGTGTTTATGCAGATTATGCTTCAACCACTTTATATACTAACAGGTAATTTATGGAACAGCCAAGGACTATGAGAGTCAGAAGAAAAACTGCTTGTCCAGCTGAACAATTGCTTTAGTTGCTCATATATTACTAAAATTATCCATCAAATTTATGTCTCAATATTGCGACTTGGAAATACTTACCTAATCCACTTTCAGAGAACACTATAGAATTGGCCAGATTCTGAAAAGGAACAGGAAATGTTAGGGTGAGAATTCAGAATAAAAACCAAAACAAATCAAATGTTTAAACTGACAAAATGTACCATTTTAAGAAAAGTTGTGGCTCATTTTGAAGTTGATGGCAGCATGTTTCTCAGTGTGGAGCATCTGATCTTCTTTTAGCAACAGTCCATAAACAAAACTGGGAATTGAGGAGTTGAGTTGCTGGTCTTTCTTCTCTGATACATGATTCCAGCTGCTTAGCCATCCAGGCCGACCCGGCCGGTGATCAGAATTTATTTTTTTATTTTTTTATTTTTTACCCAGTTAAGCACAACAGCGCTCGCGCGGCCACAGGTGCAGACAGTGATGGTCGGTCGCGAACGTTTCGGCTCTAAGAGCTGGCTCTTTGAAGTGAATGACAGGAGCTGGCTCTCTTTTCATCAGGAGGGGAGCAAACACAACAGCCCAGCAGTGTTAATCTGGTCTTTAAGTCTGACGTGATTTCCGGGTCCAAATGCTCCTAAATGAACAGCAATGCCATAACCAATGACTGTTCACTATTAAAGATGATTGTAACATACCTTATCAACTGCAGCTATTTCCACTTCTCTTTCTCATCGGTAAAATGACAGCTGAGTGTGTGTTTTTTTTTTTTTTTTTTTTTTTTTTTTTAAATATTAGTTTTCGTCGACAGGCCTTTTTTTCATGATGAAAACGAGACAATAACTAAATAAAAACTACCTAAAAGGATAAAAACGATAACGAAATTAATTGACTTTTTGTCAACGCATGAAAACGAGACGATAATGCTTGGCGGGACGATATCCAATCAGAACTTGTTTAATTTTGTGAAAGGCAGGGACAAGTTAGGAAAACATCCAATCAAATGCACAGTGGGGCGACTATCTCGGGTAAAAACAAATCTTAAACAATTCTGCAAACCAGTCACCCAGATCTCCATGCAAAGGTCAGCATTTTCATGTCATGCAGGGTAAAGTGTTTTTCCCAGTTTGTGTTTAGAGAAAATCTCCACACCGCGGTGGATTAGCCTTTATAATCTTAGTCCTGAACACTGCCCTGTACCTTTCAGAGCGTCCTGCTGTAAAACGCTCGGATTATCTCAGTAAGGTGGTGTTAATGATCAGGTGTGTGGGAAGCAGGTGAAACACTAATGTTAATATTATTAATAATATTGCATAACTTTAAAAAAATGTTTAATTTTGTGTGTGTATAATGACTAATTCAAGGGAACTGAAGAAAAAGCATTTACATTTTACACCCTTTATATTTTAGTCGACTAAATCGACTGTAGATTTAGTCGAATATATTCTTACGATAATTTCGTCGACTAAAACTAGACTAAAACTAAAACTATTCACATGACTAAATTATGACTAAAACTAAATCAAAATTTGCTGTCAAAATTAACACTGCAGCCCAGCCAGCACACCATTAGGAGAGGTGAAGGGCGAGACACCAGCTAAGGGGGGGGGGTTTGATGATCTTTTTTCCCCCTTTTGCTGCTCTGTTGTACGATCGGATGAAAGGCCTCTCCAAACCAAGCTCCCGGGCTGAATTTCAACCCCAGCCCGTTTCACTCCGTTGAAAAAAAATCATCAGTAATAAAAAACGACTATTATCGACAATTAAATTCATCATCGACTATTTTTATTGTCAATTATTGTCGACACTGTTGATTAATCGTTGCAGCCCTAC
Organism: Amphilophus citrinellus; assembly: GCA_013435755.1. Taxonomy (NCBI): domain Eukaryota; kingdom Metazoa; phylum Chordata; class Actinopteri; order Cichliformes; family Cichlidae; genus Amphilophus; species Amphilophus citrinellus. The sequence continues at coordinate 6,720,525 of CM024212.1, read as the reverse complement.
TCCCAGGATGAAAAGCAGCTACTCAGCAGGTGGAATATAAGGCAGATGCCAGCTGTGCTAACCAGCACATTTCTGCAGCACTTAAATGTAGGAAATGAACATCTATAAGTCAGCTCTAAACACCCTAAGAAGAGGGATTAAAAAAAACAGGCATGGAGACCAGTCGGTCTCATTCGACTGACTGGATCACACTAAAGTCCCTGGAAGATCTGGTTTTAGTTCCGAAGCTTAAACTATCCAGAACTCTCTACAATGCAGTCTAAAATTAATTCTTTGGTAACACTTGGTCAATTTAAAGTGATGAACAGGAGCTTGTGTGTGTAGCTGTTTTTGCTGATTTGAATCCTTCAGTAACTGTTTGTATCTTATTTTTTTTTTACTTGGCTCTTCTTTTTCTCAACGTATTTTAAATTTATTTTTCATTTTAAAGTCTTACTACACTTTTAAACTCTGTCATCAGCAGTAAACATTTCATTCTGTTTTAGCTTTGTCTTCTTTGATTTTGTATATTAAAATAAATAAATAATGTTCATGCTTACCCCCCTGCAGCAGAGGCTTGCTCTCCTCTAAAATCAATGTGGTGTTCAACTGAGGCAACACCCTTATCAGACACACAGCTGGGTTCAGGTTCAGGTTCAGGTTCAGGTTCAGGTGGGTTCCTGTGAATAATGATGCAGCAGTGATGTGAGTGCTGAGCTGTGACATGGAGAAGAGTCATGGACAGTTAGAGATGGTCATCTCACCTCTGAGCTTTGGTCTGGCTCTCATGTTCCCCACACAGAGTGGTTTTAGAGGGAGGGACTCCCTCCTCTCTGTCCTCACACTGATCCATGCTGCTGAATTCACATCAGCTCACACACACTTTCTACCTTCACCTGCAGAGGAAACACACATCAGCCCAGCACACACACACACGCTGCATGCACTGACACATCAGGCACACTGTGTGTATTTGAGTGGAGGGTCTGCTGACAGAGTGTGTAGGTTATAAATCCCTCCAGCAGTGACTCTGCACTGATGCACTGGTGCAGCACCCCTTTGTGACCGACATGGAGGAAACTCCACTCATTTATAGACCCCCAAATTAAGAAGCCACTGCACATGTACAGACATGTCATGGAATGAGAGGCTGTACCAGTCAGACTTAAACTGGACCTCTGGCTCACTGTGACTGCACGCTTCATCTAATCCAACATGTTTTCAGACATTTCCACTGACTGGTGAAAAGAGTGTTAAAACTTTCTGATAAATTATTAATTTTCCTACAAGAAAATAAGAAAGACTGATGTTACAGCTCATACAGAGTGAGACATTTATTAACAAGAACTAAAATTTACAGGCCTGTTTTCTTCAGAAGCTGCTGTTAAAGATCATCTTCCCTCCAGTAACAATCTGTTTACATGAACATTAAATACCGAACATATCTCAATTCTATCGAGTCCTTCTGAGCCAAAAAAAGAACAGGTCTCATGCTCAGTTCCACCTCCTCACAGCAAACTGTTGTTCTGAAGTTAATGCTCAGCTCTTATAGGACACACAGTAGATGCAATAATGCAGAATCATGAGAAAACTTGCAGAACAGCTCATTTCTTCATTTTAAATAAACCGTTTGTAAATTGTGTTTATGGAGCCTGATGACTAACATAAACAAGGATATCAGATATAAGAAAAACACAAACACCGGCAATCACTTTTTAACACGACAGGTCAGCGGACATGAATTTGCAGTAAATTGTGGTCCACGGACTTAAATATGCGTGATTCGTTTAAATATTCACCCACTGAAAGGGAAACTCTTACGTCATGAGGCCAGCAGCAAAAATATTTCTGTTCACAGCTTTGAGGCACAAAGTTTCCTTCACTCCGTTCCTTCAAAAACAGCATTTAAAACAGATTTTCTGCGCAGGGAAAATTATTGTGACGCTATAATCGCAGGGTTGCCTTGACCTGAATACATTATTCACGGATGGGTGGAAGTTGTCGTTTAAAGTTGAGAGTGCTGGCGGTAACTACTTCTTTCTTTCCTCCAGTTGAGTCCGCGGTTCTTCAGATTACAGATAAAGACTTTCTCACCGTCTGTTTCTCCACATAACGGCAGTTATTAAAGCTCCGCCCTGCGTAAAGTTACCAAAGTCAGTGTAAGAGCCGAGCGGCGGCTTCCTGCTGCCGCTACACCAAAGAAACAGCTGCTGACAGCGAGAGGAGAGTGAAAGAGGAAAACTGACAGCTGTTTGGAGCATTTTAGCGTCACACGGCAAAATAAAACTGCGCTACGAAGCCATCTTCTTCTGCTGGATGCGAGCAAAATACACTTCATTCTGATGAGATCGCATCAGCTGACCATTAATGCATCATTTCACAGTTAAATTATATCTCTCATGCCGGCCGTCACTAGTTCCTATAATCAGATGCACAAATGTATCAAATAAACTTTAATTCCTTAATCAATCATTATGGAGAGCACAGAAGAAACCACCACAGTGCTGCTTCACTTACAGCCTTGAAGTATCAGATGTTACATGAAAAAATGAAGCAAAAATAACTTAAATATATATATATATATATATATATATATATATATATATATACATTTCACAAACATAAAAAGTAACTTTGGTAATGATGTTCAAAGTAAGTGTCCTCGCACAGGTTAATAACAGTTGGTAAGTTACTCTTCACACACATTTTTATTTAACAATTCAGCACTGACTATTTTAGAGGACATTTCATTTTTATTGTCACATTCAAATACATCAAATGAAAATAAGGGTACAACTACACAACACACACACACACACACACACACACACACACACACACACACACACACACACACACACACACACACACACACACAGAGAGGTGAGCAAATTCACTGTGAAACCAGAAAAAAGAAGCCAGTCTTCCACCTATGAGCTGCCTTTTGGCACAAGCAAAATATTTTACCAGGCTCACAAAGTTACAGCTTAATAACTTTATTAAACTGCTCAGAGTGAGAAAGCGTTCCCTTCATATGGTCCACAGATATACTGCAGAGGTGGCTTTTCACTCAGGGGTGGAAAAAGATTTGATCACGATGTTTGGCATTCCATAAAGAACAAATAAATTATTGTTTTGTGTTACTTATTGATCACAATTTCCTAAATAACTAATTTCTTACACAACGAATATTGCTTGAAGTGTTTAACACTTTTTACTTTTGGCAGGATGTGCTGCGGTGTCTGACTTTGGCAATAGGGGGCGCTGCAGCACTGCTTCCCACAGCACTGCTGGTGCAGGGCAGGCTGCAGTCAGTGCTGTTTTATGCCTGTTGTTACATGACTAATTGTTAAAAATTAATAAATGAAATAAACTAAAATAACTTTTTTTCATTTGTATTAGATTGTTCTCCCAAATCTTGGCCATCAAGGAAGAAATAAAATAATAATTTTATATCACACATATAAAAAACTATTTAGTTTCTCAAAAAAAAAAAAAAAGTCATTTGGCACGACTAAACACAGAGCACTGATGTCAGCCCTCAGAGACAAAGTAGTCTGTAGGTTTGAAACCAACTGCAGCTGAATCATCTGAGCTGAACTGAGCTTCAGAGAAACACAACATCCTGATATTCACTGTGAAGCTTTGAGTGGAAAAAGACAGAAAAACAACATGTGGATCCTGGAATAATGGCAGCTTCCATCTTTAAAGGACTGAAGAGGAAGAAGTTTACAAGGAATCATTGAGAACAGTTTCAAACATCAATTGATTGAATCCATGAATCTGAAAATATGTTTGTGAGTCAAAGAGACAGACATGTACAGACTGAACTATCTGTTCAACAGTCAGAGTTTCTCTGTCAGGAGGAAACTCTTTACACTAAACTCAGCACAGAGACACTGAGGAAGCAGAAGACCAGACTGTAAATCCAGGATAAAGAGGTTCAGTGAATGTGGTGTTGAAGGTGTGGAGGTGGATCAGAGTGTCAGAGGAGACTCTGTAGAAGGACAGAGTGCCAGCAGGACAGTCCACATACACTGCTACTCTCTTAAATGGGGAGAAGAGGGAAGAGGGGCTGGGTATGGAGGCGAAAGAGGAGGGGATGAGGGAGGAGAAGAGGGAGGAGACGAAGGAAGAGGAGATAGATGTTCCTCTGTTATTGTGCCAGACAGAGTAAACAACTCCAAAATGACCATCATCAGAACATTTAAGACTCCAGGACTGATCATTCAGTCCAAACTCACAGTCTTCTCTGTCTCCTTTCCTGCTGATTCTTCTGTAACTCACTGAAATCTCAACCTTTCCACTGCATTCAACCTCCCAGTAACAGCGACCAGTCAGACCATCTCTACACAGCAGCTGAGGCCAATAATCAAATCTGTCTGGATGATCAGGATATGACTGAACCTCCTCCACATGTGTCACCTTCCTGTTGTTGTCAGACAGTTGTAGGTTTGTGTTCACTGTGTTTGTGTCGATTGTGAGTTGACAGGAATCTGATGGAGAGAACAAACACAATCCAGCTGCAGTTATTGATCCATCATCTGTTCATTGATTGACACTTTGATGATGACTCCTGACATCAGAGATGTGAATGAGTGATGTGACAGTTTGAAGATGGTTGAATGTGTGCTGCTTTGTTTTCATCAATCACTTGGTGTTGGCTCTCACTGCGGTATTGTATCACTTCCTGTTCCTGTTTCGGAGCACAGTCGTGTTTTGCTGTCTGTTAGCTGTTATATCTGTATAGCTCGATCTATCTGGATAATAACATATTTTAGTGTAATCTTCACCTACTTTAAATAGCACACTCTTTCCTGAATCACCTGTATTCACATTATTCACTTTATTTGTTTTTAGAAATTCGCTAGCTTAGCTCAGCTAGTAGCTTAGCTCTTAGCCGACTCACTACCAGCATGGCTTCTTCTCCTGTCCCTCCTGCACTTTCCTGCTCTGGGTGTCACATGTTTAGTTACTCCTCGGCCTCCTTTAGCGGTAACGGTACTTGTAATAAATGTAGTCTGTTTGTAGCTCTGGAGGCCAGGCTTTCTGAACTGGAGACTCGGCTCCGCACCCTGGAAAATCCTGTATCTAGCCAGGCCCCTGTAGTGGGTGCAGAGCATGGTAGCTTAGCCGCCATTAGCTCCCCCCCAGCAGATCCAGAGCAGCAGGGAAAACAGGCCGGCTGGGTGACTGTGAGGAGGAAGCGTAGTCCTAAGCAGAAGCCCCGGGTACACCACCAACCTGTTCACGTCTCTAACCGTTTTTCTCCACTCAGCGACACACCCGCCGAGGAACAAACTCTGGTTATTGGCGACTCTGTTTGGAGAAACGTGAAGCTAGAGACACCAGCGACCATAGTCAAATGTCTTCCAGGGGCCAGAGCAGGCGACATTGATGGAAATTTGAAACTGCTGGCTAAGGCTAATCGTAGATTTGGTAAGATCGTTATTCACGTATTCCTTTCACTTTAACTAGTAGTGACTTCATGGATTTCTTTACAAATAAAATTTTAGACATTAGAGAAAAAATTATTCATAACCATCTTAAAGATTATTCTTCATGTTCGGCTGCTTTCAGCACTGCTGGTATTTGTTTAGACTCTTTGGCTCCAGTTGGTCTTTCAGAGTTAACTTCAATAGTTACTTCCTCCAAACCAGCAACATGTTTATTAGATCCCATTCCTACTAGACTGTTCAAAGAAGTCTTTCCAATTATTGATGTTCCAATCTTAAAAATGATCAGTCTCTCTTTATTAGTTGGCTATGTACCACAGGCCTTCAAGGTGGCTGTAATTAAACGTCTACTTAAAAAGCCATCACTGACCCAGCTGTCTTAGCTAATTATAGGCCAATCTCCAGCCTTCCTTTTCTCTCAAAGATTCTTGAAATAGTAGTTGTAAAACAGCTAACTGATCATCTGCAGAGGAACGGAGTCTTCTTCAGACACTAAGGTTAATTATGGAGTTCCACAGGGTTCTGTGCTAGGACCAGTTTTATTCACATTATATGCTTCCCTTGGGCAGTATTATTAAAAAGCATTGCATCAATTTTCATTGTTATGCAGATGATACTCAGCTTTATCTATCAATGAAGCCAGATGATGCACATCAATTAATTAAACTGCAGGAATGTCTTAAAGACATTAAGGCCTGGATGACCTCTAATTTCCTGCTTCTAAATTCAGATTAAACTGAAATTCTTGTACTCGGCCCCACAAATCTTAGAAACATGGTGTCTAACCAGATACTTACTCTGGATGGCATTACTTTGGCCTCCAGTAACACTGTGAGAAATCTTGGAGTCATTTTTGACCAGGATTTGTCCTTCAATGCACATATTAAACAAATATGTAGGACCGCTTTTTTGCATTTGTGCAATATTTCTAAAATTAGAAACATCCTTTCTCAGAGTGATGCTGAAAAGCTAATTCATGCATTTATTACTTCTAGGCTGGACTATTGTAATTCATTATTATCAGGCTGTCCTAAAAGCTCCCTGAAAAGCCTTCAGCTGATACAAAATGCTGCAGCTAGAGTACTGACAGGGACTAGAAAGAGAGAGCAGATTTCTCCCATATTGGCTTCTCTTCATTGGCTCCCTGTTAAATCTAGAATAGAATTTAAAATCCTTCTCCTCACATACAAGGTCTTGAATAATCAGGCCCCATCTTATCTCAAAGACCTCATAGTCCCACATCACCCCAACAGAGCACTTCACTCTCAGACTGCTGGCTTACTTGTGGTTCCTAGGATACTTAAGAGTAGAATGGGAGGCAGAGCCTTCAGCTTTCAGGCCCCTCTTCTGTGGAACCAGCTCCCAGCTTGGATTCAGGAGACAGACACCCTCTCTATTTTTAAGATTAGGCTTAAAACTTTCCTTTTTGATCAAGCTTATAGTTAGGGCTGGATCAGGTGACCCTGAACCATCCCTTAGTTATGCTGCTATCCACGGGTTTCTGTAAGAGCATACGTAGGCTGCCATGACAGACTGCTGCTTCCACTGTTCAGTTTTATACTTCCGGTTACCCAAAGTCAGAGCCAGAGTTAATGACAAAATTTGGTTACTTTGTGCTTTAACAGGCGGCTTTATTAGTTGGAACATGAGCTCGGATTCAACTTGTGCTGTTGTCAGTTGTCACTACATCAGTCTGTACATTTTTTCAAATTATTTTATTCTGTAAATTTGTTCTTTTCCCCCCAAATTATACTACCCAGTTGCACATCCTATTACTGTATTTTTTCCTTATGTTTTAAGTTTTCCTTTAATGTACAGCCTCTTAATTTTTTATGTTATTTTATTTATAGTGTGACACTACAGCATACAGCCTACACAAAGCTTAAACAATGCCTGCCTTCATGTAAACACGTAGCAGTTAGCAAGATGACAGCTGCGTGTCTCCTCGATCACAGCCTTCAGCCAGTCCAGTGTTTCTGTTTCAGTGATCTGAACACTCTGATATCCAGATCAGTGATTTACCTTCCACAGAATAGCTGCAGCATCACTACATGATTTCCCTAATCAGCGATACAGCAACAGCTGACTGTCTCCACCGCTCCACTTTCCCTTAGCATGACCCATGCTAAGCGCTTAGCTTGGCCAATGCTCTGGCTCGGCTCTACAGCTGCTTTAAGGAAAACAACGTTGCCTTGTTTGTTCAGCTTTACTTTATTGATTTTATTGCTTTGAAGGTAATCTGGTGCTCTTATAATTACGTGATTCCTCGCCATCAACACCTTAAGAACAAACAAGGTAACTGATAATGTGGATGTAGCTGACAATCAGGCCATAACTTCATGTCATTTACACAAGTGACGGGTGAGGCACTGTTACCTCGCTGCTTTTTAAAACATCCTTGCAATGTATCCACATCCGATGTGGTACCATTTAGGCAGGTAAAAGAAACTGCAGTGTTAAAATGTTTAAATGAACGGCAAGTGTGTAAGCCCGCAACCGTGAACAACAGCGCAAACGGAAGTAAACAACCTGCTTCCGCTATGAATTGTGGGTAATGGCACGAAGTCAGGAATACTGTGGATAGGCCTAGTCTGCTGGGGGGTTCACATAATGCACTGTTTCTTTTCATTCACCTTATTTACTTTGTTTATACTTCACTCTGCATTTAATCATTAATTGATATTAATCTCTGGCTCTCTTCAACAGCATGTCTTTTTTTCTCTCCAGGGGAGAGAAAAAAAGACATGCTGGAGGTTTCTTCCTGTTAAAAGGGAGTTTTTCTTTCCCACTGTCGCCAAGTGCTGCTCATAGGGGGTCGTTTTGATTGTTGGGTTTTCTCTGTATTATTGTAGGGTCTTTACCCACAATACAAAGCGCCTTGAGGCGACTGTTTGTTGTGATTGGCGCTATATAAATAAAATTGAATTGAATTGAATTGAAATTGAATTGAAATTAAAAACACACTTACACTTCCTCAGACCTGGTCTCAACCATCGGACTCCAGCAGGCTCCACCCTGAAAGGAGGAGGGGGGTCAGAGCAGCACAGTCTCTTTCAGCATGCACACATGGACATTACATCGCTCTCAGACACACACTGTTAGACACTGATTGTCAGATTGTGTCCTCTTTGTGTTTGTTCTAAATGGAGAACATCAGTGACTCTGTGAGCTGTTAATTAACAGCTCTGGAAAAAGATGCAACAGGTTTGTTGTATTTTTCTGCATGGAAATGATCACAGAGGGACCTGCTGACTTTTTGTTTCCTGATTGTAATGGAAAATTTGCTTTTCAAGTCAAATAACCTCTGTGTACTTCTTTGGTATGTAATTGTAATTTTCTAGTACAAAGACCAAGTGTGCAAAGTAGAAAAATTGCTTTCTAGGTTGTGTCCAAGGCCATGATGCACTTATTATCAGGCTGAAGTTACATGGTGGTGGGAAACTGAACTCCCCACAGATAACAGAACAAGACGTATCAACACAAGGACTATAAAGGAACTGTGGTTATTTTGCTCTTCGGTCAATGCTGATGCGAAGACTGTTCGTGCTGTATTGATCCCTTTGCAAAAGTTATATTCTTACTTTCAATAAATCATCATAAAATCAGTTTGGTTTCAGGGCTCAACTTATTTTTTCCACCACAATCTTGGCAACGAGGATGGGATTTCTCGAGTGACTCCTTCTCTGCTTTGGTGTTGATCCAGGAAAACCTGCGCAGGTGGACTCAACCACTCTGAAAAGTGCTTACCTCCGAGCCCATTATTCAGGAGATGTGCACCTAACAACCGAGAGCGGGGGAGTCACCGCTGAAATCTTAATTGATAAAGAACTCAGAGTGGAGAGCAGGTGAGACCAACTTGATTTTCTGACTGTACTATAATTTCAAGGGTTTTTTTGCTCTTCGGTCAATGCTGATGCGAAGACTGTTCGTGCTGTATTGATCCCTTTGCAAAGGTTATATTCTTACTTTCAATAAGTCATCGTAAAATCAGTTTGGTTTCAGGGCTCAACTTATTTTTCCACAACAATAATCACTGCCTCACAATCTTTTCCTGATTTCAGTTTTTTATTTTCTTTAATTTTGTTTATTTTACAAATAAAACATCAGGAACTTTTACGACTGCAAAGACCAAAACTGATTAACTTTGATTTATCCTTCTTGTGAGGAGCGGGGGGGGGTTGCCAGAGGTTATCTGTACAAACTTTATGAGATTTCACTATTAAACATTTTAAAGAGCATTTCCATAATCATTGTCTGATGCTGCAGCATATCAGTGCTGCTCAGTAGGTGGCTGACATAAACCAAAAGTTCTCAACTAGCAAGTTTAATAGTTCTATTGTGAACCCATCTCTGTACAGATTCAATTGATCTGATCCAGTTGGAGAATAAACAATAAAGACTTTTCCTTTTAGAGATTGGTTTGGAAAGATTCTTACTATAGATGTTCCCAGAAATGTTCTTCTTGGATACCAACTCTAAAAATATTTGTGTTCAACCAGAGTTCCTTTATGAACTATCAGACACTGTCTGTGGCTGCAACAGGCCTCTCCATACCTGAGAGTTTCCAGTCTCAGCTGCTCCAGCAGCTTCACTCCTGCCTCTCCTGGATGGTTGTAGCTCAGGTCCAGCTCTCTCAGATGGGAGGGGTTGGAGCTCAAAGCTGAGACCAGAGACTTACAACCTTCTTCTGTGATCAGACATCCTGACAGCCTGCAGACACAGGACATACTCTTAGCGAAAAGTCATATAGTTGACTAGTCAAAAGAAACCCTCTCCAAATATTAAAAGAAAAAAAAGAAAACATCGGGCAGCATGGTGGCATGTTGTGGTTAGCATTACTGCCTCACAGCTAGACTGACATCTAGGCTTGGGTTTGATCCACCTTGGCCCGGGCCTCTCCCTCTCTGTGTGGAGTTTGCATATTCTCCCCCTGACTGCATGAGTTCTCTCCAGGTACTCTGACTTCCTCCCACAGCACAAAGACATGCAGTTACTGGGGTTAGTTTAATTGGTCACTCTAAATTACCCATAGGTGTGAATGTTTGTCTGTCTCTCTGTGTTAGCCCTGCGACAGGCTGGTGACCTGTACAGGGTGTACCCTGCCTCTCACCCTCTGTCAGCTGGAATAGGCTCCAGCACCCCCGTGACCCTAAACAAGATAAGTGTAAGAGAATGGATGGATGAAAAAAAAAAAATTTAGCAGCAAAAAAGTAACATTCAGCAATGTCTACAGCTAACAAAACCTACATTCAGCAGAGGCGGACTGTCCTTTAGTTTTGCAGGTATTTGGTCATAAAGTCATTCAGACTTTGCTGTTGACAAGATGATGAAAATAATTTAAATAATTTATTTTAATTTAGTGCAAGAAATTATGAACATCTGAAGTAAATTTGATCACAAAGAATCTAATCTTTCTTTCAGGTTATAATATTTCAATGTGGCTGGTAAAAATTACCTTCTGAGGATAAATATATTTAAATGTGTGGAACTGTGAAGAGTTTGTTTTTCTAAATGAAAGGCAAAAACACTCTGACAATTTCTCAATGTTTCCACTCAAATTAGAACATACACTGAATTCACTGAAGGATCTATACAGGATTTTAAAAATAGCTACTTTGACAAATCCCAAACCAAATTTTAAATTATCACAATTTGAACATGTTAAGGCTCCTGACCTGAGTGTTTCCAGTTTACATTGTTGACTTTCCAGTCCAGAACACAACACTTCCACTCCTGAGTCCTTCAGCTCATTGTCACTCAGGTCCAGCTCTCTCAGACTAGAGGACTGGGAGCTGAGAACTGAGGACAGAGCTTGACAACTTCTCTCTGAGAGGTTACAGTCAGTCAGTCTGAAGAGACAATAATGAAATAAGTTATATTTATCTTTTATACTCAAAAGGTTTCAGTGTCTTTAATGCATAAAGCTTTGTGATAACTTACAGAGCTTTCTTTGAGGCTTTGACCACTGGCAGCAGCCTCAGCAGAGCCTCCTCTGAAGCAGAGTATTTCTTCAGGTCAAACACATCCAGATCTTCTTCTGATGACAGTAAGATGAAGACCAGAGCTGACCACTGAGCAGGAGACAGTTTATCTGTGGAGAGACTTCCTGATCTCAGGGACTGTTGGATCTCCTTCACTAGAGAACGATCATTCAGTTCATTCAGACAGTGGAACAAGTTGATGCTTTTCTCTGCAGACAGATTCTCATTGAGCTTCTTCTTAATGTACTGGACTGTTTCCTGATTGGTCTGTGAGCTACTTCCTGTCTGTGTCAGAAGACCTCGTAGGAGAGTCTGATTGGTCTCCAGTGAAAGACCCAGGAGGAAGCGGAGGAACAAGTCCAGGTGTCCATTTGGACTCTGTAAGGCCTTGTTCACAGCACTCTGGTAGAGGTGTTTCTCTGTCTGGGAGGTTGATTGTTCTTCCAGCAGATTGACTCCAGAGTTGATGAAGGTCAGATGGACACGAAGAGCAGCCAGAAACTCCTGAACACTCAGATGGATGAAGCAGAACACCTTGTCCTGGTACAGCCCTCTCTCCTCTTTAAAGATCTGTGTGAACACTCCTGAGTACACTGAGGCTGCTCTGATATCGATGCCACACTCTGTCAGGTCTGATTCATAGAAGATCAGGTTTCCTTTCTGCAGCTGATCAAAACCCAGTTTTCCCAGAGACTCAATCATCTTCCTGCTCTCTGGACTCCAGTGTGGATCTGTCTCAGCTCCTCCATCATACTTGACCTTCTTCACTTTGGCCTGAACCACCAGGAAGTGGATGTACATCTCAGTCAGGGTCTTGGGCAGCTGTCCTCTCTCTCTGGTTTTCAGCACATCCTCCAGAACTGTAGCAGTGATCCAGCAGAAGACTGGGATGTGGCACATGATGTGGAGGCTTCGTGATGTCTTGATGTGGGCGAAAATATTTCTAGCTAGCCTCTTGTCTCTGAATCTCTTCCTGAAGTACTCCTCCTTCTGTGGGTCAGTGAACCCTCTGACCTCTGTCACCATGCCAATGCACCAAGGAGGGATCTGATTGGCTGCTGCAGGTCGTGTGGTTATCCAGAGGTGAGCAGAGGGAAGCAGGTTTCCCCTGATGAGGTTTGTCAGCAGCACATCCACTGAGGTGGACTCTGTAACATCAGCCAGGATCTCAGTGTTGTGGAAGTCCAGAGGAAGTCGACACTCATCCAGACCATCAAAGATGAACACAACCTGGAAGTCTTCAAAGCTGCAGATTCCTGCTTCTTTGGTTTCAGTGAAGAAGTGATGAACAAGTTCCACCAAGCTGAACTTTTTCTCTTTCAGCACATTCAGCTCTCTGAAAGTCAATGGAAACATGAACTGGATGTCCTGGTTGGCTTTGTCTTCAGCCCAGTCCAGAGTGAACTTCTGTGTTAAGACTGTTTTCCCAATGCCAGCCACTCCCTTTGTCAGCACTGTTCTGATTGGTTCATCTCTTCCAGGTGAGCCTTTAAAGATGTCTTCTTGTCTGATTGTTGTTTCTGGTCTGTCTGGTTTCCTGGATGCTGTTTCAATCTGTCTGACCTCATGTTCATCATTGACCTCTGCAGCCCCTCCCTCTGTGATGTAGAGCTCTGTGTAGATCTGATTCAGAAGGGTTGGGTTTCCTGCTTTAGCGATCCCCTCAAACACACACTGGAGCTTCTTCTTCAGAGCAGATTTAAGTTCTTGTCGACAGAGTGGAGCAATGTATTCTGAAAATGCAATAATAAGCTATTAAAATGAATTATTATATATTAAGTAGGCCAACATGTTGGTCCATCTCTTGAGACATTAGTAAACATTTTATTTTTGCAGCAGCTTAAATCTTCAGAGAAATCCTCTTACTGCTCTGCAGACGGTCAGCCAGCTCCTCCTGCTTCATTCTCCTCAGGAAGTGCAGTGTGATCTTCACAAAAGCCTCTCTGCTTCTCTTCTGCTCTTTATCCTCACCCTCCAAGGCCGTGCCACCCTCCCCATGACTCTCTGAGCATTCTGGGTAATCTGGACTCAGAACCTTCTGGATCTTCTTCAGCTCGTTCTTCACAAAAGTGATGATGTTGTCCTCCAGCAGCTGGAACAGAATACTATATGAACGACCCAATCAGACTGAATCATAGAGCCAAACATCAGATCACAATGAGAATCTACTGGTCTACAGCAAAGATGTTTCTAAAATAAATGCAGTCAAACTTCACTCATTTTAGGCCACTGAGATTAAAAATGATGCTTAGTTGTTGGTTGGTTCTAGTTTCCATGATATGCTTCAAGGTCTGTTTTAAAACCAAAACTTCTTCATTGAAACCAGAAACCACTAAAACTTATGATATTAAGTTATGAAATCTTATGATTTTATTTTTATTTGACCTTTGACCTCTAATCTGACCTTGGATTTGACTTTCCTAATAGTAGAAAATTTGAAATGCTGCAACGTAAAATTACTCAGAAAATATTCCCACTATGGGTTGCCCATAGATAAGGTCAAATGTGCTTTAGATCCTATATGGAGTAGCCTGCATGGGGCCCATGTGTGTTTTCTTTGAGCAAACCCACTGTGGGGTTCACACAGGATTTGCTTTTGGGGGGCCTAAAAGGGAAAAACTGCTATGGACCCCCAATGAGGTTTTTGTGGACAAGCACGCATGTTCATATTTTTAAGGATATTAAAATATTGTACAAGCAGGAGTTAAAGTGATCTGGAACCTTCAATTAATGAGAAATTAAATCTCACATATTACACATGAATATGACTGTGGTGCTCCAGCTGACAGCATAGAGATACTTGCTCAGTAATAACAAGATAATGACATCCACACAAAATGTTCTGATCACTTCCTCTGCATTTCCTCTGTTGCTGCTCTACATGGTTAAATAAAAATGGTTGTGGAGCATCTATAGACAGAGATCAAAATCCATAAGAAAAAGCACATTTTCTCTGTGAAGCAGACATCTTTGGTAACAATGTTGAGCAGTGCAATCCACTGGTGTACAAAGTGCAGCATGGAGATGACTGAAAGAACAGATGTAACAGTAGTTGTTGTACATGTACAAACCATAAATATGGAGTCCAGCTGTGTTTGATGCTGCTGGGCAGACTGACCACTGGGAACCTCTGAGCTCTCCTGATCCACTCTGTGAAGGAATCATGAAGAATTAGCTCTCATCCACACAGGGACCAACACAAGCTCAAAGTCCATGAAGTGATGTTTGGATGAAGAGTGAAGCAGATGACTCCCTGTAGCAGCAAAGCTTTACTAGCCCTCAGTGATCCCACTGAGAATCTACAGCTCAGTCTGCAGCTGTTCACAGCTTTCAGCTCACTGTGGTTTAGTCCTAACAGCTCTCACCAACTCCTTCACAAAGATTTCCTTTCAGCTGAAGCGCCCTGGAGTAAGACAGTCTCTCTCTCTGTGCTTTCACTGCTGAGCTCCCAGTTCTCAACAACTTCCTCTGAGTCACTAAAACACTATAGATCGAATGCACTGTGTGAAATGATTTGGTTTGGAAGTAGCACTGATCAATTCGAGCTCTGTTTCCTTTCAACAAATGCCTGCTACTCTTTGGAAATGTCTTTAGGAGACTCAGCATTTCCTTCCATCAATCTGTTTATTAGCTGAAAAATAATCAGTCTGATCTTTTCTATCTCTGCGTATTAGAGGAACTAATACATGCTTCTACATTTAGAAGGCCTGACTGCAGTATTCTGCTCTCTGTTCTACCTACAAATGTTAGAAATAGAAACTAGAACTGATTCAGAACTGCATCCAGAATGCTTACGAGGACCAGAAGGAGAGAAATGGTTCCACCTATTTGAAGTCCCTACACTGACTGCCTGACAGTTACTGATTTGAAAATCACTCCACTGTTTTTACTGTTTGAAACCTTCATGCTCACATGGAAGCAACGTATGAACCATTACAGCCCCTCAGACATGTGAGGATAGAACAATGATCCATAAACCTTCATGAAGACAAACGAGTCAGGACATCAAATACAGACTCACAAAGGTGTCTCCTGTGTTTGAAGCACAGCTCAAAGGAGCCCCCTGCTGGAGCAGCTGCAGTCCTACAGACACTCAGCCTCTTCACTACACAAACACCTCCTACAACATCCATTCTTTACACTCTGACTGCTGTGTTTGTGGAACAAACTCCAACACACACCGCTTCACATATGAACACAGAAATGTGTGTGAAAAAGAGCTGAGCTGACATTAAACATGATGGAGAATTTATTCAGAAACACTGAGTCAGGAACAACATTTAGACACACATTACCTCTCTGCAGGAGGACGAACACCTGATTTAAAGTCAATAATAATGCCCTTTGACCAGTCACTCTTTAAGGACACACAGCTGGGTTCAGGTTCAGGTTCAGAAGTTTTTGGTCTCTGTTGGATCCTAAAAAAAAAAAAAGACATGTTAATTTTCATGAGGCAAAAGGGAAAATTTGAAAATACTAAGATACGAGGAAATTTGTGCATCACAGCATCTCAGTGCAGAGAAGAAGGATGAATAAAATAAATGAATTAAAATAGAATAGAAAACAATATATACATAAAATATATATTGATTTACATATACACACTTGTACATCAGAACACTATATACATATGTAGTCAGTAAGATACACAGCATACACAGTAGCATTATATGAGTTAGAGTTATAAATAAAATGTATCTGGACTGTATGGATAAAGTTATGGCAGTGGAGTTAAAGTGTCCAAGTGATTCATGACATCATGATGTGTTATACAGTCTAACTGCTGTTGGAATGACTGACCTGTGGACGCGCTCCTTCCTGCTGCCATCATGTTTCAGTCTCTGACTGAAGGAGCTGCTCGGCTCACCCACGGTCTCATGCAGAGGGTGATGGAGGTCATCCATGGTGGATGTCAGCTTTGCTAACATCCTCCTCTCACCCACCACAGACTCCAGAGGACATCAGCACAGAGCTCAACCTTTGTTTGTTAATCCTGCTCAAAACACAGACATGAAGGAACAAATGAGTCACATCAGAAATAATTAATACTGATCCAAATTCAAACAATCAAACTGAGAACACTTTATCCAAAATACAAACAAGGAGGCACAAAAACTAAGAAATACTCACTCTTTAGGTAAAAAAAGTTCTTCTTTAAAGTAAACACCAACATCCTGTCAAAGGATGTTGGTGTTTACTTTGAGGGCTGAGTTCAGGTTCAGGTTCAGGTTGGTTTCTGTGAATAATGATGGAGCAGTGATGTGAGTGCTGAGCTGTGACATGGCAGGGTTGGTACACCATTTTCAGGATCAAAATCAAGCACTTTCAAAGTCAATTTTCAAAATTTTCCAGCACATTAAGGGGCCATTCACAATTATCAATATCCTGGTTCTTTGGTATTTTAATGTAACAGGAAGTATTAAAAACACATCCTGGTGTTGAAAAATTCTGGAAATCCTGTCCTCTGTACACAGTGGAGCCGGTCCTGTGCTAAAAATTGATTTCTGGTATTTTCCAAAAAAAAAATCATTACTGGTATTTATATTACTGTAAATGACTTGTGGACCTATAATCCATTAAGCATATCTCAAACATGATCTCTTATGAATGAATATCAATTCATTTTGAGTCATAGAGAACATTTCTGTCACATGATAGAAGCTGTGATCAGTTTTTGAGAACACCTGCATACAGTGTTGTCAACTTAGTGACTTTGTCACGAGGCCCTTTCAGTTTAAATTGCTGTAGATTAATTTTTTGCCTAAAAATCTGTGAAATGTGTCAAACATATCCCTCATGAATGATATTATGTCACTATGAGTGAGAAACAACAGTCCTGTCACAGGTAGAAGCTGCAGTCACTTCTTGGCAAAGTCACTTTCATATATTCTTTATTAATGAGGGTAAAAACTATCAGTGACATTAAAAATGTCTTTTTTCCTGAGAGATCTGCAAAGAGGGCTGCAGAAACTACAACAAATATAGCATTACAGTTCCATAAAGAGCAGCCAAAACACTCATTAAAACAGTGACTCTTTGTCTTTGGGGGAGGGACGAGGTCACAAACAGACTGACAGGTCACATGCAGATGTGCAGGCCAGGTACATCTGCACTTTATGACTCATTTTCTTTCTCCATTTCATAATCAAACTATTTCATAATCAAACTATCAGATAATTATTTTTATTTTAAAAAGCTGTTACAATCTTAAGCACTTTCAAGCACTATATCCAAAATCCAAGCACTTTTCAAACCTTGAAAGGACAATATTAAAATTCAAGCATTTTCCAGCACCCCTACAAACCCTGACGGTTGCTAGGTGACATGAGTGACTCTGGGGTGAGGGCAGGTGCCACTGATATGAAGGTACAGCCGCTCAGTTCCGGCCTTTGCCATCTTCGCGCCCCCTGAATTTAGACACAGTTTGTGTTGTGCTGCTCTAAAATAAGATGCAGGGAGTGCGGGGTGCACTCCTGCTTGCTAATTGTCATGATAGAACAGCGAACAGTGAAATTCTCAGCCCGGCGCAAGACGACCTCAGCATGGTGCGACCGCTGGCTCGAACCCTGACATTATTATAATAACAAGACAACCATGTTGTTTACTCTCCACTTCAGATAAATACAGTCAAAGTGTGCAAACGGTACCAAACATCCAGGAATATGAGCATTGTGTTGAATTGTTGAGTAAAGAACAGATATGATGAATTTTATGGCTCAGCTCCTTGAGGTTTTGGGGTCTATAGACTGGAAACATAAATGGTAGTTTTTAAATAGCACTTTTCTTCTCTCAGAGCACTTTATTCACCACATCTGCATCCACACATTCACACATCTGAGTGCTTTTCTATCTACAGTCACACTCAGCAGCAACTCGGGGTTCAATCAAACCAACAACCTTCTGATTAGTAGATGACCTGCTCTACCTCCTGGGCCACAGCCAGGAGCTCACAGACAGATGGATGGTGTGATGATCCCGCTTTAAATCACGTGGGAGGACAAAATCCCAGATTCTCCACATTCCTTGGAAAGATCAACAAAACTTCCTGAAAAGGGCTGATTTATCATTTCCAGCCAATCAACAAGTGATTAATAATTTATAACCAAACATTCCTCTTTGGATCATCTGTACTGTTACTATGTCTGTAGATATATTTCACATGTTTATGTTGAACAAAGTTTTTGTAGTTCTGATTTTTAGAAGACTTTGTTACATTTAATGGTTCAACAGCATTTTATGACTATTTCAGAGTTTGTGAATATTTCAATATGATAACACAGTCAGACTCTCTGATGTTCAAAAATCCCCTCAGTGCTGTTTTAGAGTCTTAAAGTGGTTTCTGCAGCACAATCATCAATCTGAGAAACGTTCATATCATCTCTAACATCATCTCCCAGCTGTGACAGCAAAGTCTGATCAGTGCGATCATTGTGGTGAGTGATTGTCTAAAGTGACAAAGATTAGTTTAAGCAGATATTATCACACCAATGTAGAGAAAGCTGCCTCAGTATCCACAGAGTTACAGAGTTATAAATGTAGAGCTTGCTGAGCTGAGAATGAATTTACCGTGTCCATAGATCACTGGCTCTGTCTCAGCTCTGATGATAACAGCCTCATTTTAAAGTCAGTCAGTGGAGGAGAACTAACTGACATTTCAGTCTTTAAACACAAACTTTGTGCTCTGACATCAACTGAATGAATGAGGCTCAGCAGGAGGGGAGCAGTCAGGGAGAGAGCTGATGGAGTGAAAGCTGACTGATATGTACTCATCCTTAAATATTTTGGGTCATTAACACACAGATGTAACTATTAACATCTGACATGTGGTCGGTCTGATCCAGTCAGTCTGTGAGTTAAAGGACTGTCTGGGTGTGAACAGTTACTTCCTGTGTTGGAGGAGAGCCAACAGTTTGAGACGCAGTACTTTTAGTCAGAGGTCTACATGCTGAATAAAAATCTGTATTCAATAATATATAGATATATGACCTCTCTCGTCAGTCCCTCTGATGTCTCTGTGAGCCCCGCAGTGTGAATATAAAGACTCCGGAGCTCAAAGGCTTCAGCGGACTGTTGGACGGAGCTCAGGCCGCAAGTAGTGTCTCAGTGAGCGGCATTGCAGTAGCTCCTCTCCGCCTCCTCCACCCACTGATGGAGGCAGGAAAAGCTGCTTTCAGTCCTCAGTGAGTGGATCCACAGCAGGGGCGTGGTGGCCATCGGGAAGTTCGGGAGGTTTCCCGAACTGCCGGTCGTTTCCAGGCCGAACCGGCCGGTGATGAGATTTTTTTTTTTTACCCAATTAAGTGTGGCCGACTTGGGTTACGGTGAGTGATCACTCCTTTTTTTGTTTCTCTCTCTCCGTTTACTTGCTCTCTACATGACGTCATACCACACCTGTGGTTGATTTGTAAAGTGGCGTCCCGTATGATAAAGGCATCCAGTTTGCGAGGTGGATTATTCCTCTGTTTAGCCTAAGGGTGGAAGCAACAGAGCAGCCCGGTTGAATGGTGTGAATACGACAGGTAGGCGCTGCATTTAACTGCTGTGGCTGTGTGTTTAAGCAGTTACTGACGTGCATTTAATTGCAGTGTAGCTGCTGCATACAGGAGCCTTGACTTTTAGCGTGGTGGTATATCTGCAAACCTGCCTTTCCGGACTCCTGGGTTTCTAAAAATACCTGTTATCAGCACCCATTGCAGTTAATACTCCTGCTGTATGCTTTATGCATGCCAGCAGTGATTTCCCCCCCCCCGATCGTCAGTCTGCTGTTTTGCCTGCAGGGGACTGTTTTGCCAAACGAGGGTTGTCTTGACTAGCGAAATACTGTGTTATTGAAGGGTCTCTGTTCTGCCCTGAGAAAGATGTTGTGACGCCTCGCTAACTGATTTGCCTGGATTAAATATATCGCCCCGGTTTGATACATCCTACGGGAATTGACGGTGATGTAGTGGTGGGATTGAATCCAGCTTGGCGTCCTTTCTTTTTACTATTGTGGGTTTTTAAAACATTTAATCCCAGTGTGCGTGTGTGTGCTCATACTGGGCATTTTAGAATTGTTTTTTTTATTGTTTACTTTTTACCAATTTGTTGTTGTAAGGTGCTCATTTGTGCGATTGTCGCACCTCACTGTGTTTTTTTATTTTTGTGTTTTATATTTTATTTTTTCTGGTTTTTAGGTGTGATTGGAGCGAGAGGACCCAGATCAGGTGCTAGCTATTCTGAGGGAACTGTATGGCAACACTCAATCATATATTAACTTGCAGCAGGCTTTCTTTTCCAGGAGGCAACGAGAGGGAGAGACACTGCAGGAGTTTTCATTGGCATTAATGGCCCTGATGGAACAGGTAGAGCGCTGTGCGCCCTATGGAGTTCCCAATGCCGAGGGTTTGTTGCGTGACCAGTTCATTGAACAGGTAGCTGATGGTGCCCTGCGTCGGGAACTGAAGCAATATGTTCGCCGTGTGCCTCGGGCCACCTTGTTGGAGGTCCGAGGAGAGGCAATTAGATGGGAGAGGGAAGGGCTCCCGGGGAGTTTCCAGGAACATCACCACCCACTCCCCGTAGCATGTGGCTTCCAGTGTGGGGTACAGGGCAGCTCAGGTCATACTCCGCTCCGTCCCGTTAATTTAGAGCTAGGTGAGCTCCGGGAGCTGTTAAAACACCAGCAGGAACAGTTGCAGCAGCTTACTCAGACAGTGGCTTCTCTGCAACGTTCACGGACACCTAGCCGGCCTGTGTTAAAGGGGCCGGTGATTTGTAGGCGGTGTCAGCAGCCCGGGCACTTCGCCAGGGAGTGCGATGGGGAGCGGGTATCACGCCATGTTCGTGTGGGTGCAATGGCTGGTACTTCGGGTAACTCTGTAGACCTGCGCTCTTCTGCTGGGTCGTCGGAAAACTGACGCCCACTGAGCTGATGAGCCACGGTTCAGTGGGGGGGTCCCTAGGCTCCATAGAAAAACAGCTGAGCAACCTAATGTCATCGTGTCCAACAATGAATGTTTTGTTAGGGGGGGTAGCTGTCCCATGTCTAATAGATACGGGCTCGATGGTCTCTACTGTGACCGAAAGTTTCTTTCTGGAGCATTTTGCCCCCTGGGGACAGGAGCGTTTGCAGTCTTGCCAGTGGTTACAGCTTCGGGCTGCCAATGGCTTGGCTATTCCCTATGTTGGTTATTTGGAGCTCAGTGTGTCACTTTGTGGTAAGGTGATGTCTGGCTGTGGGGTACTGATAGTAAAAGACCCCCCTGGTGTGGTGTCTGCCCCTGGAATCTTGGGGATGAATGTTATTCGCCGGTGTTACAAGGAGCTATTTGGGGAGCATGGTCCAGCCTTGTTTCATTCATGTGCTGTATCCCAGGCTCCAGAATCAGTTGTGGAGGCCCTGCAGCAATGTCATCAGGCTGAGGTGCAAGTTCCAAGGGACCCAGTTGGGACCATTAAGGTACGAGGTCCCCGAACAGTATGCATCCCAGGAGGAACTATGAAGTTGGTAGCCACCACTTGCGCGGAGCAGTTTTCAGGCCAGACTGTCCTGTTTGAACCTTTGGAGTCAGGATTGCCAGCTGGGTTACTTGCTTCCCCATGTCTTGTACAGGTGACCAGAGGTACAGTGTACCTCCCTGTGACCAACGTGGGGACAGCCGAAGCCTTTCTGCACCCACGCACTAACCTCGGGGCGCTAAGCAAGGTAGAGGTTGTTAGCCTCCCGGCAGGGGTTAGTGAGGAGCGGGGACCCCTTGCCACAGTTTTCACGCAGGCTGCTTCGACTTCTTGTCAGGATAAAATCGAGGAAGTGGATTTGTCGGTCTTGACCAGGTCAGAGCAACAGGAGGTAAAGTCTTGTTTGCAGCGGTACAACTCCGTGTTCTCCAGCGGGGATGGGGACTTGGGCTGTATAACCCTCATTTCACATGAGATACCGCTGCTTGATGACACCCCTGTTCGGCAACGATACCGGCGAATCCCACCTTCAGATTATGAGGCCGTCAGGGCTCATATCAACCAGCTTCTGGAAGCCCAGGTGATTAGGGAAAGTAGTAGCCCTTATGCCTCTCCAATTGTCCTGGTCCGTAAAAAAGATGGTAGCCTGCGCTTGTGCGTAGACTACCGGCTGCTTAACAGCAAGACCAGGAAAGACGCATTTCCCTTGCCCCGTATTGAAGAGAGCCTGGACGCACTGGCTGGAGCTTGTTGGTTCTCTACTCTCGATCTGGCCAGTGGGTACAACCAAGTTCCAGTTGTTGAACAAGACAAACCAAAGACCGCGTTTTGTACGCCCTTTGGATTGTTCGAATGGAACCGCATGCCATTTGGGCTGTGCAACGCTCCCAGTACCTTCCAGCGGTTGATGCAACGGCTGTTTGGGGACCAGCAGTGTCAGTCGCTGCTGCTATACTTGGATGATATTATCATCTATTCATCCACGGTATCCCAACATCTGCAGCGGCTAGAGGTTGTCTTGGCCCGACTTCAACAGGAGGGACTTAAGGTTAAGCTCGAGAAATGCGCCTTTTTCCAGCGAGAGGTGAAGTATTTGGGTCACGTGATTTCTAGGGAGGGAGTTGCTACAGACCCCGCTAAGATTGAGGCAGTGGCAAAGTGGCCTCGTCCCACAAGTGTAACCACTTTGCGTTCCTTTTTGGGCTTTGCCAGCTATTATCGCCGTTTTGTGGAGGGGTTTGCGATGTTGGCTGCCCCTCTGCATAGGTTGGTCGCTGCTATAGATGGCACGAAATCAAGGAAGGGTTCGGGGCGGGCTCTGGGTGAAGCCTGGACACCACAGTGCGAGGAGAGTTTTGAGGCTCTCAAGGCCCGGCTGGTGTCAGCCCCAGTGCTAGCTTATGCCGACTTCAAACAACCTTTTGTGTTGGAGATCGATGCTAGCCATAATGGCCTGGGCGCCGTTCTTTCTCAGGAAACTGAGAATGGGGTTAGGCCAGTGGCTTACGCCAGTCGGGGCCTGCGGCCCACTGAGCGCAACATGACCAATTACAGCTCCATGAAGCTGGAATTCCTGGCGCTCAAGTGGGTCGTGACCGAAAAGTTTCGTGAGTACTTGCTGGGTCATAAGTGCACGGTCTTCACCGACAATAATCCCTTGAGTCATCTTCAGACGGCTAAGCTGGGTGCTCTTGAACATCGATGGGCAGCCCAACTGGCACGCTTTGATTTCGAGATAAAGTATCGACCAGGCCGCAGCAATAAAAACGCTGATGCGCTCTCTCGCCAGTGCGAGTCTGGCCAGGAGCTGGCAGAGTCTGCAGTCTCTGGGTTGCCGGTCCCTGCTCTCCTTCAGCAGGCTCCTTGTCCGGGACCAATGCTTCTGACCATGCAGTCGGCCATTTCAGCCTTCCCTTCCCTTTCTCCTGCTGAGCTTCAGGTGTTGCAGGAAGACGACCCCTTGCTGAAGGATTTCTTGGTCTTTTGGAAGCGGCAGGTGCCTCCCTCTCCAGAGGAGAGACGGCAGGTTCCTGGGCTTGTACTGGTTTTGTTGAGGCAATGGGATCGGTTGGCAGAGAGGGATAGGGTGCTGTCTCGCCGGACTTGGCGTTCAGACGGGGGTGAGGAGCGCCTGCAGTTGGTCCTCCCTGAAGTGCTTAGGTCACAGGTGTTGAAATGGTTGCATGATGACCATGGACACCAGGGTGCAGAGCGTACTTCTGAGTTGGTTAGGCAGCGCTGTTACTGGCCCGGCATGTCTTCTGACATTAAGCAATGGGTCCAGAGGTGTGAGCGCTGTCAAGTAGCCAAAAGGGTAGGATCTGGGTCATATAGCTACATGGGCCATCTATTAGCATCAAGACCCAATGAGATTGTGGCTATGGACTTCACTGTCCTGGAACCCTCTCGTGATGGATTTGAACACGTGTTGGTAATCACTGATGTATTCAGTAAATACACGGTTGCTGTTCCCACTCGAGATCAGCGGGCTTCTACGGTAGCCCAAATTTTGATGCAGGAATGGTTCTTCAAATTCGGGGTTCCTAGTCGGATTCACTCCGACCAAGGGCGGAACTTCGAGAGTTCTCTGATCAGACAGCTATGCGAGCTGTATCGGGTAGATAAATCTCGTACCACCCCCTATCATCCAGCTGGAAATGGGCAGTGTGAGAGGTTTAATCGGACCCTCCATGATTTGCTGCGCACCCTTCCCTCTTCTCGGAAGCGGGACTGGGCATCGTGTTTACCACATGTGCTGTTTTGTTATAACAGTACCCCCCATCAGAGTACAGGTGAATCACCTTTTCTGCTGATGTTCGGCAGGGAACCTAGGCTCCCTGTGGACTTCCTGCTGGGTCGAGTTCAGGATCCCGTGCCGGGAGAGGTACAGGATTGGGTAGTAGAACATCGCACCCGGCTAAATATTGCCTTGGCAGGGGCCCGTGAATGGCTGTCTGCAGCCGCTGCTCGACGCAAAGAGCGCCATGACCAAAGAGTGCATGCTGCACCTTTGGCGCTTGGTACATTGGTTTATTTGCGCGATCATGGTGTGCGAGGTCGGCACAAAATTCAAGATGCCTGGAGTTCTGTTTTACATCAGGTCATGAAGGCACCTCAGGGCGATGGGGCTGTTTACACCGTTGCCCCAGTGGGGGACCCGGGTAAGGTTCGACAGGTCCATCGGGACATGTTAAAAGCGCGGGTGGGCCCAGGGTCATCTGTACCTTCCCAGGAGATCCCACCCACAGTGGCTGACAGTGAACCGGATTCAGGTAGTGAGGATGATGTGGTGGTGTTGGTGTCAAGGGTTCCGCAACAACTTGTTGTACCTAGACCAACAAGCCCCGCTACCCCAGTGGTCCCCAGACCATTGTTTACATCTGACGTGCCAGCTCAACAGGTACATTGTTCCCCCTTACCCCTTGTGGAGCACGGGGGAGCCAGTGAGTTGCCCTTGCGACGGTCTGCACGTGCTACAGCAGGCCAACATTCCAATGTTCATCACCTCCCACGGTCGGTCGGCTCGCAAGTGAATGTGCCGTCATCTTCGGCATTGATTGCTAGCACCCAGAGGTCGATTTTTAGGCCTTGGTGTTAGTTTTGGATGAATAATCGCCGGGGCGGCGATTCAAAAGTAGGGGGTAGATGTGGCCGACTTGGGTTACGGTGAGTGATCACTCCTTTTTTTGTTTCTCTCTCTCAGTTTACTTGCTCTCTACATGACGTCATACCACACCTGTGGTTGATTTGTAAAGTGGCGTCCCGTATGATAAAGGCATCCAGTTTGCGAGGTGGATTATTCCTCTGTTTAGCCTAAGGGTGGAAGCAACAGAGCAGCCCGGTTGAATGGTGTGAATACGACAGGTAGGCGCTGCATTTAACTGCTGTGGCTGTGTGTTTAAGCAGTTACTGACGTGCATTTAATTGCAGTGTAGCTGCTGCATACAGGAGCCTTGACTTTTAGCGTGGTGGTATATCTGCAAACCTGCCTTTCCGGACTCCTGGGTTTCTAAAAATACCTGTTATCAGCACCCATTGCAGTTAATACTCCTGCTGTATGCTTTATGCATGCCAGCAGTGATTTTCCCCCCCCCCGATCGTCAGTCTGCTGTTTTGCCTGCAGGGGACTGTTTTGCCTGCAAGGACTGTTTTGCCAAACGAGGGTTGTCTTGACTAGCGAAATACTGTGTTATTGAAGGGTCTCTGTTCTGCCATGAGAAAGACGTTGTGACGCCTCGCTAACTGATTTGCCTGGATTAAATATATCGCCCCGGTTTGATACATCCTACGGGAATTGACGGTGATGTAGTGGTGGGATTGAATCCAGCTTGGCGTCCTTTCTTTTTACTATTGTGGGTTTTTAAAACATTTAATCCCAGTGTGCGTGTGTGTGCTCATACTGGGCATTTTAGAATTGTTTTTTTATTATTGTTTACTTTTTACCAATTTGTTGTTGTAAGGTGCTCATTTGTGCGATTGTCGCACCTCACTGTGTTTTTTTATTTTTGTGTTTTATATTTTATTATTTCTGGTTTTTAGGTGTGATTGGAGCGTGACGAGCCAGTAGCAGTGCGGGCCCTTCTTGGTGGTGGGATTTTTGTCCAGTTTTGTGGTCACGATTGCTGTGCTGCACTTGCGGTGAGATTGTTGCGTGTATTGTCGTGATTATTCTTTTTTCTTTTTGTTGTCAAGGTCCCCTGCTACTGGTAAGTTTAGCTTGGCTTTTATTTTATTTTTTTGGTTTATTTATTTTTGTTTATCTTGAGGTTGCGTGAGCGCCTACTGTTGTGGTTTTATTTCTGGTTTTATGTGCTTATTTGTTAAATAAAGAAATTGTTAGTCCAGAACTATATCTCTGTCTCCGTGTATTTTCGAACCTGTGTATATTTTAAGGTGTTTAATTTAATTTTATTCGATTAATCCTTTCTGGAGGGTGAAATTCCCTCCGGTGGCGTTGTCGCAGCAATTTATTAAGACACCAGAAAGAGGCCTGTGACCACACCGTCACATAAGCACAGCAGCGCTCGCCGCTGCAGCTCTCGCGGCCACAGGTGCAGTCCGCACCTGACAAATAGTGTTCTACGAAGCTGAAGTTGGTTTCCGATTGCAGCTTCCGATTCGGGAAATGGCTAAAGGGCCATTCCACTTAATTTTTCGCTACCTTCAGCATCTTTAATCTGCTCTAGTTAAAAATCTACAACACCTACACACTTCAAACCTTGACTAGATTATTCTGCACTAATAGCAGAGTATTTAAAACCAAGTGTGTGATTTGTGAAACCTTTATCTGATTTGTGAAACTTCGATAAAGGCACATTTCAGCACTTTTTTTGCATCTGGACCACACTAGAACTGCCCCAGCTCCAAAACTACAACACCTACACACTTCAAACCTGGACTAGATTGTTCTGCACTAATAGCAGAATACTTTAAACCAAGTGTGTGATTTGTGAAACCTTTATCTGATTTGTGAAAATTCAATAAAGGCACATTTCAGCACTTTTTTTCCATCTGGACCACACAACAACTGAACTCCTCCTTCTCTGAAATTTGCATTATTTTGCTGTTATTTCCTCTTTTAACTTTTTGTTTTCTCTAATTTTTTTCATCTTCAGTGTAGCAAGATTTGGTCTTGTGTTCTTTTTATCTCTGATACCAACTGGGATAATGCTTCCAACAACTTCATGATCTCTTTCTTCTTGTATTAACCTTTTGCTCTTCTTTAACACAGAAAGTACTCCTACATAAGTGCTTCTTTTTCAGTGTCGTGTATCTGCTTAAACCCCCAGTTGGTCATGGTAGACGGCTGTTCACACTGACGATGGGAAGGTTCTTCCAGGTTAAAAGAAGTGTTTGTTCTTCGTTGTCGCTACATGCTTGCTTGCTATAAGGGTTTGCTGCAAAGTTAAAGACAAATGCAAATCATTGTCCGCTGTGGCTCCATGCTGATCAAAGAGTGAATGTTGCACGTCCATGACTGGATGCTATCTGCTGGGTTTCCTCAGATAAAGAAACTGCTTGGAACAAGTGTGAATAATAATCTGAACTTTACTGGCTTGTTTGATTACTACTATCAATTGAAATGTATGTATTATTAGGTTTAATTGACCTTTTTTTAAGGTAAGGCTTCCTTTAGGTTAGGGGGGGTTTCAAATCCAGGGCTCCAGGGCTGGTGTCCTGCAACTTTTAAATGTATCTCTGCTTTAAAACACCTGAGTAAAATAATGACGTCATTAGCACCTGTTCTTCATGCTCATTGACTTATGAAAAAAGACCAGTAGCGCAACAAAAACATTTTTCAAAAGAAATCTGTTTGAAAGTCCACTGGTCACAACAAAGATAGGTAGAAATAGGTGAGGTGAAGCAGGGTCTGAAATAATGAAACATGTTAGCGTAAACCCTTTGTAACCTTTATTAGAATGTAAAGTAAATATTTGTATTTTTAGAAAACAGTTTTTACCATTACATTTTTGGATGTAACGCAGGCATTCATAAATGCACTGGAAAACACCAGAGCACTAACCAGGGCTGAGGCAGTGGAACAAATTGAACATGGCCAAGTGGAGGAGAGGTAAGAGAATTAAAATGACTGAAGCAATATGACAATCTAAAAATAATCATGTATAAGAAACAGAAAAAGAATTCAAATGATTCATAACTTAATGCCTTTTTTGCAGTGAGAGAGAGGAGAGCTTCTCATGCAACTACGAGCAGAAATAGAGAGACGATCAAATCTCTAAAATCAATGAAAAGCTGTGAAATAAAAGTGTTCACAAGTTTGAAGTTTGGCATGTTTTTATGGTTTTAACTATGACCTGTCATACTAACACACACTTGTCTATTTTGACTTTTCTTTTCATTGTGCTCTAATTATTTGGCCAGTACGATAGAATAATCTAGTCCAGGTTTGAAGTGTGTAGGTGTTGTAGTTTTGGAGCTGGAGCAGTTCTAGTGTGATCCAGATGCAGAAAAAGTGCTGAAATGTGCTTTTATTGAATTTTCACAAATCAGATAAAGGTTTCACAAATCACACACTTGGTTTAAAGTATTCTGCTATTAGTGCAGAATAATCTAGTCCAGGTTTGAAGTGTGTAGGTGTTGTAGTTTTGGAGCTGGAGCAGTTCTAATGTGATCCAGACGCAAAAAAAGGTGCTGAAGTCACACTTTATTGAAGTTTCACAAATCAGATAAAGGTTTCACAAATCACACACTTGGTTTTAAATACTCTGCTATTAGTGCAGAATAATCTAGTCCAGGTTTGAAGTGTGTCGGTGTTGTAGTTTTTTAACTAGATCAGATTAAAGATGCTGAAGCTAGCGAAAAATTAAGTGGAATGGCCCTTTAGCCATTTCCCGAATCGGAAGCTGCAATCGGAAACCAACTTCAGCTTCGTTAAAGTTCTCTTGTCTTAAAATGATGGTTTGTCCGTTGTAAGATCGGATAAAAGGCCTCTCCAAACCAAGCTCCCGGGCTGAATTTTATCCCCAGCCCGCCCCTGATCCACAGTAACAACGACTCTGAGCTCAGCTGCTGACCATCAACTAACTCTGAGCTGATTCACGGACTCTGATCACACACACACACACACACACACACACATTAAATGGCGGATGACCGTTTAACGATCGGCCTCCTCCGTCCCTGCTCCCACTTCCAGTTGTGAGTCCGTTACCGTGAACTATGGAGCGGCAGATTTGTGCTGTTTGTAAGCTGCACACAGCTGATGTTAGCCAGGAAAAGCTCACAGACTGCTTCATTACCTTCACACGGAGCTTCACACGGAGACAACAAACTGCGCCACCAGATCAGGAAAGTGAAAGTGAAACTTTGAGGAACATCCGGGGAAAAGTCTCCCGGAATGCTGGGAACAAGTCCTGAGCGCCCCCTACAGGCAGCAGGAGCTGCTTGGATTATATGAAGAAACTGTGCACATCTAAACTCTATTATAATAATAACTATATTATTGGCCTCCGCCCTTCATTGATTTGTGGGCTTTATAGATGTTTTTATGGAGACCAAGAAAGAGAAGGAGAACTGCAGACAGCATTAACATTAAAGAAAGTTTCCTTTAACTCCTCACATGGAAAACTCTTCAAGTTTCACTGTATATTATTGCTGTGTCCTAGAAACATGCTGCCTCGCCTTTCCCAGCACTTCCTGAACGGCTGCATTTTCCTTCAAAAGGAATCACATGTTGATGTGTTTGCAGAGCTGCAGCTCCCTCACTGAGGAAATCCATCACTGCTGTTTGAATAAAGCTTTTTCTTCAATGATGAACTCGGCCGTGTCAGCAGAAAGGAAATCAAAGTCAGCGCACGATGACATGAAGACGTTTGCATTGTGACTGAGGACAAAAACCTCCACAGTTTCATCTCTGCAGCTTTAAAGATAGAAAGTGAATTTAGATCAGCTGCAGGAACGTTACGGAAAACAGACGCAATATGGAAAAATCCAGATTCCACATTGATTTCAGTCACCATCATGTTAGGATATGATGTTATATTAACTTACAGTGAGCAGCGAGGTCACAGCCAAAAACACAGCAAAGTGTAGAAAGAGCACACAGTGCATTTGTATGTGCTAACATGCTGACTGGTGTCTGTAGGTGATCTCATAGGCAGCGTCACTGCTGTCACAGCTGCTTCTTCCTGTTTTTGGCCCACAATATAAAGCAGATCAATAACACATATCCTGGACGGGCAGCAGGAAGACACACGCTCATCTCTGAGGACCACAATAATGTGAAAGAGCTGCAAACTGCTGCTGATGCTGTCACTTTAACCCTTTATAGGACACTCACTGACACACTCAGAGTGTTATTGGAGGACAACGAGACTTCATCACTTTGGCACATTTTTCAAACTGTTTCATTTTCATGGAGAAAATCAGTGAAGTCTCCAAATTTGGTTCCTTGCTGTAAGAGGTCAAAAAGTCCAAGAAGTGACAAAAACACAGAAAGATGCTGAAAGGAACGAGTATCTGAGAACATTATAAATTTATACAGCATTAGGACATTTCTTCATGACCACAGGCTTCTTAACCTCACTGAGGCGCAGGATGGGCGTCACAGAGAAAGTGTGTGAAATCACCAACAACAGTAACTGACCCTGGAAAGGCTTAAAGAATAAACTCCGCCCCTCCTCCAACAGGTGAGCCATCTTTGAGCCTTCACAGTCAAAGTGACTGACAGCTCCAGGACTGAGTCCAAACAGCACACACACCTGAGGTGGAGCTGGAGGACTGTGAGGAGCAAGTCAACACATGTGACAGAAAGTGTGCTGGATTTGATTTGTGGACATTGAAGTGATTTAACAAAGAAGCTCAACACAACAGTCCATGGAGGGGGGGGCAGCAGAGAGTCTTCATGCTGATGGGCATCATCCCCGAGGCCCCAAACAGGAAGTGCTAATCAAAGTTACTGTCACATTAAATATGGGCAAAGTTTAGAGAATCAGACCCACTCCTCCTCTGGTGTCACACAGTTACACATCCTCATCATCACAGCTGCTTTCTGCAGTGCTGTCATACATCCCTCTGTCATCTTCATCATCAGCCCCCCCTCAGTGGGTCTGCATGAGTCCTGCTGCCGTCTGACTGGTCAGACTGAGTCCAGGTCAAAGTTGCCATGAAACCTTCTTCTAACTCTGTCACAGCTCGACTCTGTGCCAAAGGAGGAGAGCACAC
Organism: Amphilophus citrinellus; assembly: GCA_013435755.1. NCBI lineage: Eukaryota > Metazoa > Chordata > Actinopteri > Cichliformes > Cichlidae > Amphilophus > Amphilophus citrinellus. The sequence goes on along the minus strand of CM024212.1, from coordinate 6,688,988 downwards.
AGTTTGGAGATGATGCTCAGTGTTTGAATGAAGCCAATAAACCATACAGTAATATATGTGTGTCATCAAATGAGTGTGTCTGCAGAGTCTGAGTGTATGAATGGGACTAAACACTAAAAACAACAAGTAGCTGAGTGGAAGAGGCCGGGGGAAGAGGGAGGGAGAGGATTTTTGAGGGCTGTGTCAGTATTCCCAAACATCCTGAGAATCCTCTCAGAGCTCCGAATCAGCCAAAAACTAAAGGTCAACTGAAAGTTTGACCTCAGTGAGGAGGTGTGCTTCAGCTTTTTGCAGCGTGTGACATCATCACACTTTAGAAAGGTGTGATTGGCTGAACCAATCAAACTTTCTTGATGATAATGAACAGAATGGACACTGAAAACAGAGACATGTACAGTTTGACACTCTCAACATTTCACTGGTTAATATTAGAAAAGCTCTACATGGATGTGAGTACTTTGCATCACATTTGTACCAACAATCACAATTTCAGCATCAGAGGTTTGGAGCTGAATTCTGTTTAGGAGCAGAAATGCTTTGAAGCCTAAATGTGTGTTTGTGTGTTTACACAGACCAACATCACTTTATATTAATGCTGTTTGTGTGACTTTGTGTCTTTGATTGTGTTGAGTTTTCTGAATACAGTCAGAGTTTCATTAACGTTGCTGGGAAACAACCTCCTCATTTTTTTCAGTGTGTTTGCGCTGCAGTCTGTTTAAACCTGCAGTTCCTCTCTGTGACCACCTGAGGGCAGTAAGTGAGCAATCAAAGACTTCCACATAGGACACATCTATGCTTCCTCAATCTAAGCTCCTCCAGAAACCTCCTCTCTCCTTCCTCACAAATGAACAACCAGAGTGGCAACAAAGCAAAAACAGCATTGAGGGGAAAACTGTCACAATCAGATCATCATCAATGCTTTGTTAAAGTAATGCAGGGCTGCAGAGGACACTAGAAAATAAAGAGGTCAGAGGCCAGTGAGGACTATACAAATGGAGGACTCAAGTGCAGACACATTAGAGACAGAGGAACCAGCTTCAGGCTTTATTTTTCACAACAGGGATTTTCAGCAGACGAGGGTCAAAGGTGAGACTGACACAGGGAGCAGGTGCCTCGAGGCAGGAGGTCTCTGTGGCAGAAGAGAGATGTGTTAGTCCAGAAGCTCCAAGGAAAGCAAAGCCACAGAAAAGGAGTCTGAAGATCAGAGCAGTGAGTAGTGCTCGGTTACTCGGCCAAATGAGCCAGTGTGTCCTAGGGAGGGGTCGCTGCTTAGTTAGTCCATGGGGGGAGTATTTTCAGGAGGCAGGCAGGGAAGCTGAATGCAGACCAGAGAGTGTAGATGAAGAGGAGCAGACTCAGCAGGTGAGTTATGCAGGTGAGCGGTCGTCCTTTGGAGACTGCAAACAGGGAAACATTAGTGATGTTCCATCTGATACTAAAGCCTCGAGGTCTGTGTGGAGCAAAGGGGGCGTTTTCACATCAAGTCTTTGTGGAGGTCCGAATCGTTTTTCACAATTTCACGTGATAAAAGCCAAACGAGGCGCCGTTTCCTGAAATCACGTGACTGCTTCTTCACACCTGAACTCAAAGATTAAGAAGTGTGGCCCAATGTTTTTGTTTAGAGCAAGAACAAATCTAATGCTGAGTGAGTCCATTGTGAAGAGTTTCAGTGCTTCCAGCTGCAAAGAATGCTGAAAGGATGAAAACAGCTGTTTGCCCTCATCCAGATGTGAGTGGATGTTTGTGCAGATGTGTAACAGCAGTTTGTTGGAATCAGACAGTCAGAGACAAGAGTGTTATTTACAGGGAGAGAAGAAGAAGGATCTCTATCTGTGTACAACAACAAGAGTTGATGAAGGTGAACAACTGTTGAACAACTGTGCTGTGAAAATGTTCACGTCTGTCAGATCCAAGAATGACATTCAGATCACGAGCTCGGCTCTTAGAGCTGTTTTTACCTGCAGCTGTTTCTCCACATCTGCAACAAGAGTTTCACTAAATCAGACAAAAGGATGAAGCAGAGAGAGAAAATAGATCTTCTAGACATCTATATCTATGTGTGCGATTGTTTTAGAAGAACTCTGAATAAGGGAATCGTTACATTTCAGACAGCAACAATGAAAGTGGAATAGAGGAAACTACTCTGAGAGGTGGCTTCATGTTTCTGCAGCTTATTTTAGTCTGTTTGTCATCTCTCTGTTTCAAACAGTCACAACAACTTTATTCATTAATAACTGCATTGTAAAACCTTTCAGCTGTTTCTGAGGACAAAGATAAACTGAGGAAAGTGGAAGTTTTTCAGCTGGGTGAGTTCATCAGCCTCCATATACTAAAAGTGTGCGAGCAGGAAAACTGCACAGGTTTGTACTGTGTAAAGGGAAATGCTACTAAAAATCTCTGCTGTCTGCAGGAGACGGGGAGGAGGAGCCCCTGGAACTGGGCTCCATACAGAGGTCGCTGTTTCATTGATGCTCCACAAGCTTTGACTTGGACTCAGGCTGAGGTCATACAGATGTTTGACTGCAGCTGTTAATGCTTCCAACGCTCTGTGTGTGTGTGTGTGTGCGTGTGTGTGTGTGTGTGTGTGTGTGTGTGTGTGTGTGTGTGTGGTCTGCATCAGTCCTGCTGACTCTCTCTATGGGAGCAAATCTTCATCTATACACAGTTTGGAAGAATCCATTGAAATTCAATCCCTCCTAAAAAGTCACACTCACAGGTTTCCATTAACATGGATTGGAGGCTCTGATGCAGCAGAGCTATAAATGTCAGCTAGAACCTGACAACTACTTCAAAAGCTCTTTCATCAAATTGTGACATCATGATTTTCTGATGTTTCCAGGAAGGTTCTTGGTTCTGGAGTGACGGCACATTTACGCCTTTTTCTAACTGCTGTCCTGGAGAGCCAAACAACCATGGTGGAGAGCAGCACTGCATCCAAATGAATCATTGAGGTCAAAGAGCACATCTATATTTGCTGATTAAAGACATGAAAGAAGTGGAAAACATAGATGCCGATGTTTGATGTAGAGATAAAAAGTGCTGGGATGATGCTGAGTGTCGTCCACTCGTCCATCCGTCTGTGTGATGGTGATCTGGTGATTCCTCAGCTGAGCCAGTGACAGGAAGAAGCTTCCAGCAGCTCATTGCTTCCATGTTAGTGTGTGAATCATCAGCCTCATATAGAACTTTATTTCTTCTACATCACTGGAACTCTTCTTAAGGAAGAACTGATTCTGATTTCTCTGTGAGTGCAGAGGTTACCTGTAATCTCTACTAACTGCTGCATTCTTTCATTCTGACAGATATATCATGCAGAGGGAAAGAGCTTTAGAAAGAAATGATATACATACGGTATATCTCTGCACAACAACAAAAGCTTCACTACATTAAATGTTGAAGAAACATCTGGATAAACTGGGAGCTCATCACACTCTCATTACGCTCTCTTGATGCTCACATTTACAACAAGGCAAACCCAACACGACCTTTCCTGCACGACCACTAGAGGGCGCTTCATGTTGAAACATAGGTGTTGGTGGTAAGAAGGTGCTGTACAAACGACCTATGAGGTGGTTTAGGGCGTTTTCTCCCCTGCAGTTCGTTCACTCTGCTCTGAATCAGCTGATGAGTTTGTAAACTTGTAGCTTTTTCCTGTGGTTTGGTTTCTTTCCACTCAGAAAAAACTCCAAGCCAACTCCAAGTGAACCAATCTCACATCTGCAGAAGCGATCCGCACCAAGGGGGAACCGAACCAGAGTCAGACTGAAACGGACTAAAGAGCGCAGGTGTGAAAAGAGCCTTAAATGAGGAGAGTCTCACACAGGAGGATGAACTGCTGCTTGGCTCAGTGTGTGTTTGATTCCCGCTGGAAGAAAGATGTTTAACAGAGACACAGACACAGAGATAAACAGGCTCTGACTCAGTGACACATTCAGACAAACACTGAGAGAAGAAATGATGTGAATCATAACGAGTGGATATTAATACTAACAGTCATTTCTATAATGTTGTGTAGCGGGGAATTCTTAGTGGAAACTGCTCCTCTCCTGAGTGCTGCTTGTGAATGCAGCATGAACCCTGAGTCCTCCTCTAGCTCTCTAATCACAGCTGATTATAGGGCTCACCTGGAGTCCATGGTTCAGGCTCTCCTGGCTTTTTGCTCTGATCTTGGTTGCAGATGGCAGTGATGCTCACAGGTATGTGGGAAATGGATTCAGTGTGTTTAGATGAGCTGTTAGAGCACATTTAGTGCTTTCTTTTCTCTTCTAGTCTGATCCTGCTGTTTGTGGAGCGCATTCATTTCCTTTGGTGCTTGTTTGGCTGCCCAGTGCCTGATGGTGGTGAGCAGGATCACAGCATTAAGTGTGTAGTGTGGGATTATAGTAGGGTGGAGCACAGATAATCACTGTTTCTCCTTTTTATATCTCTGTCCTCCTGCTGTGCTGTTCAGGCCTGTTTTATTGTGTTTGAGCTTGATTGCATATTTTAATATGTGAACAAGTGTTTCTATTTAGCTGAGCTGCCCTGTTTTTGGTGTCTGTGGTTATGAATCTGTTTGTGGTTAGTGTCTGTAGACTGCAGGGTCATTTTTGATCTGAAGTTTGAAGCTGATTAAATGTAAGGGTTCAGCAAAACAGTATCAAGGAGCACCAAGTCTAGGAAAAAATCCAGACCCTGGTCCTATCGGGTTCTCAGGCTGTTTATCTCCCTGATGTTCCTTCCTGAGTGAGCAGGGTACGATGACCCTCTCACCAGGAACTGTGGTTCTGCTCTGAGATAGAGGTTCTGCCCAGAGCCTAAATATTCTATCACCTTTGTCCCCAAAGTGGAGCAGAAAGGTCACCTCTCTCCTTCCAGGCTGGCTAAGGTCACCACTTTCAAGACACTTCCTCCCACAGAGCAACAACTGAGCAGAGGGAATAACTCAACACATGAAAAAAGCCATTTAGAGTTAATTCCTCTTTTATTTATTAATAAAGAAAAATAACATGATCACAATGATAAAGCACTTAATGTTAAGGAGACCTGACAGTCACAGGTACAATATTCCAACAGGGAAAAAGAATAAATCCAGAGGAACTCCTGTCCTAACTAATACACTTCTCTGACTACTACACACACACACACACACACACACCACTCATGTTCTACAACTACCACCCCCATCTTCAGCATCAGTTGTCTTTATAAAGCGGTGTCCTCCTCCTTTTGCATCAACACATACATAAAAAGATTATATGGGATATATGTAAATAAAAAAATAGAATTTTTTTCACATTACATTTAGATCAAATACTGATTACAGTGATTTAAAAGAAAAATAACAAAACCAAAAGCAGAAAACAGTTTGTCAGCACAGTATGAGCTTTTTTTCCTCTTTCTGCTGCTTTTGACTTCTTGTTCAGTTTGTGGTTAAAAACACACAAAGTGCTGCAGCACTCGTGTCTCCTCCTTTTCTATCGCTGCTCTGCTTCTGAACAGCTCTGCATGGTCACCTTATTGGAACAATGAGTAATGAGCATAGCTACTTCATACTAAAAAAAACAGAAATATCTATGAAAGCTTCATTTATTTTCTAAAATATGATTACCACTACAAACAAAAACAAACTTTAAAAAAATTAAAGGATTACTTAAAACTGAGATTATACTGATATTAAAGAGAAATAACACTTCTACACTCTATTATTGCTCCTGAATTATTTCTTTATTGCTTTGCAAAATGTGGATGTCTGTTATGCTTTCATGTATTTGTTTTTTGACACACAAACCAACAGTGTTTCACACAGTGTTTCTTGTTGGGAGGTTAGACACTTTTGGTGAGGTCTCCTCTCCACATTGATGCAAAGCAGGAGTTTTAAGGACACAGTTTGCAGTGAGGACTGCAGAGACACACTTGGTGAACAGCTGGTAGCACTCCTCCCTGCAGACGCCTCCCTCACTGCTAATTGTATGAATGTGTCAGTTTGGCTGTGCTGCTGTTTGAACTATTGTAGCTTTGTAGTTCTAAACCTGCTTTTAGACATCTGTGCTGCACAGCTGGATCACATGACCAACTGAGTGGTACAAATAACAGAAGCTCTTCTCTCAGCTTTATAGAACAAAGCAGATATTTAATCATTTGGATCAATAAATGAATGATTTCCAGACTTTTGTCTTTTCATTGGAGTCTGAACCACAGAAAAATCAATGTTGTCAAATAATGAAATTTCGATCTAGTTTCTAAAGGATCATTTAATTGTCCAAATGCCACCACAGACAAGTTAAAGTCTAGTTGTGATTTCATCATTCTAACAGCAGTAAAATCGATCTCAGGATGAACTCTGGCTGCTCACCAAACTTGTGTTCATTGGACAATAATGTGTGAACGTCTCTGAGTAGTTTGAAAATTGATGTTTTGGGTCAGTGCAGCTCAGTGATTCCTCTCTGATATCACAGTTTGTCTCATCTGCAGCAAACTAACTGCAGCTGACATGAACTGAATCATCTGAGCTGAACTGAGCTTCAGAGAAACACAACATCCTGATATTCACTGTGAAGCTTTGAGTGGAAAAAGACACTACTTACACTCAACTACACACAGACTCACTGAAGAACCAGGATGCCAGACTGTAAATCCAGGATAAAGAGGTTCAGTGAATGTGGTGTTGAAGGTGTGGAGGTGGATCAGAGTGTCAGAGGAGACTCTGTAGAAGGACAGAGTGCCAGCAGGACAGTCCACATACACTGCTACTCTGTTAGAGACAGAGGAGGAGGAGGAGGAGGAGGAGGGTGGATGCTGAAATGTTTCTGTGTTATTGTGACAGACAGAGTAACCTTTAACCTCAGCACAGAATAGAGTCCAGGACTGATGATTCCTTCCAAACACACAGTCAGTACCATCTCCTCTCCTGCTGATTCTTCTGTAACTCACTCCTATTTGAACCTCTCCTCTCCACTCGACCTCCCAGTAACAGCGACCAGTCAGACCATCTCTACACAGCAGCTGAGGATACCTGTCATCAAATCTGTCTGGATGATCAGGATATGACTGAACCTCCTCCACATGTGTCACCTTCCTGTTGTTGTCAGACAGTTGTAGTTTTGTGTTCACTGTGTTTGTGTTGATTGTGAGTTGACAGGAATCTGATGGAGAGAACAAACACAATCCAGCTGCAGTTATTGATCCATCATCTGTTCATTGATTGACACTTTGATGATGACTCCTGACATCAGAGATGTGAATGAGTGATGTGACAGTTTGAAGATGGTTGAATGTGTGCTGCTTTGTTTTCATCAATCACATTAAAAACACACTTACACTTCCTCAGACCTGGGATCAGCCATCGGACTCCAGCAGGCTCCACCCTGAAAGGAGGAGGGGGGTCAGAGCAGCACAGTCTCTTTCAGCATGCACACATGGACATTACATCACTCTCAGACACACACTGTTAGACACTGATAAAGGAACAGTCCAACATTTTCACATGCTCTTCAAACCAGTTGTAGGTCAAATGGGTGAAAATTTAAACTGATCCTGGATCTGTCAGGTTTTTCAAGCAGTTGTTGGGTTGATTGTCACAGCAATAAATCCACACAGTCAAAGTCTGGCTGCAGTGTTAGTGATCAGTGCACTGATGATAACATGAGCTTTTCACATGGAGAGAACATTGTGTGATCTTGCAGCTCTTCTCAGTTATTACTTTAACAGAGGTTCTGCTTCAGAAGACAGATGTGGGATTTTCCTGCTGCTGCCTGGAATCTTTTATAGAGCTCTGAGGAAGAGATCCCCTCAATATGACTATGAAATTAGCTGATTCACATTTTCAGTACAGATACAGGTCATCTACCAATCAGAAGGTTGGTGGTTTGATCCCTGGCTGCTCCTGTCTACATGTCAAAGTATCCTCGGGTAAGATACTGAATCTTTCTCCTGATGTGTTCAGAGTGTGAATGTTAGATGGAAAACACTGAGATGTAGCAGAACATGCTAGTATGAATGAAGACATGTTGTACTGAAGTGTCTGTTGCTCTGTGTGGTTTTTATCACTCAGAGTAATTAGATGTGAAGGCCAGGATCAGAGACCTCCTCATTTCCATATTAGTGTTGGACAGATGAGACTAATATACATCTCACTTCCTCTGGGACTGGCATCAGCCACTGCTATAGGTGAAGACACATATAATTGGAAGTAGATGTTATGAACATGTGAAACAGAAAAACAGGATGTTCAGTGCTATATAAACGGGTGCCTTCTGTGCATCAGGGAGAAGACAAGTGGCCGTCTCTCCCAAACACAGCTGGGAGTGTTCAGCAGAGTTTCTTCAATACATCTGTACGGCATCGATCTCAAGACACAACAGTATAAAACGCTTTGAGGGCACAAGCAGAGTAGAAAAGTGCCATCTAAGAACTCGTCCATTTACAAAGTCATTATTCCCTCCGTGCTTCCTGTCTCATTGTTGTCTGCACCTGGATCTTGTTTTCCCAGCTGTGTCTACTTCCCTGATTGCCCTTGTGTGTATTTATATTGTTGTCTTCCCCTCAGTTTTTGTCTCACTGTTTGTTGTTTCCTCTGTTTGTGTGTTCTGGACTTTGTTCCAGGAAGTATGTAAAACTCAGAGTTTCAAATTAACCTGAGTTGATGATCAGCTGATCAGAGGTGGTTCAGTCAACTTTGAGTTTGTTCACCCTGAGTTAATCACACGTGTGATTGAGGAAAGAAAGCCATCATCAATGGAGTTCTGATTGCTAGTGATGGTATAATGAGGCCCCGTGAATGTGTTGAATCTCAAATGATTCGCCAAAAGCCTGATCACACGAAGCCTCGTTTAGCAGCTCATTTAGGAGTGCTGACATCTGCTGGTCATTTGATGTACAGCAGTCCTACTGTGTCATTGGCTGGCAGATCTTTTAACATAATTATGCAATTCTATCAAAATCTCCATTGGAGGTTTTGTAAAGCCAGATTAAATAAATCACTGATGGATGATGGCCACAGCAGAGATGTTTCACTGAGTTACTCTCAAAGGAGTTAAACTCAAAGAGTTCAGAAATAGTTAGATCTGTGATCCTGATCTGTTCTGGATCCTCCTGCTGTGGAAGTGGACTCACGTTATGATCCCTTTAAATCCATTTAGTTCAGTTTTCAGGTCTTAGAATCATTTCTGCCTCATCTTCACTCAAATATTCACATCATCTCCAAGATCCAGACATTTTTCCATCACTGTGACCTTTAACAACACCATCAATGATTGTTCATTGATCAGTGTGTTCTGCATCTAAAGCTTCATACAGATGAGTTTGATTTAAACAGTGATGCTGCAGTAACTACAGAAAATGATTCAGAGGAATCTGACAGCTACATCACTGCGTACAGAGTCACAGAGTTAGAAAGATGGAGTTTATTCTGAGCTGATTATAAACCTTTCACAGTCACTGCCTCACAATCTTTTCCTGACTGACTAACTTTGATTCATCCTTCTTGAAGGAAAAAAACATTTTGCCAGAGGTCATCTGTACAAACTTTGAGATTTCACTATGAAACATTTAAAGAGTGTTTCTGTAATCACTGCCTGAAGCAGGAGCATGGCAGTGCTGCTCAGTAGGTGGCTGCCATAAAACAAAACTATTAAATGTTTTTACAGAGCAAGTTTACAGTGTTGCCCCCAGAAATATTGTGCACCCATCTCTGTGCAGAGATTCAATTTATCTGTGATTTGAACAGTCACAGGATCAGAGTGAAGAACAGAAATAAGCTCCTCCTCTATCAGACACTGTCTGTGGCTGCAACAGGCCTCTCCATACCTGAGAGTTTCCAGTCTCAGCTGCTCCAGCAGCTTCACTCCTGCCTCTCCTGGATGGTTGTAGCTCAGGTCCAGCTCTCTCAGATGGGAGGGGTTGGAGCTCAAAGCTGAGACCAGAGACTTACAACCTTCTTCTGTGATCAGGCAGCCTGACAGCCTGCAGACACAGGACATGTTTTTAAATAAAAGTCATGCAGTTGACTAGACATAACAAAACACTCTCCATATAGTCTTTTAGTTATTTATTTCCTTTTATTTTTCTTTTAGACCAAAAAAGTTGCAGTGTCTTTAATGCATAAAGTTTTGTGATAACAGATACAACTAAAAAAAAAAACCTTCATCAAGCAGACGTGAACCTGGTGGGAGCGTCCTCTAGTTTTGTAGTTATTTGGTCATAAAGTCATTCAGACTACGATGTTGACAAGATGATAAATAATGAATTTAGATAAAGTATTTTAATTCAGTGCAAGAAATTATGAAGATCTGAAAACATTTTTATCAGAAACCATCTAATCTTTCTTTCAGGTTATAATATTTCAGTGTGGCTGGTAACAAAAAAATTATATTCTGAGGCTAAATATGTTTAAATGTGTGGAACTGTGAAGAGTTTGTTTTTCAAAAAACTTCTGACAGCTTCTCAATGTTTTCACTCAAATTACAACATACACTGAATTCACTGAATTAAATTTAATAATAGATAAATCTGAAACCAGATTTTAAATGATCACAATTAGAACATGTTAAGGCTCCTGACCTGAGTGTTTCCAGTTTACATTGTTGACATTCCAGTCCTGAACACAAGGCTTTCACTCCTGAGTCCTTCAGATCATTGTCACTCAGGTCCAGCTCTGTCAGACTAGAGGACTGGGAGCTGAGAACTGAGGACAGAGTTTCACAGCTTCTCTCTGAGAGGTTACAGAGACTCAGTCTGAAGAGACAATGAAATAATAAGTTATATTTTTCTTTTATACTGAAAAGGTTGCAGTGTATTTAATGCATTTAAAGATTTGTATTTAAATATTTATGATAACTCACAGAGCTTTGTTGGAGGCTTTGACCACTGGCAGCAGCCTCAGCAGAGCCTCCTCTGAAGCAGAGTATTTCTTCAGGTCAAACACATCCAGATCTTCTTCTGATGACAGTAAGATGAAGACCAGAGCTGACCACTGAGCAGGAGACAGTTTATCTGTGGACAGACTTCCTGATCTCAGGGACTGTTGGATCTCCTCCACTAGAGAATGATCATTCAGTTCATTCAGACAGTGGAACAGGTTGATGCTTTTCTCTGCAGACAGATTCTCATTGAGCTGCTTCTTGATGTACTGGACTGTTTCCTGATTGGTCTGTGAGCTACTTCCTGTCTGTGTCAGAAGACCTCGTAGGAGACTCTGATTGGTCTGCAGTGAAAGACCCAAGAGGAAGCGGAGGAACAAGTCCAGGTGTCCATTTGGACTCTGTAAGGCCTTGTTCACAGCACTCTGGTAGAGGTGTTGCTCTGTCTGGGAGGTTGTTTGTTGTTCTTCCAGCAGATTGACTCCAGAGTTGATGAAGGTCAGATGGACATGAAGAGCAGCCAGAAACTCCTGAACACTCAGATGGATGAAGCAGAACACCTTGTCCTGGTACAGCCCTCTCTCCTCTTTAAAGATCTGTGTGAACACTCCTGAGTACACTGAGGCTGCTCTGATATCGATGCCACACTCTGTCAGGTCTGATTCATAGAAGATCAGGTTTCCTTTCTGCAGCTGATCAAAAGCCAGTTTTCCCAGAGACTCAATCATCTTCCTGCTCTCTGGACTCCAGTGTGGATCTGTCTCAGCTCCTCCATCATACTTGACCTTCTTCACTTTGGCCTGAACCACCAGGAAGTGGATGTACATCTCAGTCAGGGTCTTGGGCAGCTCTCCTCTCTCTCTGGTTTTCAGCACATCCTCCAGAACTGTAGCAGTGATCCAGCAGAAGACTGGGATGTGGCACATGATGTGGTGGCTTCGTGATGTCTTGATGTGGGAGATGATCCTTTTGGCCTCCTTCTTATCCCTGAATCTCTTCCTGAAGTACTCCTCCTTCAGTGGGTCAGTGAACCCTCTTATTTCTGTCACCGTGTCAACACACTCAGGAGGGATCTGATTGGCTGCTGCAGGTCGTGTGGTTATCCAGAGGCGAGCAGAGGGAAGCAGTTTCCCCCTGATGAGGTTTGTCAGCAGCACATCCACTGAGGTTGACTCTGTAACATCAGTCAGGATCTCAGTGTTGTGGAAGTCCAGAGGAAGTCGACACTCATCCAGACCATCAAAGATGAACACAACCTGGAAGTCTTCAAAGCTGCAGATTCCTGCTTCTTTGGTTTCAGTAAAGAAGTGATGAACAAGTTCCACCAAGCTGAACTTTTGCTCTTTCAGCACATTCAGCTCTCTGAAAGTCAATGGAAACATGAACTGGATGTCCTGGTTGGCTTTGTCTTCAGCCCAGTCCAGAGTGAACTTCTGTGTTAAGACTGTTTTCCCAATGCCAGCCACTCCCTTTGTCAGCACTGTTCTGATTGGTTCATCTCTTCCAGGTGAGCCTTTAAAGATGTCTTCTTGTCTGATTGTTGTTTCAATCTGTGTGACCTCATGTTCATCATTGACCTCTGCAGCCCCTCCCTCTGTGATGTAGAGCTCTGTGTAGATCTGATTCAGAAGGGTTGGGTTTCCTGCTTTAGCGATGCCCTCAAACACACACTGGAACTTCTCCTTCAGAGCAGATTTGAGTTTGCTCTGACATGTGACAGGAAATTCTTAAAGAAAACAAAATAAATATTCTCAACTTTGTACTGAAACGACTTCTTTCATGCAGATTTTATTTTATTCTGGATGATGTAAAATTCTCTGTGGGTTCAAGCAAAGTGTCAGGGGAGGCTGGCTGGCATGTCTATTTGTGCCTCTCACAGGTGTGTGTGTGTGTGTGTGTGTGTGTGTGTGTGTGTGTGTGTGTGTGTGTGTGTGTGTGTATGTTCATGTCAAAAGGATAGTGGAGCTAGCAGTATGGAAGCTGCTACAGTACCAGAAGCTGGCTGGGATGAGATCACTGCTGGTGTCACATTGCAGCTTCGAGCATGTACGTCGGGCAGTGTTAGATCCCCTAAGCTTCTCCCTGGGGGACCACTTCTGTCACTTCTGTGGCTCATGCATGGGGAAAGGTGATCAGCTATTCGGTTCCACTCAGAGGCTCACAGAAGCCAGGTGGTTACAGCTGGAGATGTTGGAAAGGGAGATGTGGATCCTGGAAATGGTGTTCCCAGAGTTTTTTGATGGATTCTTGGCCAGCATGGTGGAGTAGGTTCACTGCCAACAGCTGATGAGCCTGGAAGCAGCAGCAGTGGTGGAGGACCATCTGCAGAATCTGCCACACCCCCAGCAGGAAGTGGGAAGCCAGCCAATTCCTGTTTCTCCTGGGGTACTACCATAGACATATATACGTAGACGCCTCATTGACTCGGTTGGTGACGTAACTGTGTGTCTACCATATTGGAGGAGGCAAAACTGCGCTGTGAACTAATCCAAGTGAATGGACTGAACTTCATAAAGAGCCTTTCTACAAAGTTATTTAAGTGAATGCGTTCATTCACACATTCAAATATGCACTAATATACACTGGGAAACTGTTAGGCACTGTGTGTTCGTCAGTCTTACCTGTGAAAGGTGATCCATGTGATCCTGTTTTGACTGTAAAATGGTTCAAACAACTCCAAACAGCACAGAGTGCAGCATCTCTCTCAGGTTATGTTGGCCTCTTTTGCCTCCTCCAATATGGCGGCGACGTTGACGTACGAGTCAGCGCTCAATGCGGCGTCTACGTATATATGTCTATGGGTACTACCACCAGCTGTGGAGCAGTCACTATTTTTTTCCATCCTCTCTTTCTCCTGCAGCTCCAACAGATACGAATGCTGCTTCCAACTGGCAGGAAGCAAACACCAGGGTAGGAATGCTGGCAGTGCAGCCCACCAGGAAACACAAACACAGTGAGTATCTGTTCATGGAGTTTGGACAGGTGATCTGTGTGGCTGGCATTCCAACACCTTCCCCTGGTCCCGGAGGGAGCAACAGCATTCTGGTGGTTCACAACAGCTGTGGTGGACTTGGGCTGTACGCAGACCCAAGTCCACCAAACCCTGGGATTGAGATTAGATGTGTTCCTATCACAAATACTGCACGGTGCTCACTGAGATTAATTAAAGGGGCAAAACAGAGTTAGAGCTGCAGTTAGCCCCCCATCTTACACACCCTTTAAGTCTTGGGCAGATTGGGTTCAATAGGTTGGGGGTGGTGGGCTTCCTGACTTAGTCTGGAATCAGACTTCTGTGTTGGGTCTTTGCTGGGCCCACATAAACACCTACGTGTGTGGCCGAAGTTGTAGCCGGCATTTGTACCTATGCAGGTTCCTTGTGTGTGTTAATTACCGTGTGGTCATGGCACGGTGCTTTACATGCTGCTGTGGGTCTTTGTGAGGCCTATGAGCAAAACTGCAAACCACCTATTTGGTTATCACAATCCTTGACCTGACATGTAGTTACATTTTTGAGAGGTTTACATCAGGTTTCATCGTAGGGTTCAGAGGGATTTCTGGTTACGTACAAAGGAGCGATGCACAAGCCTAGATCAGGCCTTAGGTGTGGATTTTTTGCTGCTCTCATTTCAGTAGCGCACTGGAAATAAGTGTGTATGTGTGTGTGTGTGTGTGTGTGTGTGTGTCTGTGTGCATTGGTGTTTCTGCAGTGTTGCTACAAACAGCAGCTTAAATCTTCAGAGAAATCCTCTTACTGCTCTGCAGACGGTCAGCCAGCTCCTCCTGCTTCATTCTCCTTAGGAAGTGCAGTGTGATCTTCACAAAAGCCTCTCTGCTTCTCTTCTGCTCTTTATCTTCACCCTCCAACAGTTCACCCTCCCCATGACTCTCTAAGCATTCTGGGTAATCTGGACTCAGAACCTTCTGGATCTTCTTCAGCTCCTTCTTCACAAAAGTGATGATGTTGTCCTCCAGCAGCTGGAACAGAATGAACGACCCAATCAGACTGAATCATGGAGCCAATCAGATCCATGTTGGACACACTGATAATCCACTGATCTACAGAAATGCTTCATAAAATGGAGTGAAAAGATGATTGCAAACAGAATATATGCAAAAATAGTTGTTGTACATGTACAAACCATAAATATGGAGTCCAGCTGTGTTTGATGCTGCTGGGCAGACTGACCACTGGGAACCTCTGAGCTCTCCTGATCCACTCTGTGAAGGAATCATCAAGAATTAGCATCACATTATGTTTCTGCTAATTTATTTATGAGACAAACAGGCTAAAGGTTCATGAAGTTATCTTTGGAGCAAGTATACTTTATTTAAAGGGAGCACTTTTCCAAACAGCAGCTCCAAAGAACTTCACACTTATAAAAATAATGAAATAAAACTCAGTGAACACAAATACAGTTTAACACAGGGCTGTCAAACATGCAGCCTGACAGTGAGGATGTGACAGTTCCACAGTGGAGGAAAGAAAATGTCATGAGAAACTGAGACTATAATTAGACACTGAAAATGCAAAACAGGCATCACAAAAATGCCAACATTTTAGTTGTATTGATATTTAATGTGTAGTTTGATTCCTTCATCTGCAGTTTGTCGGTGTTTCTGCTCTGAGCTGTAAATGCAGTCACATCAACAGTAAACTCAGGATGTGCTTCATTCTGCTCTCAGCTGTTCTTCTTAGCTCTTCACCCAGGCTGAGACACCTGACAGTTGTAGCCTGTGTCTCCATGTTTCTCCCTGCTCCTCCACAGTGGCAGCAAACAGTGATTCAGTGTTTTTGATCTGATCAATTATTTTAGTCACATCAACAACATGGTTCATTTTTAGCATTAACTTATTCAAATCCTCCTGGTGTGAAACACACTGGAAAATAACACTTTCACTTCTGGCTCATTTCCATCCTTTTGCCTCCTCTTCAACACTGAGAGCATTTTTCTCTGTAAAAAAGTTATTTTTCCCCTCCTTCCAGCAACACCTGAGTGAATTTCATACCAACATATTTGACATATTTCAGTTTTAAATTTGAGTGAAAATAAGCAAATACAAGGTGATCAAACCATCCATCCATCCAAGACCTCTCCCAGCTGTTATGGGGTCAGAGGTATGGGTACACCCTGTACAGGCTGCCAGCCTGTCACACTTTATGAGCAATTTAGAATCACCAGTTAACTAATCCCAGTAACTGCATGTCTTCAGACTGCAGGAGGAAACTGGAAAACCTGGAGAGAAACCCACAGACTCTGGGTGGAAGCAAACCGAGGACCTTCTTGGTGTGAGGCAGCAGTGCTAACCACCAAGCTGCCCTTCTGTGAAATAGATGAAAACAAAACTCTTGTTTTCAATTATGTGGTGAAAGTCAACTGAAACTGATTTAAGAATTCCTTATTTTACACTGTACTGCACATCACTTTCATCACTTTGTCACCTGGAAATTGAGTGTTAAATGAATATTTGTTGATCAGTTTCACCAAAGATAAATAATATAAAACTTCATGAAGACAAACATCTTCCCAGGACATCGAGCACAGCTCAAAGGAGCCCCCTGCTGGAGCAGCTGCAGTCCTACAGACACTCAGCCTCTTCACTACACAAACACCTCCTACAACATCCATTCTTTACACTCTGACTGCTGTGTTTGTGGGAACAAACTCCAACACACACCGCTTCACATATGAACACAGAAATGTTGTGTGGAAAAAGAGCTGAGCTGACATTAAACATGATGGAGAATTTATTCAGAAACACTGAGTCAGGAACAACATTTAGACACACATTACCTCTCTGCAGGAGGAGGAACACCTGATTTAAACTCAATCAAAACATCCTTCGAATCATCGCTCTTTAAGGACACACAGCTGGGTTCAGGTTCAGGTTCAGGTTCAGGTTCAGGTTGGTTCCTGCGAATAATGATGCAGCAGTGATGTGAGTGCTCAGCTGTGACATGGAGAAGAGTCATGGACAGTTTAGAGATGTCATCTCACCTCTGAGCTTTGGTCTGGCTCTCATGTTCCCCACACAGAGTGGTTTAGAGGGAGGGACTCCCTCCTCTCTGTCCTCACACTGATCCATGCTGCTGAATTCACATCAGCTCACACACACTTTCTACCTTCACCTGCAGAGGAAACACACATCATTCATGAGCACATACAGCTGAAATCCTCCTTTCATCATGTGTGCAGCTGAATGCAGTCAGTCAGTGTGAGGCAGAGGAATCTGGGAGCCTATCCCAGCTGTCATTGGCAGTCATCAATAAATCATAATCATGCAAGATTTGGATTCAAACAGAGACTGAAAAGGTTGAACCTTTCTGAAGGTTTGTTTTGGGAATACTACTGGGAAGACTCTCCCTCTCCTGCCTGGCTCCTCCAACTTGTATTTAG